>JADRCH010000182.1:2808189-2946031 GCA_019843965.1 Rhynchomys soricoides | reverse complement strand
TTAGAAGTCTGTAATAAGTTGTCTAATCTAGGTGGGCAGCTTTTATCATTATCAATTGGCTCCAAAATTATTGTATTGGCATCTTGTAAATTGTGTTTTTATTGATACATAAATGTGATTGGTTATCTATATGTTTAAGAGTTTTAATTCTACTGGGTAATTGGATGCTGGGATGGCTGACCATGGGGCAGGCAGTTATTGTGAAAGCCTGGCAGCAGAGATCTGCCAAGGGACTCAGCTCCAGAGAATTGGCAGGCAGAGAGAGTGAGATCCCCGGTGGGAGATCTGCAATGGCCCACTGGTTGCACGGCCTGAGCACAGGAACATGCCGGAATTTTGTTTTTTTAATATTTCCCACTGCAATATTGAATATGAAACAATGTAACAATTAAAAAATAAGTTTCATTTTTTACTAATTATTTTATTATTATTTATTTATTTATTTATTTATTTATTTATTTATTTATTATTTTGCAGTCCTGTCTTTATCCCACTCCTTGTCTGCCTGTTCCACATCCCATACTTCCTCCCCTGGTTTCCAAGAAGATGTCCCCATCTCTACTCCCACCCCACCAGACCTCCCCAACTCCCTGGGGCCTCATGTCTCTTAAGGGTTAGGTCCATTTTTCTCTGATTTCAGACCTGGCAGTCCTCTGCTGTATATTTGTTGGGGACCTCATATCAACTGGTTTATGCTGCCTGGTTGGTGGCTCAGAGATCTCCAGGGTTTGTATCCCTTCTTTTGTTTTATATTGGTGTGGAATTATTTATTTCTGGTGTTTTCTTGGGTCTAGTTAACCACCTTCTATTCAAGTTTTCCTTCTAGTGTTTTCTATATGGCTAGATTTGTTGACAGATATCATTTAAAATCGGTTTTTTCATTGAAGGATTTGTTTCTTCCATCTAAAATGCTTGAACGTTTTGCCTGGTATAGTAGTCTGGACTGGCATCTGTGTTCTCTTAGTGTCTATAAAACATCCCCCAGGCACGTACTGCATTGTAAGCAAAACAAGATTTTTGTTTGGTTTTTTGTTTTTTTTTTCCGAGACAGGGTTTCTCTGTAGACCAGGCTGGCCTTGAACTCAGAAATCCACCTGCCTCTGCCTTCCGAGTGCTGGGATTAAAGGCGAGCACCACCACTGCCCGGCATCCTTATTTCTATTTGGTTGATTTGGTCCTGTGGTCTACTTCTCTTGCATAGCTTTGATTCTTTTTTTTCTAGAGCTCTTAGGTGTGCTATTAAGCTGCTAATGAAGATCTCTCCGGTTGCTTTACCATTGCACTTAGTGCTATGAATTTTCCTCTTATCACTACTATCATTGTGTCCCATAAGTTAAGATATAATATGTCAATATTTTGATTAAATTTCAGGAAGTCCTTAATATCTTCCTTTATTCTTCCTGGACTAAGTTACTATTAAGTAGAGAGTTGTTCAGTTTGTCTCTCTCTCTCTCTCTCTCTCTCTCTCTCTCTCTCTCTCTCTCTCTTTTGTTCTCTCTCTATCTCTCCATATATATATGGCAATTCATTTATTAGAAATTGATCAGCAAGCATGCAACTTCAGGGATTACTAGAGTAGGTTTCAGTAGCAGTCTGGTGGGTTGTCGCAGACTGACCTAGATGTGAGAAAATCCTCATTGTGGGTGGACCACTGTGAGAGGAGAAACTCTCCCAAGAGGCTGCAGGAACCAGGAGAAAAGATGCAGGAGACAATTCAGTAGTCAACTTCAGACTCGAGGGGCCAAATATAGTCTGCTTCATTCATAGTTTCTTTTTTTCTAATGAACATTTTTGGTGTCTTTGTCAAATATCGAGTGTCTAAGTGTGTGATTTTATTTCTGGGTCTTCAATTCTATACACTTGATCAATGTGTCTGTCTCTGTACTAATATCATGCATTTTTTTATCACTATTGGTCTGTAATAAAGCTTGAGGTTAGGGATGGTAATTCACTCAGTCATTATTTTATTATTAAGAATTGTTTTTGTTATTCTGTTTTATTATTTTTCCTTTCCAGATGAATTTGAGAATTGCTCTTTCTATGTCTTTGCATTTTGATTTTGTTGGGGATTGCACTGAATCTGTATATTGCTTTTGATAGAATGGCCATGTTTACTATATTAATTATGCCACTCCTTGAACATTGGAAACCTCTCCATTTTCTGAGATCTTCTTCGATTTCTTTCTTGAGTGACTTAAAGTTATTGTCATATAGGTCTTTCACTTGTTTGGTTAAAGTTACCCCAAGGTATTTTATATTATTTGTGGCTATTGTGAAGGGAATTTTTTCCCTAATTTCTTTCTCAGCCTTTTTTCATTTGTATAAAAGAAGGCTATGGATTTATTTGAGTTAATTTTCTAACTGGCCACTTTGCTGAAATTGTTTATCATTGGAAGAAGTTCTCTGGTAGAATTTTTGTGGTTGCTCATATATACCATCATATCATCTGCCAATAATGACACCATTATTTTTTCTTTGACAGTTTGTATCCCCTTGATGTCTTTTTGTTGTCTATTGTTCTAGCTAGCATGTTGAGTGCTGTATTGAATAGATATGGAGAGAGTGGGCATCCTTTTCTTGTCCCCAATCTTAGTGGGATTGCTTCGGATATCTTTCCATTTAATTTGATATTAGCTGTTGGTTTGCAGTAAATTGTTTTTATTAAGTTTAGGTACAGGCTTTGAATTCCTGATCTCTCCAATACTTTTAACATGAAGGGGTTTGGGGGTTGTTTGTTTGTTTGTTTTTGTTTTTGTTTTTCCTCCTCTGAGTTTGTTTATATAGTGATTTACATTAATGGATTTTCATATATTAAACTAACCTTACATTCCTGGGATGAAGTCTACTTGATCGTGGTGAATGATGTTTTGATGCAGTCTTGGATTCAGTTTGCAAGAATTTTATTGAGTGTTTTTGCATTGATATTCATGAGCAAGATTAGTCTGAAGTTCTCTTTTTTGGTTGGGTCCTTGTGTTGTTTAGGTATCAGAGTAATTGTGGCTTCATAGATTGAATTAGGTAGTACTCCTTATGTTTCTATTTTATGGAATACTTTGAGGAATATTGGTATTAGGTATTTTTTTGAAGTTCTGGTAGGATTCTGCAGTAAATCCATCTGGCCCTGGGCCTTTTTTTTTTTTTTTCAGTTGGTTTTTAAAGACTTCGTCTATGTGATATAGGCCTGTTTAGATAGTTTATCTGCTCTTGATTTAACTTTGGTATGTTGTACATGTCTAGAAAACTATCCATTTTGCATAGATTTTACAGTTTTATTGAATATAGGTATTTGTAGTAGGATCTGATCATATTAAAATTTCCTCAGTTACTGTTGTTATGTCTCACTTTTCCTTTCTGATTTTGTTAATTTGGATACTGGCTCTGGGCCCTTTAATTTGGCTAGGGTTTTAGCTATCTTGTTGATTCCCTCAAAGAACCAGCATTTGGTTTTGTTGATTCTTTGTATTGTTCTCTTTGTTTCTATTTGATTGATTTTTGGCCAGAGTTTGACTATTTCTTGCTGTCTACTCCTCTTGAGTGAGTTTACTTCTTTTTTTTTCTAGAGCTCTCAGGTGTGCTAGTAAGTTGTTAGTGTAAGATCTCTCCAGTTGCTTTAGCATTGCACTTAGTGCCATGAATTTTCCTTTTAGTGCTGCTATCATTGTGTCCCATGAGATGGGTATAATGTGTCAATATTTTGATTAAATTTTGGGAAGTCTTTAATAACTTTATTTACTTCTTACCTAGACTAAGTTACTATTAAGTAGAGAGTTGTTCAGTTTCCACCTGTATGTGTGCTTTTGTTGTTATTGAAGAACAGCCTTAGGCCATGGTGATCTGATAAGATGCACAGGATTATTTCAATCTTCTTCTATTGGTTGAGGGTTGTTCTATGACCAATTATATTGTCACTTTTAGAGAAAGTACCATAAGGTGCTGAGAATATGGTGTATTTTTTTGTTTTAGGGTAAAATGTTCTGTAGCTATCTGTTAAAACCTTTTGGTTCATAACCTCTATTAGTTTCACTGTGTCTCTGTTTAGTTTCTGTTCCAATGACCTGTTCATTGGTGAAAGTGTGGTGATGAAGTCTCCTACTATTAATGGGAGGGATTCAACGTGTGTTTTGAGCTTTAGTAAAGTTTCTTTTATGAAAGTCAATGCCCTTGCTTTTGGAGCATAGATGATCAAAATTGAGACATTCTCTTGGTGTATTTTTCCTTTGATGAATGTCAAGAGTCCTTCCTCATCATGCTTGATAACTTTTGGTTGAAAGTCTATTTCATTGGATATTAGGATGGCACCCCCAGCTTGTTTCTTGGGACCATTTGTTTACAAGACATGTTTCCATCCTTTTACTCTGAGATAGTAATGTCTTTGTTATTGAGGTGGCTTTCCTGTATTCAGCAAAATGCTGGATCCTGATTGCTTATCCAGTCTGTTAGCTTATGTCTTTTTATAGGTAAGTTGGGTTCATAAATATTGGAAGATATTAAGGACAGATGACTGTTAGTTCCTGTTACATTTGTTTTTGTAGGTGCCTTGATGTGCATGAGGTTCTCTCCATTTGGCTTTCTTCTGAGATGCTTAATATCTTATCTTTTCTTTGGTGTAGGTACCCACCTTGTGTTAGAGTTTTCCTTCTAGGATCCTCTGTAGGACTGTATTGGTAGATAGATACTGTTTGAATTTGGTTTTGTCCTGGAATATTTTGGTTTCACTTCTGTGTTGATTGAGAGTTTTGCTGGGTATAGTATCCTGGGCTGGTATTTGTGTTCTCTTAGAATTGAATTACCTCTGGCCAGGCTCTTCTGGCTTTCATAATCTCTGTTGAGATGTCTGGTGTAATTCTGATAGGTCTACATTTGTATGGTATACTTGTTCTTTTTCCCTTGCAGTTTTTTAATATTCTTTTTTTGTTCTGTGCATTTAGTGTTTTGATTATTATGTGATGAGAGAATTTTCTTTTCTGGTCCCATTTATTTGGTGTTCTATAGGCTTATTGTACATTTATGGCCATCACTTTCTTTAGGTTGGGGAAGTTTTCTTTTATGATTTTGTTGACGATGTTTTCAGGTCCTTTGAGCTGGGAATCTTCTTTCTCCTCTATTCTGATTATTCTTAAATTTGGTCTTTTCCTTGTGTCCTGAATTTCCTGGATGCTTGTGTTTAGGAGTTTATTATGTTTTGAATTATCTTTGATTGTTGTGTCAATCTCTTCTATGATATCTTCTACACCTGAGATTCTCTTTTCTATTTCTTGTTGGTGATGATTACATCTGTAATTCCTGACCTCTTTCCTAGGTTTTCCATTTCCAGGTTTTCCTCCATTGTTGTTTTCATTAATGTTTCTATTTCCACTTTTAGGTCTTGGACCACGTTATTCAATTCCTTCACCTGTTTGATTGTGTTATTCCATATTTCTTTAAGGGATTTATTTGTTTCCTTTTTAAGGGCTTCTAACTATTTATCTGTGTTTTCCTGTATTTCTTTCAGTGAGTTTTATTTTTTAATATCCTCTTTAAAGTATCTATTATCTTCATGAGATAGGATTTTATGTCAGCTTCCTGATTTTCAGGTGTGTTGGTGTATCCAGGGCTTGCTGTGGTGGGAAAACTGGGTTCTGATGATGCCAATATTGGTTTCTATTGCTTATGGTCTTATGCTTACCTCTGGCCATCTGGTTATCCCTGGTGTTTTCTGGTATGGGAGATGCTGTCTGGAGTCTGTCTATTTTGTCCCTGGTTTGCTTCAGCTCTCTTGGTAGGCCTGAGCGCCCCCCCCCCCAAGCTGTAGCAGACCTCCTGTGGGGCCTTCCAATTGTGAGGTCTTCAGAGGAGCAGAAAAGCTCCTGATTTGTTGCCTTCAGATTGTTGGGTCTTCAGAGGAACAATCAAGCTGTTATCCTGTGTGAACCTATTTTACTTGGAGGGGGTCTATGGACTGTGGTTTCTGTTTCCCTGTGTGCAACAGAACTCCAGGGAGTCTTTCAGTCTGTTGGGTCAATTGTCCTGCATACTACAGAGCCTCTGAGGATCTTCTGACTGTGCTGTCAGTTGCCCAGCTGCCCTGTGTACAGAGGAACTCCTGGGATACCTTCAAACTGTGGTATCTTCAGGGGAGCAGACAAGCTGGGGATCAGTTTTTCACTTACCCTATGTGCATCAGATCTCCTGGGATGCCTTTAGGCTGTGGTGTCAGATGCTTAGAGTGCAGTTGATCTCCTGGGAAGTCTCCAGCTAATGCTCTGAGTGCAGCAGATCTCCTGGAATGTGTTAGAATGTGAGGTCTTCAGGGGAGCAGACTTGCTAGCAGCCTGTCCCATCAGAAAGGACCAGCCTGTATGTGAGTGGAATTCAGCAGGCAGGGGTTTTGGGAGTGATGGGTCCAGAGTCTAGTCATCTCCCAGCAGCTGCTGTGGGACTTTGGGAGGGTTCTTTCCAAAGTTCTGAGTTCAGTGGATCTCCTAGAATGCTTCAGCATGTGGTGTCTTTAGAGGAGCAGACTAGCTATCAGTCTGTCCCAGCAAAAAGACCAGCCAGAATGGACTTTTCTACTCTTAAATTACCATTGTACATATGCAATGCATTTAAAAATGCAAGTTTTAATCCAAGTCCTTTTAATAGCTGCTATTACAAAATGCTTAGGATCATTAAGTAATACAAGTTGACAGTCAATCAATCAAACTCACAGTCATGTTAGATACTATTGTGGATTATCACAAAAAAATATATATTCTGGTTTGTACAGGTAATAGATAACTGGATATAGGCATATTCTTTGATTTTTCAGATATGCTATGAATAGATTATCTTTAAAATCATGAAAGATCCACAAAATATGACATTTAAAATCATTTTATTATTAATATATCTTTTGACTATGATAGAGTTCTGCTCCTAACCATAACCCATTTACACTTCAGAGATGAAGAGCTCTAACTACCTCCATATGGAGTTGCTTCAAGTGTGCTCAGCTAGTCACTTTGAAAGAAATGCCCTAACTTCACCTGCAAACAAATTGCTGAACTAGGACAAAGAGATGCAGGATAGTTGAACACTAAGCTCTGCCAAGACTCAGTAAACTAGTCTTCATAACTCCTGCTTCATTTAAGGTCTGTCAGATGTTCTGAAGCAGAAAGCTGAAGATAGATGCTCCAACATTATAAGGAATATTGGGAACCAACCAGGCAGTAGTCTATCTGTGTCATTTATGTCGTTTTTTGAAACTGCATCCCTATGTTTCCTGAATAGTCAAATAAAATGTATTCCTTATCAAATCTCTAGCAGTGTTGAAGACTAAAGTGTTATAGTCTCACAATTAAACTTAAGTTGTTTAGATTAAAGGTGATCTAGAATTTAAAATATGGATTAGGATAGCAATGCAAGTCAAAATCAAAGATGATTTAGGTACTGAATTGTAAACTCATAAACATAGAATAGATGATGAAATGTTTATCTAAAAAGCCAAATATAATGGACTAGACATTATAAATGTGTATCATATCTTAAAATTTTCATAATTGTTATAATTATATTTAAATTGTATCTGAGAAAACATGAGAATTTCATTGGACTAAACTGGGAATTGTTGAGGTTTAGTCTTTTAATGCTAAGTGAGTCCCCCCCAAGACCTGCTTGCCCTAGAGGTTTGACAGTCTATACAGAGAATCTGCACATAGACTCAAGTGATGCTATGTGACCTTGCCTCCAAGTTATTTCTTATTGATACATAAAGATAATGGAAGCTAGTATCTGGGCAGAAGATATAGGCAGGGTTTAGAGTTCCTGTGCTTGAGGGATTGGCATAGAATCATGAGGGAGAGAAGAAAGTGAATGTAGGAGAGAGAAGCCACCATGAGTTAGGTGAGTTATAAAAATGTGGCCCTGAAGGCTGGTTAGCTGGATTCAAGAGGAGCCCAGATGAAACACACTATATATTAACTCGGGATTATGAGTGGAAAACTAGCTTCTAATTGTGTACTGGGAAGCTATCTTCCCAGCTCTTGCACTGTTTAAGGCTTATTATAAATGATTTTTAAGAATAAACCTTTACTATCTTTCTACTTCAGCTGCACTGGAATCTTCAGGTCTTTCTGTTATAGGATAGGTTGTCTCTAGCAGTGTCATATTACCCTGGCTGTGTTATTACACTGGCAGATAGGCATCTGAATTTGGTATAATTATTGGATGGGAAGTTTTTTGACACAATCTTAAGGCAAGAATTTACATTATCTCTCTGGGCAGGAAACAAGCTATGAGGAATCTTTCATGTTCCTTTTTTTTCCCCCAAGAACTCAGATAATGAAGTGCTGTATCCTACCTCATTCATGCCGACTGAATTCACCAAAGCTACATAATCTCTGATAGATACTCTCAGAGATTTGTTATCATACTTATTGTAATATTCATGAAGGTGGTAATCAGCACCAATCACTACAAAAAACTTGGTTTTCCAATAAAGATCAGCAAGTTCAATTAATATCTGGATTTTTAAATTAAATTTATTTTTCTTTTAAAACTCAATATCTGCCCTTCTTCTTCTCCCAATACCCCCTCATGCAAGTCTTCCTGTCATTCTCTCTTCTCCTTCTCTTTTAAGAAGAGAACTCTCCTCCAACCCCACACATCAAGTCACAAAGAGACTAGGTATATCCCCATTCACTGAGGCCAAACTAGGCTATATATGTTTAGGGGCATGGGATCTACAGGCAGGCATGAAGACATCAGGCTTGGTTCCAAAGAAATAAATTTAATGTATATATAGACTACAATTGACAGTTACCATGACAAAGGAGTTAGGAAGAACAAATGAACAATTTCAGATCATGAGTCAAAAGAAACACAAGAGAACATTAAAAAACAACAAGAGAACTAAAACACATTTTTTCATTATCACTAAAATTTGATGCTCTCAAATCAGCAATAAAGAGATGCAAGTTAGCATACTGGATTAGAATAGAAAGCCTGTCTTTAACACATAAACGGGAAAGACAGACACCACCTAGGGCAAAAGGAAAAAAAATTGTGAAAAAATGGAAACAAGTAACAAACAGGGGTAGCTAGTTTAATATCTGAAAAATATATCAAATTAAACCAAATAAAATCAGAAGAGAATGATAGAAACATTTTGTACACATTATAGGAAAAAGCCCAACAGCAGAATAATACAACACTACACCAAATACAAGAATGCTCACCCAATTTTCTAAAAGAAACACTGCTAGACTAATATCCAGATATTGACACCAGCACAATGATAAAGGGTTATTTCAATATCTCATTCTCACCAAAAAACAGGGCATTTCAGAAAAGGGAAATCAAATGATGAACCAAATATACCTAAAAGTTATATTCAGAATATTCTACTCTAGCACCAAATAACATACATTCTTTCCCAATGGCCTATGGTGGTTTCTAGAAAATACAACACAGAGCAGAAAGCCAGCCTCAACAACAGTAGAGAAGTTGAAAACACACTGCATAAATATCAACAAAAAAATAAAAATAAAAACACACAAATTCATGAAAGAGAAACAAAACACAACTAAAGCAAAATTGGATGAAAGAAACATCACAAAGTAATTTTAAAATTCCTAGAATTGAATGAAATTAAATTTTCAACGTACCACAATCCACAGATTATATGCACACCCTCACACACAGGCACTCCCCCCACACCCACATGTGCACACACACACACAAACACACACACACACACACACACAACATATATACCAAAATTGGTTGATCTCAAAATAATGACTTTTAAAATGATATATCTGAAGATACTAGAAAAACAAGAACAATCATATGAGAAGAAAGTATTAAGAACAGAGTTGGAATTAATGGAATAGAAATGAAAGGGAATTGTATCTTGAGTATTCCAAGTTTTGGGGCTAATATCTACGTATCAGTGAGTATATACCATGTGTGTTATTTTGTGAGTGGGTTACCTCACTCAGGATATTTTCCAGTTCCATTCATTTGCCTAAGAATTGCATGAAGTCATTGTTTTTGATAGCTAAGTAGTACTCTATTGTGTAAATGTACCATATTTTCTGTATCCATTCATCTGTTGAAGGACATCTGGATTCTTTCCAGCTTCTGGTTATTATAAATAAGACTGCTATGAATATAGTGAAGCATGTGTCCTTGTTATATGTTGGAGCATATTTTGGGCATATGCCACATGAAGCTCAAGAAGAAGGAATACCAAAGTGTAGATACTTCAGTCCTTCATAGAAAGTGGAAAAAAATACTCATGGGAGGAAATACAGAGAAAAAGTGTGGAACAGAGACTGAAGGAGAGGCCTTCCAGAGACTGACCCACCTGGGATCCATCCCATATACAGTCACCAAACCCAAGCACTATTGTGAATGCCAACAAGTGCTTGCTCACAGGAAACTGGTATAGCTTTCTCCTGAAAGGCTCTGCCAGAGCCTGACAAGTACACAGGCAGATGCTCTTAGCCAACCATTGGACTGAGCATGGGGTCCCCAGTAGAGGAGTTAGAGAAAGGACTGAAGGAGCTGAAGGGGTTTGCAACTCCATAAGAAGAACAATATCAACCAACCAGACCCCTCAGAGCTCCCAGGGACCAAACCACCAACCAAAGAGTACACATAGAGGGACCCATGGCTCCAGCTGCATATGTAACAGAGGATGGCCTTGTCAGGCATTGATGGGAGGAAAGGCCCTTTGTCCTGTGAAGACTAGATGCCCCAGTGTAGGAGAATGCCAGGGAGGGGAGGTAGGAGTGTGGGGGTGTTGGAGAGCACCCTCATTGAAGCAGGGGGAAGATGGATGGGATAGGGGGTTTCCAGAGGGGAAACGAGGAAAGGAGATAACAATTGAAATGTAAATAAAGAAAATATCCAATTAAAGAAAAAAAATGAAGGGGAATGTTCCACAAATCAATGAATCAAAGATTGAAGGTTTTACCAAAAGTTTGATAAGATTGACAAAACAGCTGCCTGCTTCCACTTGTGGCCAGAGACACCCACCTGACCCAGAAAACCTCCATATACAAGCAGTGCAGGAAGAAAACTACCTGCCCACTTGTGCTGAGGAGCCAGCAGGAGGCGGGCTCCAGACACAGGGACTGAGGAAAAGCAGGGAGGTAAGAGCCTGCCTGCTTCCACATGTGGCTAGAAACCCTGCCTGGACCACCAGGCCTCCATACACAAACAGAGCAGAGAGAAAGCTACCTGCCCACTTGTGCTGAGGAGACAGCTGAAGGTGGGCTCCAGACATAGGGACTGAGGAAAAACCGGGAGGTAAGAGCCTGCCTGCTTCTACCTGTGGCCAGAGACACCCGCCTGACCCAGGAAACCGCCATATACAAGCAGTGCAGGAAGAAAGCTACCTGCCCACTTGTGCTGAGGAGCCAGTGGGAGGCAGGCTCCAGACACAGGGACTGAGGAATAGCTGGAAGGTAAGAGCCTGCCTGCTTCCACCTGTGGCCAGAGACACCCGCCTGACCCAGGTAACCTCCATTTACAAGTAGTGCAAGAAGAAAGCTACCTGCCCACTTGTGCTGAGGAGCCAGCTGAAGGCGGGCTCCAGATGTAGGGACTGAGGAAAAGCTGGGAGGTAAGAGCTTGCCTGCCTCCACCTGTGGCCAGAAACCCTGCCTAGCCTACCAGACCTCCATATACAACCAGTACAGGGAAAAAGCTACCCGCCCAATATGCTGAGGAGCCAGCAATAGGAGGACTCCAGACCCAGGATCTGAAGAACAGCTGGAAGAGCTAACTGGCCTCCCAGGATTATTGGCATCTGAGCTTGAAGGAAAGACAAGCCACAGTCAGAGAAAGACCAGTTAACACCAGAGATAACCAGATAGCAAAAGGCAAGCGCAAGAACACAAGGAACAGAAACCAAGACTACTTGGCTTCATCAGAACCCAGCTCTCCCACCACAGCCAGCCCTGGATACCCCAACACAGAAGAAAAGGAGGACTCAGACTTAAAATCACTTATCAAGAAGATGATAGAAGATTTTAAGAAGGAAATAAATAACTCCCTTAAAGAAATACAAGAGAACACAGGTAAACAACTGGAGCCCTTAAAGAGGACACACAGAAATCCCTTGAAGAATTACAGGAAAACACAATCAAACGGGCAGAAATACAGGAAAACACAATCAAACAAATGAACAAAACCATTCAGGAATTAAAAACAGAAATAGAAAAAATAAAGAAATAACAAAGGGAGACAACCCTGGAGTTAGAGAACATAGGAAAGAAATCAGGAGTCATAGATGCAAACATCACCAACAGAATACAAGAGATGGAAGAGAGAATCTCAGGTGTGGAAGATACCGTAGAAAACATGGACACAACAGGCAAAAAAACACAAAATGCAAAAAGCTCCTAACCCAAAACATCCAAGATATCCAGGATGCAATGAGAAGACAGAACCTGAGGATAATAGGCATAGAAGAGAGTGAAGACTCCCAACTTAAAGGATCAGTAAATACCTTCAACAAAATTATAGAAGAAAAATTCCCTAACCTAAAGAAAGAGATGAACATAAGCATACAAGAAGCCTACAGAACGCCAAATAGACTGGACCAGAAAAGAAATTCCTCCCGTCACATTATAGTCAAAACACCAAATACACAAAACAAGGATATTAAAAGCAGTAAGGGAAAAGGGGCAAGTAACATATAAAGGCAGACCTATCAGAATTACACCAGACTTTTCACCAGAGACTATGAAAGCTAGAAGATCTTGGGCAGATCTCGTACAAACTCTAAAAGATCACAAATGCCAGCCTAGGCTGCTATACCCAGCAAAACTCTCAATAATCATAGATGGTGAAACCAAAATATTCTATGACAAATCCAAATTTGCACAGTATGTTTCCACAAACCCAGCCCTACAAAGAATAATACATGGAAAACACCAATTCAAGGAGGGAAACTACACTCAAGAAAAAGGAAGAAAGTAATCTTTCAACAAACTCAAAAGAAGATAGCCACACAAACAATATAAACAATATCAAAATAACAGGAAATAACAACCACTATTCTTTAATATCTCTTAACATCAATGGTCTCAACTCCGCAATAAAAAGACATAGACTGACAGACTGGATCCATAAACAGGACCCAGCATTTTGCTGCATCCAGGAAACACAGCTCCGTGTTAAAGACAAACACTACCTCAGAGTAAAGGGCTGGAAAACAATTTTCCAGGCAAATGGCCCCAAGAAACAGGCTGGAGTAGCCATTCTAATATCGGATAAAATTGACTTTCAACCAAAATTCATCAAAAAAGATGAGGAACGACACTTCTTACTCATCAAAGGAAAAATCTACCAAGAAGAACTCTCAATTCTGAACATCTATGCCCCAAATGCAAGAGCTCCCACTTTCATAAAAGAAACTCTACTAAAGCTCAAAGCACACATTGCACCTCACACAATAATAGTGGGAGACTTCAACACCCCACTATCAGCAATGGACAGATCTTGGAAACATAAACTAAACAGACACAGTGAAACTAACAGATGCTATAAACCAAATGAGTTTAACAGATATCTATAGAACATTTCATCCTGCATCAAAAGAATATACCTTCTTCTCAGCACCTCATGGTACCTTCTCCAAAACTGATCATATAATTGGTCACAAAACAAACCTCAACAGATATAAGAAGATTGAAATAATCCCATACCTCCTATCAGATCACTATGGATTAAGGTTGGTCTTCAAGGGCAACAACAACAACAGAAAGCCCACATACACATGGAAGCTGAACAATGCTCTGCTTAATGATAACTTGGTCATCAGATCCTACTACAAAAGCCTATATGCAACAAAATTGGAAAATCTGGAGGAAATGGACAAGTTTCTAGACAGATACCAATTACCAAAGTTAAATCAGGATCAGATAAACCATCTAAACAGTCCCATAACCCCTAAAGAAATAGAAGCAGTCATTAAAAGTCTCCCAACCAATAAAAGCCCTGGACCAGACGGGTTCAGTGCAGAATTCTATCAGACCTTCAAAGAAGACCTAATACCAATACTCTTCAAGCTATTCCATAAAATAGAAACGGAAGGAGCACTACCCAATTCATTCTATGAGGCCATAGTCACACTGATACCAAAGCTCCACAAAGACCCAACAAAGAAAGAAAACTTCAGACCAATTTCCCTTATGAATATTGATGCAAAAATACTCAATAAAAATCTATCAGACCAGTCACACTGATACCAAAGCCCCACTATGACCCAACAATAAAAGAAAACTCATCAAAGGAAAAATCTACCAAGAAGAACTCTTAATTTATGTAGTGGATTACATTGATGGATTTCCGGGTATTGAACCATCCCTGCATCCCTGGGATGAAGCCTACTTGATCATGGTGAATGATCATTTTGACGTGTTCTTGGATTCGGTTTGCATCTTAACTCTTTTCTTTTCCTTCCTCCCTTGTTCACAAAGGGTTAACCAGCCTAGCCAGAGAGGCTTCTGGCTCCATGGACAGCAGAGGGAGTGATATAAATAAATTTTTTATGCTTAATTCCCCACTCCACTACTAGGCAACAGGTGTTAGTTGCCCAAGTCAGAGGTTTTTTACCATAGAATAAACAAGAAAATTTTTAGAATTTTTTTCAGAAGTTATCAGCAAGCATTCAGTATAGTTAGAGAGCTGGAAGGCCAGAGACCATAAGTCTTTAAAGTTACTTCTATATCTAATGCTGTACCATGCTTCAAACCATTTCAGAATGGGCTGGCTCTCAGCATTGAAGCCATGTTGATGTTGATGGGCCATGCTACCATGTGGGCAGAGGAAGGACATACTAATATGAGTGCCCTGTGTTGCCACCTAGGATCATGGTAATGTCCGGGTCCATGCTGCCACCAAGGACCACATTTGGATTTGAGTTTCTATTGCAACCCAGGTTTGTGTTGATGTCCATGGCCCATGATTCAACATAAAGCCACATGGATATCCATGATCATTTGTCCAGCAGCCTGAAGCCATGTTGATTTCCATGAGCCATGATGTCCCTGAGGGCAATATTGATGTGGGTATCCTGCAGTGCTTCCAAAACTTATATGTATCTGTAGTTTTTCTGTGTTCCTCATCTTTGATGTAATTAGCACCATGTGGGAGCCCATGATCTGTGTTCCTGCTAACTATAAACAGCAAGGAAGATACTTTTACAGTGATATTGATGATTGCACACATATGGTTGAGAATGAAGAACATGGAAGGCCACTATGGCACCTCCTTTGCTCACTTCAACCCCTACCACACCCCCAAAATGTAGCAGCCTAAACAGGAAGCCATAAGAAACCATCAAAGAGAACTCTTTAAAAGTGTGATAAAGATGCTGAAGTGTTGCTCTCCACAACTGGTTGCTATTGGCAGGAGTGTGGGAGGGAAACAACTCAGTTCTACTTAAGGGGCAGGCCACTAAGAGTTTGACTATGCTCCAGTAAGTATATAAGTATATAGATAACACAATTGGACTTTTTCTTTTTGGGGGGCTGAGAAGATCACAGGGGTCGACAGTTGCCTATGGAAAGACTGGGAAGTAAGCACGATTGAGGTGCATTAGGTGAAATTCCCAAAGAACCAATAAAAGTACTTTATGATGACTTTGTTGTCTTGTTCTGCATCATTCCCTAAAGCAAAAGATGTTCAATTTGTTGGATTCAATAAAATTTTTCTCTTATGACTTGTATTTCAATGGTGTGTTGAATATAATAAATAAAAATATACTTGTGTTACTAACTGAAAAATGGAAATGTTCAATAATTCCCACCAGAAAAATTACAGATATTTGAGGGAAAGAACATGTTAACTAACATTATTTAATTATTGTTCATAGTGTTTATAAACAATAGACAACTTGACTCCTTAAAATGTTTATAATAATTTGTTAGTTAAAAATAAAAAGGGTCTGTAGAGATAGCTCAGAGGTTAAGGTTGCTTTTCCAAATGACCCAAATTCAATTCCTACCACACATGTGATGGCCTAAATTAATGGAAACTCCTGTTCCTGGAGATAAAATGCCTTCTTCTGGCTTCTATGCACACTGCCCACATGGTGAAAGACAAACATGCAGAAAAAATACACACATGCATAAAAATAAATAAATATTTAAATACAATTAGTGGTAGATTAAACGTTTCAGAAATTAAAGGTACTTACTGCTCCTGCAAAAGGCCAATGTTTTGTCTCTGACATTCACTACTATCTATAACTCCAGTGCCAGGAGAATTAACAACATTTATGAACATTGCAAGTAGAAAGTAGATATAGGCACACAGGTACACCAAGTACAATGGAGAAAACACATACATGCAGGCAAATCCTCATGCTCATAAATAAAAATAAAAATCTTAAAATAATTAAGCATAATTGTAAAAGAATGAAGATCTGTAACTACATGATATATAGAGAACAGAAAAATAGATAATACAGATATAAGCAAATATAAATATAAACATGCATGTACACATATATATTGAAACAAGTAACACAGCAATAGATGTGAGGTTACTTCAGATAAGACAATAGTCTTAAATATTTTTTATTTCTTAATTGCAAATTTTAATTTAAAGTGTATACATAACTATAAGTAATAATATCTAAATTTATATGCATGGTTGTGTTCAATTCCTTTTTATGCATAATTATGTTTTATTATTTTGCTACTTAGTTCTACATAACCATTTTAAGAAGAGCTTCAGAAGTCTTATATCATGCTTTGTGTGAATTTATCCTAAGATGTAAAACTTTACTACATGCTACTTTGACTTCTGTGTTTCTCAGGCTGTAGATAATGGGGTTTAACATGGGGGTAACAACTGCATACAACATAGAGATGAGTCTGTCTCTGCCAGGAGAGTGTTGACTGGAGGTTGGGCGGATATAAGTAAATATAGTTGTGCCATAGAACAAGAAAACTACAAGAAGATGGGAAGCACATGTGGAGAAAGCTTTGCGCTTCCCTTCTGCTGACTGGATCTTTAGGATGGTGGAGATGATGTATATGTAGGAGTTCAAAGTGATCAGAAAAGCACCAACCCCAAAGATACCTCCTACCACTAAAACAAGCATTTCTGCCACATAGGTGGATGAGCATGACAGGGCCACCACAGGTGGAATATCACAATAGTACTGGTTAACTCTATTAGACTTGCAGAAAGACAGGCTAAAGGTGGACATTGTGTGGACAAAGGAGTTCAGAAACCCAGCTGCCCAAGTCCCAAACAACAGCTGCACACAGCGAACCTTGGTCATGATGAGGGAGTAACGCAGAGGAAAACATATGGCCACATAGCGGTCATAAGCCATCACAGCCAGCAAGAAAACTTCAGTCCCAGCTAGGGCCACCAGGAAATAGAGCTGCAAAGCACACCCAACAAAGGAAATGCTGTGATCCTCAGTCAAGAGATTCTTGAACATCTTGGGGACAGTAGTTGATGGGCAGAATATGTCCAGCAGGGATAGATTTGCCAACAGGTAATACATGGGAGTTTGAAGCTTTCTCTCAGTCACAATGGCCAACAGGATGACTCCGTTTCCCACTAAAGTGATCTGATAGATGATGACAAGGGCCATAAAGAGTGGATAGCGCACTTCAGGGAGGTCAGAGAGCCCTATGAGGATGAACTGAGTCACTGTGGTAAGATTGAAGACATCCATTTGTTCTCACTTAAGGGGTGTTTCTAAGGAAAATGAAAGCAAAGAATGCAGGTTAGGGTGACAGGACAGATAATTCTGGGACACTAGCAATACCAGACTAACTGTCAATATGATTGCTCTACTTCAATTGTGGATTTTAGTTATTAGCATTTCTGTCCAAAAATTTGTGTATTCATGCTCTTATTTAAAATATTTATAATCCACCTGGCAGTGGTGGTGCAAGCCTTTAATCCCAGCACTTGGGAGGCAGAGGCAGGTGGATTTCTGAGTTAGAGGCCAGCCTGGTCTACAGAGTGAGTTCCAGGACAACCAGGGCTACACAGAGAAACTCTGTCTCGAAAAATAAACAAACAAAAAAATACTCATAATCTGTTTGTCATCTTTAGGAAGTTCTCTGAGTCCCTAACAAAAACCTGAAAGTATATCTTCTTCGTAATCATTAGCAACCCTTTAATTATATGACTTTATTCATGAAAGCTGATGGATTTTTCAAATGCCCATAGACATTTGCTTCATTTCGACTTATCTTAATATCCATAATTTTATGTACTATTTCAAACTAAATTAATATAACATAGGTATATTATGTACCCATTAATATATTTTATTTGTTTTGTGTATTCATTGATAAATAATTTATATAAATATTAGGAATTTTCAGATGCATGGAAAGGGAAGTCATTCATAAAGAATGTATATGAATGACATTTGCCTCCTCAAACCAAGTATCTCTACTTTGAAGGAATAAATATGAAAATGTTCCTGTGACTTTAAAAGCATATGTTTTGGATACAAATTTTAGCATTTAACTTAATTGGATGCATGGAAAAATCTAACTGACGGCATAGAAATTAATATGTTTGTCCTTTTGAAACAGTTTTTCTTTACTATCACATCATAGAACTTCACATATAAAATCTGGTTAGAAAATGAATCAAATTCTGTTTCTCCAAATACAAGCCCAGAATCTCACTACCAACTCTGCAACAGAACACCTTATACATCTTTCTCCTCCCCACTGCTCCCATCTTCTATAGTTCCTACAGATACACCCCCCCCCAAACCTCCTTCCATCAACTTGTTATTTTATATAGCCCCTAATTCCAAAGGGCGCTTCCTGCTAACAAAATAGCCTGTTCTGCCTGGGAAACAGATAGGCTTACTGCAAATCTTTATTTCTCCTTCTGCTCCTTCATTCACAATTGCCCCCCAGCCTCATGCCCAGCTCTGTAGCACCTGATCCTGCCTTTCTTTCCTGCCTGACCTCCTCCCTATGGATCACAGAGAT
Organism: Rhynchomys soricoides; assembly: GCA_019843965.1. Taxonomy (NCBI): domain Eukaryota; kingdom Metazoa; phylum Chordata; class Mammalia; order Rodentia; family Muridae; genus Rhynchomys; species Rhynchomys soricoides. The sequence goes on along the minus strand of JADRCH010000182.1, from coordinate 2,927,069 downwards.
TTTCTCTCCTCCAACACTCTTTCCCCTAGTCTGTCCAATTATCCCAAGCTCCAATACCAACAGACACTCTGGGAATACACCAGCTGAGGAAGCCAGAAGAGATCCAATCCTCGAGACTCATCACCAGTGCTATAGCAGACTTCTGAAGTGATTTCTCTTTATTGTTTACCCCCATTTCAAGAAGAATAAATGAACAGATTCTAGTGGGACACTTTGTTCTACTACTCCCCATGAAGCCATTCAGACCACTAGTCTATTCTTATTCCTAAGAATCAGCTTGCACTATCCAGAACCACATTTTATCAAGAACCTCTAGTAGCCATGCCTAACAGTTCCACAAGAAATTTTTCACCAAGCAACAAACAGCCATCACATTCTCCTAAAGTCCAGAGAAGAAACAGAAACTAAAGAATAAAACATCCACAAATCACCACCTAGATCTGTAGTCATCCCAATACCAGATGCATAGATGCCAGCCTAAAAACACAATCAATAACAGCCAGGGTACTGTAGATTCAAGAGAGCCCAGTGATGAAATGAAGTTGAAATAAGCAAATGAAAAATTTTCAAGACTTGAAAATGGAAACAGAATCAATACAGAAAACCCAAACTGAGTGAATTCTGGAGATGAAATTTTTAGAGATGTGAACAGAAACTACAAGGGAAAAATACACCAACAAAATAGAAGAGATAGAAAAGAGATACATAAGCATTGAAGATGCAATAGAAGAAATGATACATTGGTGAAAGAAAATGTTAAGTCTAAAAAACTTCTGACCCAAAACATTCAATAAACCTGGGACACTATGAAAAGATCAAAATGGGAATAAAGGAAGAGGAAGAAACACAGCACAAAAGCACAGAAAGTATTTTTCTTTTTTTAATTGGATATATTCTTTATTTACATTTTAAATATTATCCCCTTTCCCAGTCCCCCCCCAGAAACCCTGTATGCCATCCCCCTCCCCCTGCTTCTATGAGGATGTTCCTTTACCTACCAACCCACCCACTCCCGCCTCCCTGCCCTCAAATTCCACTACACTGGGGCGTCCATCAAGCCTTCACAGGACCAAGGACCACTCCTCCCATTGATGCCTGACAAAGCCATCCTCTGATATACCTGTGGCTGAAGCCATGGATCCCTTCATGTTTACTTCTTGGTTGGTAGCTTAGTCCCTGGGGTCTGGTTGGTTGATATTCTGTTCTTCCTATAGTGTTGCAAACCCCTTCAGTTCCTTCGGTCCTTTCTCTAACTCCTCCATTGGGGACCCCATGCTTAGTCCAATGGTTGGCTGAGAGCATCCACCTCTGTATTTGTCAGGCTCTGGCAGAGTCTCTCAGGAGACAGCTATATCAGGCCCCTTTCAGCAAGTACTTCTCTGCATCTACATTAATGTCTGAGTTAGGTGACTATATACAGAATGGATCCCCAGGTGGGGCAGTCTCTGGATGGCCTTTCCTTCAGTCTCTGCTCTACACTTTGTCTCCATATTTGCTCCTGTGAGTATTTTGTTCCCCTTTCTAAGAAGGACTGAAGCATCCACACTTTATAGTCTTCCTTCTTCTTGAGCTTCATGTGGTCTGTGAATTGGATCATGGAGTTCCTCGGGATTCCCAGTTGCTGCAGTTATTTGAGAGACCCCTTACCTGCTACCCTGTGTGCAGCAGATCTCCTGAGAGGCCTTTGGACTGTGGTATCTTCTGAGGAGCAGACCAACTGATGATCTGCCTCTGTGGAACCCAGCAGACATGGAACCCATTATACCTGCTTGAACTCCACCCCCTTTCCACCCTACACCTTCCACCAGGGCAGATCATGAGCTTATCTGCTTTTCTGAAGATCCCAGTCTGAAGCCCTCCCAGGAGATCTATTGCACCCAGGGCAACAGACACCACAGTCTGAAGGCCTCCCAGGAGATCTTAAGCACCCAGGGCCACAGATCACCAGCTTGTCTGCCCTCCTGAAGATCCCATAGTCTGAAGGCCTCCCACGATATTTACTGTACCCAGAGAAACAGGGAAGATCATAAGCATGTCTGGCGCTCTGAAGACCTCACAGTCTGAAGGCCTCCCAGAAGATCTGCTGCACTCAAGGCAACTGACCAAATAGTCTAAAGGCCTCACAGGAGATCTGTTGCAGCCAGGACAACAGTCCCAATAGTCTAAAGGCCTCCCAGGAGATGTGCTACAGCCAAGGTCACAGGTCTCCCAGGAGACCTGCAACAACCCAAGGACACAGGAGGCAGGTTACAGACAGAGACAATCCAATTAACACCAGAGATAACCAAATGGTAAGAGGCAAGCACAAGACCATAAACAACAGAAGCCAATATACTTTGTAACCATTAGAACCCAGTTTCTCCTACCACAGCAAGCCCTGGATAACCTAACACACCTGAAAACCAGGATGCTGACCTAAAATCCTATCTCATGAAGATAATAGAGTTCTTTAAGTAGGATATAAATAACTCACTAAAAGAAATACAGGAAACACAAGTAAACAAGTAGAAGCCCTTAAAGAGGAAACAAATCCCTTAAAGAAATACATGAAAATACAATCAAACAGGTGAAAGAATTGGAAAAAAAGTGGCCTAAGACCTAAAAAGGGAAGTAGAAACAATAAAGAAAAAAATGGAGGCAACACTGGAAATGGAAAAGCTACAAAAGAGACCAGGGGCTACAGAATTGAAGAGAGATATCTCAGGCAGAGAAGATACATTAGAGGATATTGACACAACAGTCAAAGAAAAGCATCTTAAATAAATAGTGCTGGTCTAACTGTAAGTCTTTTAAGATCAAGGACCTCAACATAAAACTAGATACATTGAATCCAATAGAAGAGAAAGTTGGAAAGAATCTTGAACTCATTGGAACAGTGGAAAATTTCCTAAACAGAACTCAAATGGCTCAGGCTCTAAGATTAAGAAATGGTAAATGGGACCTTGTAAAACTGAAAAGCTTCTGTAAGGCAAAGGACATAATAAGATAAATCAGCAACCTACAAATTGGAAAATAAAATCTTCATTAACCCCACATCTGATAGTGGGCTAATATCCAAAATATAAAAAGAATTCTAGATGCTAATCTCCAAAACACCAAACAACCTAATAAAATATGTGGTATAGAGGTAAACAGAAAATTCAGAACAGAGGAAACTCAGATGGCCAAGAAGCACTTAAAGAAATGTTCAAAGTCCTTAGTGATCAAGGAAACACAAACCAAATCAATCCTGAGGTTCCACCTTACACCAATCAGAATGTCTAAGATCAAAAACTCAGGTGACAGCACATGTTAGCAAGAAGACAGAGACAGAGGAACACTCCTCCATTGGGGATAAGATTACAAACTGGCACAACCACTCTGGAAATCAAACTGGAGGTGACTCAGAAAATTGGAAATATATCTACCTGAAGACCCAGCTATACCAGTCTTGGACATATACCCAAAAGATGCCACACCATGCCACAGGGGCACTTGTTCTATGATGTTCATAGCCAGGAGCTGGAAACAATCCAGGTGTCCCACAAAGGAAGAATGGATACAGAAAATGCAGTTCATTTACACAATAAAATACTACTCAGCTATTAAGAACAATGACAACATGAGTTTTGCAGGCAAATGGACGGAACTAGAAAATATCCTGAGTAAGGTAACTCAGACCCAAAAGGACATGCATGTTTTGTACTCTCTAATAAGTGGATATTAGCCAAAAAGGTACTGAATACCCAGGATACAATCCACACAACTCAAGAAGGTTAAGAAGCTGAAGAGCCCAAGTGAGGATGCCTCAATCCCAATTATGAGGGAGAAGAAAGCAATCATGGGGGGTAGGGGCAGAAGAAGAGAGGGACTTGGGTAGGAGAGGGGACAGGGAGGAAAAAGGGGGAACATTGTCAGGTATTGGGGTTGGGAAGCAGGAGTGAAGCCCTGAGGGTCAGCCAAAAGAATGGAATCAGGCAACCTCAGGAGGTAGAAAGTGGTGTGCCCTCTAGAATGTACCAGAGACCAGAGTGAAAGACACTCAGGACTCAAAGATAGGGACCTTAGATGGCATGCCCAACAGTGGGGACTTGTAGAGTCCACCTCAGTAGAATGACAGGGTATCAAGTGGGGGAATAGGGTTGCTATCCTACAATCAAAACTCTGATCCAGAATTTTTCCTGTTTAAAAGAACTGCAAGAACAAAAATGGAGAAGAGACTGAGGGAAAGGACTTTCAGTGACTATGCTAAATTGGGATTCAGCTCAAGTGGAGGCTACAAGGCCTGACACTATTAGTGATGCTGCAGTATTCTTACAGACATGAGCCTAGCATGGCTGCCCTATGAGAGACCCAACAAACAGCTGAAAGAGTCAGATGCAGATACTTACACTCAATCAGTGGACAGAATCCAGAGACCCTTGTGATTGGAATAAGTAAAAGCTGGAAAAACTGAGGAGGAGGAGGGTGATCCCATAGGAAGATCAGCAGTCTCAACCAACCTGGACCCCTGAGATCTCTCAGACACTAAGTCTGGAACCAGTCAGTACACTAGCTGGTATGAGGCCCCTGACACAGGAAAGGACTGCCTGGTCTGGCCTCAATGAAAGAAGAGGAGCCTAACCCTGAAGAGACCTGAGGTCCCAGGGAGTTTGGAGACCTGGCAGGGTAGGGTGTGGTGGGGGTGAGGACATTCTCTTAGAGATAGGAGGAGGAGGAATTGGATGAGGAACTGTCAGAGGGCAGACCAGGAGAGGAATGATGACTAGATTGTTGTAAAAAAAAAAAATTAAAGACAATATTTTAAAAATTAAAAAATAGTAGGAAGTTATAGAACACCAAATAAATTGGACCAGAAAAGAAAGTATCCTTTTCACCTAATAATCAATGCATTAAACATACAGAACATGCTTGTTGAGTTCTCTGGAGCAAGCAGAACCGCCATGAGCACACTCCTATCCCAAGAGGACCTCAATTTCCCTGACGCCTCTCCTTCCACCTTCATCAGACCTGCTCAGCCTGAACTATAGAGGTAAACTTTCCTTCCCCAACCTATGTTCTCTGCTTGCTGACTTCCTTGGAGCAAGCCAGGCTTCCCTAAGGAACCTGATACTCTAGGGGGAATCCTCCATTCTCCCTTGACCTCTCTGCCCACATCTATCAGATCTTCAGCTCCTGAACCATACAGACCTGCAGATCCTAAGCCATGACAGGACTTCAAATCCAGAACCACACAACCCAAGGATACCCATTAGATACCTGGAACCAATTCCTGTACCAATACCATTGAGGTTCACCCCCTTTCCAATACCTACTACAAAAGGACCAAAACTATCCAGATGACTAAAGGTCCTCAAAAGAATACAATCAATAAATAAAAGTCAGGGCACTATAACACCTTCTACACCAAGACCTGAATAACCTAACACAACCAAAACACAAGAAAACCACCTTAAATTTAATCTTATAACATGATAGAGGCCTTTAGAAAGGAATAAACAAATCCCTTAAAGAAATACAGGAAAATAAAATCAAACAGGTAGAGGTTTTTAACGAAACAAATAAAATCCATTAAAGATATATGGGAAAATACTATTAAACAGCTTAAGGAAATAAATAAACTGTGCAAGATCTGAAAGTGGAAATAGAATCAATAACACAAACAAAAACTGATGAAATTCTGGAGATGAAAAACCTAGGGAAGAGAACAAAAGCAACAAATATAAGCATCACCAACAGAATACAGGAAATGAAAGACTCTCAAGTGTAGAAGATACAATAGAAGAAATTGATACATTTGTAAAAGAAAATATTAAATCTAAAAAATTTTTAACACAAAACAAACAGGAAATCTGGGATCCCATGAAAAGTCCTATCCTAAGAATAATAGGAATAAAAGAAATTGGAGTTCCAGCTCCAAGACTCAAAAAATATTTTCAACAAAATCATAGAAGAATATTTTTCCAAACTAAAGTAAGAGATGCCTATAAACAAACAAGAAGCTTATAGAACATGAATTAGACTTGACCACAAAAGAAAATCACCTGACACATAATAATCAAAACACAAATTCTACTGAATAAATAAAGAATAAGAAAAGCAGCAAGGGAAAAAGGCCAGGTAACATGCACAGGCAGATTTATTAGAAATACACCCACACATTTTCTCCACAATGACTCTAAAATGTAGAAGGGCCTGGACAAATAACTAGAAACCTCTTTAAAAACTCAGATACCAATCTAGACTACAATATCCAGCAAAACTCTCAATGATCATAGATGGAGAAGAGAAGATATTTCAAGTCAAATCCAAATTCAAACAATATCTATTTACAAACATAGCCCTATGGAAAATACTAGAAGGAAAACTCCAATCCAAGGAGGGTAACTACATCCAAGAAAACACAAGAAATAATTAATTGCATACCAGCAAAAACAAGAAACAGAGAGAGAGAGAGAAAAAGAGAGAGAGAGAGACCACAAACACCCCAACATCAAAATAACAGGAAATAAAAATCACCTGTCATTAATATCTCTCAATATCAATGAATTCAATGCCACAATAAAAAGACACAGGCTAACAGAATAGATGCAAAACCAGGATCCATCATTCAGCTGCCTACAAGAAATGCACCTATTTTAATATTATTTCTTTGTTCTGTACATTTGCTGTTTTGATTATTAAGTGACAGTAGGAATTTCTTTTCTGTTCCAATCTATTTGTCTTTCTGTAGGCTTCTTGTATGTTTATGGGCATCTCTTTAGATTAGGGAAGTTTTCTTCTATAATTTTGTTGAAGATATTTACTGGCCCTTTGAGTTGTGAATCTTTGTTCTCTTGTATACCTATTATTCTTAGGTTCGGTCTCTTCATTTTATCCTGAATTTCTTGGATGTTTTCAGTTAGAAAATTTTTTGCATTTTGCATTTTCTTTGACTGTAGTGTCAATGTCTTCCATGGTATCTTCTACATTAGGAGATACTAGAAGACTCTCTCTTCTATCTCTTGTATTCTGTTCCTGATGCTTGTTGCTCCCTGAACAGAACACAAATGGCTCAGGCTCTAAGATCAGCTATTGACAAATGGGATCTCATAAAGTTGAAATGCTTCTGTAAGACAAAAGACCCTGTCAATAAAACAAAATGACAACCTACATATTGGGAAAAGATCTTTACCAATCCTACATCTGATACAGATATCCAATATATAGAAAGAACTCAAGAAGTTAGACTCCGGAGAACCAAATAACCCTATTAAAAATGGGGTGCAAAGCTATGCAAGGAATTCTCAACTGAGGAATCTCAAATGGCCAAGAAGCACCTAAAAAATATTCAACATCTTTTGTAAACAGGAAAATGCAAATCAAAATGATCCTGAGATTCCACCACACACCAGTCAGAATAGCTAAGATCAAAAACTCAGGTCAGCAGATGTTCCTGAGGAAAAGGAGAAAGAGAAACACTCCTCCATTGCTGGTGGGATTGCAAGCTGGTTCAACTATTCTGGAAATCAGTCGGGCAGTTCCTCAGAAAATTAGAAAAAGTTCTACCTGAAGAGTGAGATATACCACTACTTGGCATATACCCAAAAGATCATCCAACATATAAAAAAGACACATGCTCCATCATGCTCATATATTTATAATAGCCAGAAGCTGGTAACAACCCAGATGTCTCTCAGCAGATGAATAGTTACATAAAATGAGGTACATTTACACAATGGAGTACTACTCAGCTATTGAAAACAATGACTTCATGAAATTATTAAGCAAATGGATGGAACTAGAAAATATCATCCTGAGTGGGGTAACCCAGTCACAAAAGAATACACATGGTATGTACTCACTGATAAGTGGATATTAGCCCAAAAACTTGGACAACACAAGATACTACTCACAGACCATATGAAACCCAAGGAGAAGGAAAACTAAAGTGTGGATGTTTCAGTCCTACTTAAAAGGAGGAAAAAATAATCATGGGATATAGAGGGAGGGAGGTACTTGGGAGGAAGAGGCGAGGGGAGGGGAAAGGGGGCAGAATCAGGTGTTGGAGGAGACAGAGAAAAGTACAGAAGGTCAGGAAATTGAATGGAGGTGTTCCCCAGAGGGGGATGGGGAACTTGGGGTAGCTACTAGAAAGTAGAAGATGCCAGGGAAGCAAGAGGTTCCCAGGACCCACAGGGGGTGATATTAGCTGAAATACCCAAGAAAGAGGTGATAGCACCTATAGAGACCATATCCAGTGGATAGGCATGCCCTCTGGTTGAGGAATGGGGCTACCCACCTATCTCTAAATTTTTAACCCAGAATGGCTCCTGTCTAATGGAAATGCAGGGACAAAAAGTAGAGCAGAGACTGAAAGAAAGGCCACCCAGAGACTACTCTACCTGGGGATCCATCCCATCTGCAGATACTAAACCCAGACACAATTGCTGATGCCAAGAAGCACTTGCTGGCAGGAGCCTGGTATAGCTACCTCCTAAGAGGCTCTACCAGAGCCTAACCAATACAAATGCTGATTCTTGCAGCCAACCATCAGACTGAGCATGGGGACCACAATGGAAGGGATAGGGAAAGGACTAAAGGAATTGAAGGTTGCAACCCCACAGGAAGAACAACAATATTAACTAATGGACCCCTCAGAGCTCCCAGGGACTAAACCACCAGCCAAAGAGTGCACATGGAGTGACCTATGGCTCCAGCTGCGTATGTAGCAAAGGATGGCCTTATCTGGCATCAATGGCAGGGGAGGTCATCAGTCCTGTGGAGGCTTGATGCCCCAGCATAGGGGAATGATAGAGCACTGAGGTGGGAGTTGGTGGGTGAGTGGGAGAGCACCCTCATTGAGGCAAGTGGGCAGATAGAATAGGAGGTTTGCAGAGGGGAAACCGGGAAGGAAGATAAAATTTGGAATGTAAATAAATTCCAAATTTATTGATTATAAAAAAAAATCAATTTTTTTAGAAAAAGAGAGTGAGAGAGACCTCAGCAATAAAGATGAACATTACCTCAGAGTAATGAACTAGACGTTTTCTAAGCAAATGGACCCAAGAAGTAGGCTAGAGTAGCCATTTTAATAGCTAATAAAATAGATGTTCCAACAAACTAATCAAATGAGACAGAGACAGACAGGTCATAATCATAAAAGAAAAATTCTAACAAGGTGATATCTCAATTCTAGACATCAATGCCCCAAACAGAAGGACCCCTGTATTTACAAAAAGATACATTGCTAAAGATTAAATTGCACAAAGAACCCCAAACATTAATAGTGGGAAACATCAATACCCAACCCACACCACCTGACAGATCATCCAGACAAAACTAAACAGACAAATAATGGCATTAACAAACATTATGAATTAAATGGACCTAGCAGACATATATAGAATATTTCACCCATTCATAAAATAATATGCCTTCTTCTTAGCACCTCATGGATCCTTCTCTAAAACTAACCATAAGGTAGGTCACAAAGCAAGCCTCAAGAGATATAAGAAAGTTGAAAAAAATCTCTTGTATCTTATCAGACCACTATGGATTGAAGCTGAACAACAACAACAGCAGAAGCATCAAAAAGCCTACATACTCATGGAAATTGAACAACTCTCTACTCACTGATCTCTGGGTCAGAGAAGAAAATAAGGAAGAAATTTAAAACTTTCTAGAATTTAATGAAAATGAAGGTGTAACATACAAATATTTATGGGACACAAAGAAAACAGTGCTAAGAGAAAAGTTCATAGCACTAAGTGCCTCCATTAAGAAATTAGAAATTTCTCATATCAGCAATTTAAAAGCATATCTGGTAGCTCTAGAAAAAAGAAGCAACCAGACTAAAAAGAAGTACAAGTCAGGAAATAATCAAAATCTGGCCTGAAATCAGTCAGTTAGAAACAAAGAAAACAATAAAAAGAAAAATGAAACCAAGATCTGAGGATAGACAAACCCCTAACCAAACTAACCAAAAAACAGAGAGACAATATCCAAATAAAGTCAGAAATGAGAAGGGAGATAATATAACAGATACTGAAGAAATTCAAAGAATCATTAAGTTTTACTTCAAAAGCTTGTACTCCAAATTTTTTTTTAAAAAAATCTCACCTAAATGGACAGTTTTCTAGACAGATACTACGTACCAACGTTAAATCAATATAAGGTAAACTGTTTAAATAATCTTATTATCCCTAACAAAATAGAAGCAGTCATTAAGACTAAAAAGGAAAGCCTACAGACAGATGGTTTTAGTGCAGAATCCTACCAGATTTTCAAAGAGATAATACCAATACTCCTCAAACTATTTCACAAAATAGAAACAATAGGAACATTGCCAAATTCATTCTATGAGGCCACAATCACCCTGATACCGTGAAACCACACTAAGACTCAACAAAAAAAGAGAACTTCAGACTGATTTCACTTACGGACATTGGTGCAAAATTAGTCAATAAAATACTCACAAACTGAATCCAGGAAAACACAATAAATATCATCCATCATGAATAAGTATGCTTCATCCCATGGATGAAGGGATAGTTCAATATATTAAAATCCATCAATGTAATCTACCATATAAATAAACTGACAGGGGAAAAAAACATAGTCATCTCATTAAATGCTGAAAAAGCCTTGGGCAAAATACAACACCCTTTCATGTTAAAATTATTAGAGCAATCAGTAATACAAGGTAAATACAAAACATATTCAAAGCAATATATAGCAGACAAATAGCCAACATCAAGATAAATGGAGAGAAAATTAAAGCAATTCCACTAAAATCAGGGAGAAGACAAGGCTGCTCACTCTCTTGTATCTCATCAATACAATACTTGAAGTTCTAGACAGAGCAATATGACAACTAAAAGAGGGAAAGGAATAACAGTTGGAAAAGAAGTCAAAGAGTTGTTATTTGTGGATGACATGATAGTATACCCAAGTGACCTCAAAATTTTTACTAAAGAGCTCCTATAACTGATAAACAGCTTCAGCAAAGTGACTGGATAGAAAATCAACTCGAAGAAATCAGTATGCCTCCTTTATACAAGTGATAAACTGGTTGAGAAAGCTATTAGGGGAAACAATAGCCACATTTTGGTGTGACTCTAACCAAGCAACTAAAAGATCTATATGACAAGAACTTCAAGTCCCTGAAGGAAAAATAAATGAAGAAGATATCAGGAGATGGACAGATATCCCATGGTTATTGATACATACGATTAACATAGTGAAACAGCCATATTACCAAAAGTGATCTACATACTCAATGTAACCCCCATCAAAATTCCAACACAATTTTTATAGACTCAAAGAGTGATTCTCAACTTCATATCAAAAAATAATAAACCCAGGATAGCCAAAACAATCCTGAACAATAGCAGAACTTCGGGAAGAATCGGCATCCCTGACTTCAAGCTGTACTACAGAGCAATAATGGTTAAAAACTGCAAGGTATAGTTTCAAAAACAGACATGTTGTTAACTGGAATTGATCCAAGACCCAGAGATAAACCCACACAATTATGGATACTTATTTTTTGATAAAGTAGCCCAAACATCCCAGATGCCCCTCAACAGAAGAATGGATAGAGAAAATGTGGTACATTTACGCAATGGAGTACTACTTAGCTATTAAAAACAAAGGCTTCATAAAATTTCCAGGCAAATGTCCTGAGTGAAGTAACCCAGACACAAAAATCACACATGGTATGTACTCAATGATAAATGGTTCTTAGTGCAAAAGCTCAGAATACTCACAATACAACCTACAAATCATACAGAGTTTAAGAAGAAGGAAGACCAAAGAATGGATGCTTCAATCGTACATAGAAGGGGGAACAAAATAATCACAGGAGGTAGAGGGAGGGAGGAACCTGGGAGGGAGAAAGGAGGGGGGAGATTAAAAAACAAGGGTGGGGCAGGATCAGGTATTGGAAAGGACAAGAGAGAAGTACAGAGGGTCAGGAAATCAAATAGAAATATGGAGTAGTGGGGGATGAGGAACTGGAATAGCCATTAGAAAGTACCAAATGCCAGGGAACTGAGAGGCTCTCAGGACCCAACAGGAATGACTTTAGCAAAAATATGCAAGAAAGGGGAGAGAGAACCTGTAGAGACCACCTCCAATAGATAGGCATGGCCCCTAGTTGAGGGATGGGGCCACCCACCCATCTCAAAATTGTTAACCTGGAAATATTCTTGTCAAAAGGAAAGACAGGGACAAAAAAATGAAACAGATTGAAGAAAGGCCATCCACAGACTGCCCTACCTATCTGCAAACACCAAACCTAGACACTATTGCTGATGTCAAGAAGTGCTTGCTGACAGGAGCCTGGTATGACTGTTCCCTGAGAGGTTCTACCAGCACCTAACCAATATAAATGCAGATACTCACAACCAACCATCAGACTGAGTACAGGGACCCCAATGGAAGAGCTAGGGGTAGGACTGAAGGAGCTGAAGGTGATTGCAACTCCATAGGATGAACTATATCAACTAACCTGAACATCCAGAGCTCCAAAAGACTAAATCACAAACCAAAGAGTATACATGAAGGGATCCGTGGCTCCAGATATATATGTAGCAGTGGATGGTCTTATCAATAAGGAGGAGCTTGTTTCTATGGAAGCTTGATGCCCCAGCATAGGGGGATACTAGAGCGGTGAGGTCGGAGTGGGTGAGTGGGTGGAGGAGCACCTTCATACAGGGAAGTGGGAGGGGAAAGGGGATGATGGAATGAAGATCTTGTGGAGCAGTAACCTAGAAGGGGGATATCATTTGAAATGTAAATGAATAAAATATTTAATAAAAATAGAAAGAAAGAAAGCATCTTTAACAACTGGTGCTGCTCTAGTGGGATTTCTACGTGTAGAAGAATGAAAATCATCTCATATTTATCACCCTACAGAAAACTCAAGTCCAAGTGGATCAAGTCCTCAAAATAAAACCTGATACAGAAAATTTCATAAGCACAAAGTGGGAAATATCCTTCAACACATTGATACAAGAGTCAAATTCCTGAGCAGCAAACCAAAGGTTCAGACTCTAAGATCAACAGTTGATAAATGGGACCTCATTAAATAGCAACGCTTCTGTAAGGCAAAGGACACTGTCAAAAAGACAAGCATCAGCCCACAGATTGAGAAAGGATCTTCACCAATGCTACATCTGACAGAGGGCTAATATCCACTTGTAAAGCACTTAAGAAATTAAACACAAACAAGCCAAATAACTCAATAAAAAATGAAGCACAGAGATAAACAGAATTCTCAACAAAGGAATCGCAAATGGCTGAAAAACACTTAAATGTTTAAAGTTTTAGTCATCAGGAAAATGCAAATCAAAACAACTCTGAGATTCCATCTTACACCAGTCAGAATGGTGAAGATCAAAAACTCAAATGATAGCACATGCTGGGGTGGATGTGGAACAATTGTCCATTAATGGAGGAAATGCAAACTTGTGCAAACACTTTGAAAATTCATTTGGCTGTTTCTCAGAAATCTGGGTAAAATTCTATCACCAGACATACCTACACCACTATTGGACATATACCCAAAAGATGCTCCAACATCCCCCAAAGACATTTGCTCAATTATGTTCATAGCAGCTTTATTCCTAAGAACCAGAAACTGGAAACAACCTTGATGTCATCGACTGAAGAATGGATTTTTAAAAAAAAATGTGTTATATCTATACAATAGAATATGATTCAGCTATGAAAAGCAAAGATATGAATTTTGCAAACAAATGGATGGATTTTGAGAAAGTCATCCTGAGTGAGGTAACCCAGTACCAAAAAGACATGCATGGTATACATCCACTTATAAGTGGATATTAACCATAAAATACAGTATAATGGGGCTGGAGAGATGACTCAGCAGTTAAGAGCATTGACTGCTCTTCCAGAGATCCTGAATTCAATTCCCAGCAACCACATGGTAGCTCACAACCATCTGTAATGGGATCTGATGCCCTCTTCTGGTGTGTCTGAAGACAGCTACAGTGTACTCACATACATTAAATAAATAAATAATTCTTTTTAAAAATACAGGATAACCATGCTACACTACAAAGACCCAAGAAGGATGGACAGGAAAGAGGGTACATCAAGGATGCTTGAGACTCACTTGGAATAAGGAATGGAATGGTTGTGGAAGGCAGATGGAGGGAAGAATCAGGATGAGAGAGGGGCTCCAGAGAGATGTGGTAGGTTTTGGGATCAGATGTGGGAAGGAATAGTGGAGATGACTGGATGGCCATAAGAATGAATGGAAATCTACAATGATAGCAAGGAAGAAGTAGAGACCTGAGTTAGGGGAGACACCCAAGAATCAATTGTAGTATCCTTCATCATGACTCACAGCACTGGGGATATGGAGCCTGAGGAAGCTTCCTTCTCTGGCTTGACAGGAACCCCAGTGGAACTATATGGACACATACTCCCCACAAAACATTAGACCAAAAATTCATCATGTCTACAAGAAATGCCGGGATTGCTTGTGGGGCAAAGCCTGAGGGAATGGCCAATCAATGACCAGCCCAACTTGAGATCTAGCCCATATTCAATCACCAATCCCTGACATTATTAATGATAGTCTGTCATGCCTGCAGACAGGAGTCTAGCATGGCTGTCCTCTGAGAGGCTCCACCCATCAACTGACTCTGACAGAGGCATACACCCACAGCCAAACAGTAGATGGAGCTTGGGGACTCTTATGGAAGACTTGCAGCCCTGAAGGAGATAGGAACTTCACAGGAAGTACAATAGAATGAACTACCTGGACCATTGGGGTTCTCAGAGAGTGAACCACCAACAAAAGAATATACATGGACATGACCTAGGCCTACCTGCATATATGTAACAGATATGCAGCTTGGTCTTCATGTTGGTCCTGAACAACCAAAGCAGGGGCTATCCCAAAAGCGATTGCCTGCTTATGGGATATGTTCTTCTAGCTGGACTACCTTGTCTGGCTTCGGGGGAAGTGCCTATCCTCATAAAGGCTTGAAATGTCAGGACAAGGGGATTCCAAGGATGGGTACCACCCATTCAGAGGAGAAGAGGGGGTAGTTAAAAAAATGATTGTGGGAGGAAGTTACTGGGAGGGGACCAGTGAGCAGGATGTAAAGTGAATAACTAAAATATAAATTAATTTTTTAAAAATGGACCCCCAGTTGTGGGATGGGGCCACCTACCCATCTCCAAAATTTTAACCCAGAATTGCTCCTTTCCAAAGGAAATACAGGAACAAAGAGTGGAGCAGAGACTGAAAGAAAGGCCATCCAGAGACTGCCCCACGTGGGGATCCATCCCACATGCAGACACCAAACCTAGACACTATTATGGATGCCAAGAAGAGTTTGCTGACAAGAGCCTGATACAGGCTCTGCCAGATTCTGACCAATACAGATGCTGACGCTCGCAGCCAACCATCAGACTGAGCACAGGGACCCCAATGGAGGAGTTAAGGGAAGAACTGAAGGAGCTGAAGGGGCCTTTTCTGGCATCAATGTGAGGGAAGACCCTTGATCCTGTGAAGGCTTGATGCCCCTATGTAGAGGAACGCTAGGTCAGTGAGGGAAGAATCGGTAGGTAGGTTATGGGAGCAACCTCATAGAAGCAGAGTAAGGGGGAATGAGATAGAGTGTTTGCAGAGGGGAACCAGGAAATGTAAATAAATAAAATATCCATTTTTTAAAAGTATGTGATACATGAAATGAAATGAAATGAAATGAAATGAAAGGCAAAAAATTTAAAATATCACAGGAAAAAAAAAAAGAAGAAACATTACTGCAGGTTGAATCAAAAGTTGATCCTCACACACCAGTTGTCAGAGACTTCAATATACCATTGTCACCAATAGACCAGTATTCTAGACAAAATTTAAAGAGAGAAATGCTAGAGCTAATAGTCATTATAAATCAAATAGATCTAAGATATATTTACAGAACAAATCACCAAAACACAAAAGAATAATCCTTCTTTTTAGTACCTCATGGAACTTTCTCCAAAACTGACTTTTTCAAAATTTACATACTTGGACCCAAGCAAGTCTCAGCAGATACAAGAAAACTGAAATACCTCTCTGCATCCTATGAAACCACGATGGACTAAAGCTGGGTATCAACAACAGAAAATTTACATACTCATGGAAACTTAACAACTCTCTATTAAAAGAAAAATGAGTCAAGTCAAATACGAACCAAAAGTGAAAAATTGGCTAGAATTAAGAAGAAATGGACAAACACACCCAAACTTATAGGTGTTTGGGACTGGTTCTAATGCTTTGATTTAATTGGGAATCTGCTTGTCCAAATGCTGAAGGTCCTTGTCCCCAATTGGTTTTTGATTGATCAATAAAGATGCCAGCAGATTTATGAGGGCTAGGAACGGGAAAAGGGAGAAGAGAATCACCATGAATTGGGGGAGAAGGATGGGACATAGGAACTGCAGGAGAGAAAGCCAGCCAACCAGCCATATCAGAATTCATGTGGGTGGCCACTGGCCACTTCCCCAATTGGGCGTGGGGTAGCAGGAGAAGGTTTAGGAGTGCCCAACCTTTGAGCAAGTCACAGCATTTCAAAAATAAGCTAATGTGTGTGTCTTTCATTCACAGATCCAAATAGTTCCTAGGTGGGTGGCTGGAAGCATGCAGCCTACTGGGAGCACAAAGGAGTGTAGTTAAACTCACCAGTACATACAGGATGCAATGAAAGCAGTTCTAAGAGACAAGTTCACAGCACTAAATGCCTACATTAAAAATGATAGTATAAAATAAAAAACTGAAGAGATCTCATACTAACAATAGCATATCTGAAAGCTCGGGTGTGGGAAGAGGATCAAGCCCAAGAGGAAAAGAAGGCAAGAAGTAATAAAACTCAGGACTGAAATCAATAAAATTAAAACAAAATGAATACAAAGAACTAATGAAACAAAGAGTTGATTCTTTAAGAAAATAAAAAACAGATCCACAAACCCTTATCCAAAAAAACTAAAGAAAGAGAGAAAGATACCAAACTCAGAAATGGAAAGGAGGATATAAGAACATACAGAGCAGAAATCCCCAAAATCATAAAACATACTTGAAAAATCTGTATTCCCTGAAACTGGAACACCTAAAAGAAATGGATAATTTTATCAGTAAATACCACTTAATAACATTAAATTGAGATCAAATAAGCAACATAACAATAGATATTATCCTAGAGAGAAAGAAAAAGCAGTAATCAAAATTCTCCCAATTAACCCAATAAAAATGAGATACAGATCTGAACAGAAAATTCTCAATATAAAAGACTGAAATAGTTGCAAAGCTCTTGAAGATATGTTCCAGGACTCCAGGTACATATGTAGCAGAGCATGGCCTTATCTGACATCAATTGGAAGGCAGGGAGGCTCAATGCACCCACCAGCATAGTAGGATGCTAGAGGAGTGAAGTGGGAGTGGGTGGATGGGATGGAGGAGCACCCTCATAGAGGCAAAGGGGAGAGGGTGAGGAGGGATGGAATGGGGAGTTGTTGGAGAGGTAATCAAGAAGGGAGATATCATTTGAAATGTAAACAAATAAAATGATTAATAAAAAAATAAAAAAGAAATAAATTTTAAAAAAAGAAATGGTCAACATCCATACTCATCAGGAAAATGCAAATCAAAATTACTTTGAGAGTCTATCTCATACCTGTCAAAATGTCTAAAGTCAATAACCCAAGTGGCAGCAAATGCTGACAAGGACATGGGGGAAGGGAACACTCCTTTGCTTGTGGGAATGCAAACTTGTACAGACACTATGGAAATCAGTATGGTGGTTTTTCAAAAAGATGGAAATTAATCTACCTCAAGATCCAGCTAGACCATTCTTGGGCATATACCCAAAGGACACTTCATCCTACCTCAAAGACACTTGATCAACCATATACATTTCTGCTCTATTCATAACAGGCCAGAAGTTGGAAACAATCTAGATGTCAGAAGAATGAATAAAGAAAATGTGGTCTACTTATACTCAGCTCTTTAAAAAAAAATAAAACACAATGACATTATGAAATTTGAAGGCAAATGAAAAAAGATAATCCTGAATGAGGTAGCTCATGTCCAGAAATATAAATATGGCTTCTATTCATTTGTATGTGGACATTAGCCATTAAATAAATACTAACCAATCTACTATCCATAGTCCCATAGAGGTTTGATATAGAGGTACAGATGGAGGGGACATATAGATCTCCCTGGAATAGGGAAATAGAATAAAATGTGGATGAACTGGGGCACAGGGGATGGGAACAAAAGGATGAGGTGGGTAGGGGTAAGTAAATTGGGGTTGAGAAGGAATGCAGGGTAAAACAGCTATAATTGAGGGGCATTTGAGGAGTGTTGGAGTGATGCTTTTGTCCACTGAGGGAAGCTTTATCTCTGTCTTTCCTTGTCTGCCTAAGGCACCTTCTGATTGGTTAAATTAAAAAGCCTATGGCCTACAGTAAATTGCAGGATAGTAAGGTGGGACATCCTACAGAGAGAAGGGAACTCTTAGAAAATGAGAAAAGCAGAAAATTCACCACTGAGACAAGGAGGAATTCAGATATATGAAACTGAGGAGAGTAACCAGCTATGTGGCAGACATAGAATATGTGTACAAACAGATAAATATAAGTTAAGAGGTAGTTGGAGAGTAAGCCTAGCTCAATGACAAAGCATTCATTAATTAATATAAAGGTCCTTGTGTCATTATTTGGGAGCAAGGGTGGGCATAGATAAGTCCAAATGGGTACAGAGGAGAATATTAAACCTAGTACAGTGGAAGATTCCTATAATATATAAAGGCAATTCTAATGAAGTCTCCAAATGAAGGAAACGAGACCCAACTGGCCATCACTTGTCTGATGAAGCTTCCATTATCAGGACTATATCATAACAAATAGGATTATTGGCCAAAATTGTCCTGTGGGAATCCCCAAACAACCCAGGCAGTTGTCAAGCTAATAGGTTGCTCTCTGCAAACAGACAGCAAGACCCCACTGCAAACTCACACTCTCATTGAAAACAATGCTCACACAACTCATTGAACATGGTAAGGTAAAGCTGGAACCTATAAAGAGCCTTCTTTCCATCTTCTAGACTCTTTGGTAAAGGAGGATATTCTGCTGGCTACCAAAAGCAAAACATAAGCACCAACCTGGCCACAAAAACTTTGATTTACAGCATGTTTGCCTGCAAATATGCTAGGGCAATGGTATCACAAAACTTGTGGGAGAAACTAACAAATGTCTTGTTTGAATAAAGGCTCACTCCACAAGATTGAACCCATACCCAATACCCCTTTGGTGACCAAGAACCAAAGACAAGATAAACAAGATACCTAGGGTAAAACCAAACACAAATACTCTCAAAATCAAAAGGAAGGACAAAAAAATGACTCCTAATGATTTTCTGCTGTACTCACAGATCCGAGCCTCATTCAGCCATCATCAGAGAAGGTCCTCTTGCAGCAGATGGAAACAAATAAAAAGACATACATCTAGTCATTAGACACAAACACACAAGAGTGTGTGTGTGAGGGGGGTAATAGGTTTCCATTATATACAAAAAAAATTAGTTGTTAATTAAGCAAAAATAAAATATAAACCTTAAATCTTAGTATAATTAAAACTGCATTTGATTTATTGGAAAAACATTGCTAAAATAGTATAGGTAAATTTTACTTTTGACATAGGTCATTATGGATATGGATATGGATATATCAGCCAATGAACTGTCCAACAAATTACATCAGTAAATATAACCAAGTCACCTCTTGAATGTAAGATTCATATCAGGATTTTGTAGATAACATATTCCTGCTTATCTTTAGGAAATCATGGTAACAAGAACTTTAGAAAGACTATGCACATTACTCTCAGCCTGACTCTTTTAAACAAGGACTACAGAAAATTTATCAATACCATTCCACTTAAACATGGAATATAGTAAATTCTCCAATAAACATACTTTGTTTGTTTGAAAACTATATGACTAATATATACCCATCATAAATTGGAGTATATTATTATTTTACACTTAGGTTTTTTGAAAGTACTCGATAAAACACATAACCTTGATACATACAGTGCAGAACTTGTTTGTATGGAGAGAGTGCTTGTATTTATCTCAACAATCTTCTTTTTCTACTTCAAATATAAGTAAATATTAAGCATTTTCATGAATTAGGAAAAGAAGAGTTACATGCTGCCCATCATATATTTCTCAGGAAATGTTTATGTAACATGCCTAATGTACAGATAAGAAGGTTTTTAACTAGAGATTCTGAAAAGCTTTTAATAAATGCAATGTATGTGCTTGCTTTGTGTAGTCCTTGATATAATGCATAATTATGCATGGGAATTGACACACATGACTAGCATTAACTCTCTGTTCTAGATAATTTCCCTTAGAAATTATCTAAGATTCACATTTTTTTACTCTCATTTTCTCCTACCGTGTTTAATATGATAAATACGAAATATACAAAGCTTTTCTTTTCAAATACCATTCAAGTTTCTGCTATGCAAAAAAATCAGTTGTTAATTAAGCAAAAATAAAATATCAACCTTAATTCTTAGCATAATCAAAACTGTATTTGATTTATTGGAACAACATTACTAAAATATATAGGTAAATTTTGCTTTTAAAGTGCCTCACATTACCAGTTTTTAAAAATCAGCAAACTAAAGCAAATGACATGACTAATAAATTACATCAGTAGATAAAGCATATCACCACTTGAATGTAAGATTCACATCAGGGGTTAGTACAAAATTTATAGTATTTTTGCCTCTCCTTAGGGAATCATAACAAGAAGTTTAAAGAGACTATGCACATTGGTATCAACCTGATTATGGGATCACATAGCTAATTAATTCTATAGCACAACAAGGATATTTCAGTTTGTTATACTTGCCTAGCAAATGTTTTTAACTTCTGGCATTCAGTCAATGATACATATAAAGAATAAATTTATAAACTTTCTCAAATTATTATTTTGGTTGCTTTTAAACTCAATTGTATTGTTTTGTTAAACAAATGATAATTCATGTCTCAATGTTTAAGAAATGATAAGCTTAGTACAATAAGGTACAATGAAATATGGTGAAACCATATCAAAGAATAAATGTATGCCAATGAATGATTCAAGATATAATTGAATTATTACATTTCCAAAAATAATATTTTCATTGCTAAATTAAACTTTACAATATTTATGCATTATTAGACAACACTTCTTGTGAAAGCTATGTCATCCACATAACCAATAAACACCTCATACTCACCATGAGTAGAAACACATACCTTATATCTTGATTCTTAATGGCACAATGAAATAATGTAGATAGATGACTAATTGACAGATAGATGATAGATAAATAAAGGCTAGACAGTCATTTTGCTCTTGCACAGGACCTGAATTTAGTTCCCAGAACTGGTGATGATGGTTCACAACCTTCTGTAACTCTACTTTCAGGAAATTTCATGTCTTCTTTTGGTCTCCATGGGCACCAGGCACATACATGGTACATATGCACACATGCAAGAAAAACACTATTACACATAAAAATAAAATCTAAAATATACTTTTTAAAAAAATGGTAGCTATAAATAGATAAGATATAAGATATCATATTAGTAGATACATAAAAGATAATAGATTTGTTCTTGAAGTTAGTGAATCTATAATATTAAATACTAAAAAATGTTGCAGTGTTTCAGTTTTATACAAATTTTCAGATAAAATAGGAACATTATAAGTATATTCATTAAATATAATATAGCCAGTTATGGTGAGTAATGAATACTAATATCCTGTGTTGATTTGGAGTTTTGCTGGGCTTCTCTGGCCAATAACTCCTAGGTGTCTCATGCATTGTTTTGTGATTTTCATTTGATGACCCATGTCCTAAGTGAGGAACCATATCTCTTCATATAAGATGATGTTTTTAAAGTCATCATGATTATTATTGTTGTTTCTCTTATGTTTAAAATGATTGTAAGAATGTAATTCTAAAATACTGACTGAATATACACAAAGTAAATTCAGCCTAGTGAAAAACATGGTTTCAAAGGGCACAGATCTCCAAAAATCAAAGAAATTTCAAAGAACAGAAAAGCATGGATATAGACAAAATATAAGCCTACTGATTAGGAAAATGTTGCAAGACCAAATTAATGCTACTCAGTTGGCCCCGGCAGCAGTGGCAAGTTCCCCCTACCTGCCTCAATGCTTTATATTCCTGAATGAGAGACAAATATGGCCTTTATATTTTGAAACAGCTCAATGGTTGGGCCACTTTAAGATATTACTTCCTGACATC
Source organism: Rhynchomys soricoides (assembly GCA_019843965.1). NCBI lineage: Eukaryota > Metazoa > Chordata > Mammalia > Rodentia > Muridae > Rhynchomys > Rhynchomys soricoides. The sequence goes on along the minus strand of JADRCH010000182.1, from coordinate 2,904,755 downwards.
TATATTTTACCTTTGCTTCCCTGGATGCCACTGGGAAGCCCTCCTGGGGTCACTCTTCTCTGGCTTTTACAGGTAGGCTGTTTCCCTGCCCTGCATGTATCAGGCATGGTGTCTCTCCTTTGCTCTCATCATGGCAGATCTCCCTCTTCCTCCTCCTTCCTTGATCCCTTGCTTAAGAATTCTAACATCCCACCTCTGTCTCCTTCCCAGCCTTTGGCCACAGGCAACTTTATTTACCAATCAAAATCAACTGGGAGCAGGGTTCCCTGAGTCTTATGTGCAGGACACTGCAAAAAGATTTTGGGGTAAAATATGTAGTATGAGAATACAAGCATCTACAAGAAAACATTTTCACTAACCCTTTATCTGACAGGGGATAATGTCCAAAATATATAAAGAACTCAAGAAGTTAGACTTCAAAAAAAGAAATAACCCAATTAAAAATAGGATGCAGAACTAAACAGAGAACTTTTAACAGAGGAATCTTGAATGGCCAAGAAATCTTCAATATCCTTAGTCATCAGGGAAATGCAAATTAAAAGAATCCTGAGATTCTATGTTACACCAATCAGAATGGCTAAGATCAAACTCTCAGCTGACAGAACATCTTGGTAGAGGATGTGGAGAAAGGACAACACTCCTCCATTGCTAGGGGTATTGCAAATTTGTAAAACCATTCTGAAAATCAATCTGACAGTTTCTCAGAAAATTGGCAATAGTTCTACCTGAAAACCCAGCTATACTGCTCCTGAGCATATACCCAAAAGAAGCTTCACCATACCCCAAAGACATGGATTCCATTATTTCCATAGAAACTTTATTCATAGTAGCCAGAAACTGGAAGCAACCCAGATGCCCCTCAACTGAAGAATGGACAAAGAAAACAGGGGTCATTTACATGATGGAATACTATTGAGCTATTAAAAACAAAGACATCATGAATTTTGCAGTCAAATGGATGAGACTAGAAAATATCATCCTGAAGGAGGTAAGTCAGACCCAAAAGGACATGTGAGGTACGTAATCACTGATAAGTATATATTAGAAAAAAAAATAGAGTACCCATGATACACCACACAGACCCAAAGAAGTTAAACAAGAAGGAAAGCTCAAATAAGGATGCTTGAATCTTACTGAAGAAGGAGAACAAAATAGTCATGGGAGGAAGAGGGTGGGATCTTGCTAGGAAAGGGTAGGGGAAGGGGAATATGGGAGCAGGATAGGACATGGGGAGAGACAAGAGAGAGTCCCAGAGAGCCAGGAGAATGAATGGAAATATGCAGCTGCCAGGATGGGGGTGGGAGGGATTTTCTAGGAAGTCCCAGAGACCCAGAATGAGGGACATTCCCAAGAATCAATGCAAGTGACCTTAGCCAAAATGCACAACTGTGAGAATGTGGAACCTGAAGAAACCATCTCAAGTAGCCAGACTGGACCTCCAGTGGAGGGATGGGTACACCAACCCATCAACAAAACTATTGACCCAAAATTGGTCCTGTCTAAAAGAAATACACAGACAAAGATGGAACAGAGACTGAAGGAATGGCCTACTAGTGACTGGCACATTTTGAGACCCATCTCATGGGAAGGCACCCATCCCTCACACTATGTTTTTTAAGATTCATTCATACATTTTATATATGTGAGTACATTGTTGCTGCCATCAGACACACCAGAAGAGGCCATTGGATCCCATCACAGATGGTTGTGATCCACCACGTGGTTTCTGGGAATTGAACTCAGGACCTCTGGAAGAACAGTCAGTGCTCTTAACCACTGAGCCAAATCTCCAGCCCCAATCCTTCACACTATTAGTGATGCCATGTTGTGCTTGCAGACAGGAGCCTACCATAGCAGCCCTATGAAAGGCTCTATCCAGCAGCTGACTGAGACAGGTGCAGATACACACAGAGACAAATATTGGATGGAGGTCCAAGACCCTATGGAAGAGTTAGGGAAAGGAATGAAGGCCCTCAAAGAGATTGCAACCCATAAGAATACCAAATTTATCTACTAACTTTTACTCCTGGGAGTTCCCAGAGACTGAGCCACCAACCGAAGAGCATAGCTCGGCAGGTCCAAGGCCCTCAGCACACATGTTGAAAAGGGCTCTATTTCTGGATTCAGTAAGACAGAATGTATCTAATCCTTCAGAGACTTGTTGCGCCAGGGTGGGGATATACTGGTGCTACCCTCTCAGAGGCAAAAGAAAAAGGGGATGTGGGAGGCACTCTGCAAGAGAGGACCAAGAGGGGGCAGCAATTGGTATGGAAAGAAGAAAAAATAAAAAAAGAAAGGAATGAAGGAAGGAAAAGGAAGGAAGGAAGGAAAGAAGAAAGAAAGGAAGGAAGGAAGGAAGAAAGAAAGAAAGAAAAAAAACTAAAGAAGAGCATCCCAGTTCGCAAATAACAACTCAAATGGTGTGTTTTATTAATAAATTCCTAGGCCATAAGCTAGGCTTATTCCCTGACTGGCTCATAACTTATAAATCCAAATTTATATATAGTAGTATAACCCATTTATACTATTCTATGTCTGCCACATGGCTAGTTACCACTCCTCAGTTTCATACATCCAACCTCCTCCAAGTCTAGATGGGAATGTCCCTTACCTCACTATTTTCCAATGTTCATTTCTCTCTGCTGGATGTCTCACCTTCTAATCCTGCCTCAGATATTGGCCATCAGATTTTATTGACAGGGGAAGTTTCCACATAGTACACAAGAGATCATCTGTACAGCCATCATATTCCTTGCTTCTTGTCTTCTGGGAAACCTACATATTCTCTCACAAATGGCTGGAAGGTGCACAAGAATTAAGTTTTTTAGAATCAATTAAATTGTAGTTTAGAAGTGTAATATATTGTTACTCTACTTATAAGTTCAGAATGTTGTCATAGTGAATACATTGAATTGGAATTTCAAGTAAGATTTATTAAATCAGAGTGCGGTCTTTGAACTGTGACAGATGTGTCTTTAATTTATATTTTGCCACAAGAAGTGATAAATTATTTCTCATTTATATTCAAATCTATCATCTTTCTACAATCATGATTTACCTCTCATATACATAATATTAAATTAGTAATTTATCAAAATACAGATTTCAAGTAAATTATGTCATAGTGAAAACTGTGTATTATTGTTTATGTTTAAATGTTGACTTACCAAGATATTCCTTTTTTTCTTCAAAAAAATGACTGCATGAGAGTCTCATTTGCCACCATGCTGAACAGGCAAAGTGCCATTGCTGTGAGCAAGTATGTGGTGGAGAGATGGGAGAGAAAGAGAAGTGAAATGATGTGTTCTATGAAGACAGCTGGAATGGAAGATGTGAGGGTGGTGAGGAGCAGCCTAATGTGAGTAACCTGTGCTTTTATTTGAAGTTCTACAGTAGCAGAAGTCTGTGTTGATGTCCATGATCCATCTTACCAGCAAAGGTCATGTGGATATCCCTGATCTAGGTACCACCTAGGGTCATGTTAACATTTAAGAGCTGTACAGAGATGGCCCTGCCCCTCACTGGCCCCAACCCCTCACCTTGGTAGTATAGAAAATCTGGCCTTGGTGACATTGTTGAAGAAAATATGGCCCTGCCCCTCACCAGCTGTGGTGCTCAGGAGAGCTGGTCCCATCCTCATTGGCCCTGCACTGGCATTGATTCAAGACAGTTTGTCCAGCTGTCAGACTAACCAAATAAGCTACCACCCAGGCCCAAATTCCAGGGCTTTGAGTTGGCCTGGCATAACATCTATGAACTGTGAGAATATGTAAATTAGCTGATCTTGCAAAACCAAAGCTGCAGAAACTTCATGACACAGGGCAACAATAGGATATCTAAGAGGAGCCTCAGTGATGATCCAGAATTGATAATATATCAGAAGCCAGGAACCTCGAACCAGACCAATGACCCATTGCAATGAAAATTTGCAAGTAAAGATATATAGGCAAAAGGGTATACTGTGAGACACACCATAATATATTGTAGCTTCTATGGAGAGATATATTAATCTTGCTTCTTTTTTCCTTTTTTCTTTTTCTTCTCTTGTTTTGTTTAATTTTGTGGGCAAGGTTGTAAGGTCAAAGGGTAGAGATAGATAGATAGATAGATAGATAGACAGATAGATATGAGAGAGAAAGAGAAAGAGCGGTGAGTATGATTGGGGTACATGAATATGAAATTCACAAAGAATCAATAATAATGTTTTTCATTAAATGCATTTGTTCCATTTACAACTCAATATCAGTCCTTTCTCTCCTCCCAGTACTCTGTCACTCAAGTCCTCTCCTCATTCCCCTTTCCCCATTCCCCTTCAGCCATCCTTTGGGTGTCAACTACACCCCACTACCACCCCCACACTTCAAATTACTAAAGGACTAGGCACATCCCCTCTACTGAGGCCTGACAAGGCTGTTCACTTAAGGGTGTGGGATCCACAGACAGGTAGGTAGGCAACAGGCTCAGGGACAGCCCCTGCTCACATTGTTTGGGGAGCCCACATGAAGACCAAGCTACTCATATGTGCAGAGGGCCTAGGTCCAATCTGGGCTCACTCTAACTGACCCAAAAATATCTATTAGAAAAACCATTTTTAAGACTATACATTGTCTAATGTTAGTTTTCTGTAAAATCATCAACTGAGTATGTTTGGAATTTAATTTTTCCAGTAAACTGGACATTTTCTAGTTTAAAAAGTTTTGAGAGTTTCATACATGAGTATTGTATTTGTATCATTACAACTCCCAATTATTCTTTTGACCGTAGTACTCTTAAATTTGTTTGCTTTAGTTATTGTTGCTTATATAAATACACATAAATGTATGTAAAAATATATAATTCTTTGTTAACAATTATATATATGTGTGTGTGTGTAGAATATTATAGTTGATAGATAGATGATAGATAGATAGATAGATAGATAGACAGACAGACAGACAGATAGATAGTTTCATTCTACTAATTCCAATTATTATTGCCTGTATGAAGATGGCTGACCACTTGGGATTGGATTTAAGGTGGCTTATCTAATTATATAATTTTCCCCTTCTTTTTCTTCCAAGCCTTCCATATAACTCCATGAATGGGAATTTAAATTCATGACCTCTTTTTCCATTACTTGTTGATACATACATTCATACATACATATATGCATATTTCTAAATATATAAATATGTTCTTTCACTTTGAAATTTGCTTACTAGTGGGTCCATATAAGAATTTTGAACAAATTCTTAGTTCTGAAGATAACATGAGCTTTGGATAAAAGACAAAGAAATGAATCTCAAATCAACCAACAAATTTCATCCCTACAGGCTAGATCTCATAATGGGAAAAGGTGCTATCAGGCTAATTGGTATAAAATAAAACATCAGTCATCTTAACCAACCTTGGATCTAGCATACTGCAATACTTACTTGTCCGAACAAACCTGGCGTAGTGGAATGAAGCCCCATGTGTCTATCCCAGGCGCTGTGGATCTGGGTGGGACAGGAGACATGCAGAAAGTGGCTGCGAGCTCTTCTACAGTCCGACGGGCTGTTCAGTCTGTGTGAGAGGCCTCTTGGAGACACAGCCCCTTGGTAGGAGAGGGAGCCATCCCAAGGAATGCCGCAGCCAGCTCTGGGGTTCCCATGGTTGGACATTGCAGACACTGCCAGATGCCTTAGGACATGGGAACAGACAGGGCCACAGAGAGCAGCTGGCATCCTGCCGCAGGCCTGGTTTGCGGGGGCTTGGGGTGCCGGGCTAGCTGCTTAGGCTTGGGTGAATGGGTACCATCTGGGAGCGCTGGGAAGCCCTCATCAAGAGATTAGACTCCACTTCTTAATCAAGGGCCAGATCCCTTGCTTCCCATTGTGGATCCAGATGAAGAGACAGTCCATAATTCTAAGACTTTTATTTTCATTGTGGAGAGTGATGTGGATGGAATTGTACACACACTCCCACCCCCCCACCCCCGCCTCTCTGGGAGAGGTGAGGCAGATATAGTAACTGGGAAGGGGCGTGGCTAAGCCTCTAGGTGTCTCATTAACATGAGGATGGTTTGGGGCTGTGTGGCCACGCCTCTACCTGAGGAGGGGTGGTATGAGACCGTGACCAGAGCCAAAACCTCCCGGGAGTGTTGGTATGTTTTCTGGTCCCTTGCAGATTGTTCCGCTAGGTCACCCAGAATTTACGCCTATGCTCGACCGAGTGCCAGACTGCCTGTCACAGATCACTGCCCCACACTTACTTCCTGGCAAGATACGTTTGGTGATGTGATATATTATAGAGTTGCTAACCATTTTATGATTGGATTTGACACCTGCTCCCCATAAGAGACTTTCATGTTTGTTATTGCAATCCTGGCCAAAAGCCCATAGCTGTGATAAAAACACTTACTACAAGTTTGGGAAGAAATGACATTTATTTCATCTTACAATTTACAGTACATCATCAAGAAAAACCAGAACAGAAACTCAAGTCAGGAACCTAGAGTTAGGAAATGAAGCAGAAAGCATAGAGAAATGCTACTTATTGGCTTGTTCTTCATGGCTTTCTTGTCTTGATTCCTTATATAACCCAGGACCACCAGCTTACTGGTGGTACTTCCCATGGTGAGGTACAAATACCTACATCAAACATTAATCAATAAAACACCTGGTGAGTCTTCCTGAAACTCTATTCAAGGTGTCTCTCCAACCTATGAGATCTCACCTGGGTCCCACATCTAGTTCCTCAATCAAATCTGGCATCCACTGACCCTGTGCCACAAATAATTTCAAGATTTCTAGAAAGGCAAGCCTTACTTTTTCCCAACAGAAGGCTCTTTAGCACAACATTCAACCTATCCACATAGGCATATATCCTTTCACACTTCGAGAAATACATCCTGTTCAGAGGTCAAGTATAACATGTCTACCTGACTTCATTACCCCAAGTTATTTCCAACCTGTAGACCCAGTCTGCCCATGTATCTGCACCTCTACCCCAATCTGCTCTGTCTATATTAGACTTACAACTAACAGAAGTTCATATACCTAGACTTCATCACAAAATACCAACAATATAAAAAATTAGGCCACTATCTTCTCCTCAAAATGTACCAGCACTATAGAAATGTTTGCCAAGGAAGATTATTTTAGATAAACACCAGAGAAAAAAATTTTAAAGAGCAATCATAAATTATATCAAAGACTTTAAGTAATTTAAAGAAGACACAAAGAAGTAGAACAATGAAATTAAGGAGAAAGAACTTGGGGAGAACAAATGCCTATGTGATACCCAAGAAAAATACAAAAATAAAACAGATAGAAATGACAAAAATGATCTAGAGCTTAAGAGTAGAATTCAATGAGGATAATGAAATATTGAACAGCAATCAAGTTGATATAAAAATGAAATTGGAAAACTCAATAACTTAATAAGAACAGAGGAAAATCTTTCAAGTAGAATGAATGGAGCAAAAGGGAAATTATCAGGATTTGATAATAATGTACAGGATCTAGACAAAATGAGTATGTAATATGGAAAATGTTTTTAAAATAAAACAAGTCAAATTAGAGGAACACACACAAAATGTGGAACATGAAAAAAGAAAAAAGAAGAAAACCCTAACCTTCGAATTGTATGCATTGAGGAGGGAGAATAATCCCGTCTTAAGCATAAAACAGATCTTTGACAAGACCATAGAAAAGTCTCCAAAAAAGTAAAGAGACATCAGAACCAATACAAGAAGCACAAAGAACACTTAATCAATAATAGCAGAAGAGAAAATCCCCATAGTATATGAGATCTAAGTATACAAAACAAAGAAATAGCATTAAACATTTCAAGAGAAAAACTCAGATAATAGATAAAGGAAAATCCATCAGAACTAATGTTGATTTCTTAATGAAAATTGTGAAAGTCAGAAGAGTATGGAGCAATGCATTTCTGAGTTCTTAAAGGCTATGATGGCCAACCTAGAATAATATACCCGGAAAAACTATGTCATAACTAAGGGAGAAAAGAACATGTTCTACACTATAAACCACCAACAAACCAAACCTAATGAAAACCTGGCAAACAATATTACGGGCTGAAAATACAAATGAGCATAGCCAAGAGACTGTGGAAAGATAATGATTAAAATACAAAGTACACTTAATAACACAAACAACAACAAAAAATCAACAAGATGACTACAATAAACACACACATTTCAAAAATAACTTTAAACACAAATGACCTCAATTCACTAATCCAAAGACACAGGTCAACTGCATGGATCAAGAAATAAGATCCATCTATCTCAGATCTACAAGAAATACATCTTAGCTTGAGAAATCTTACATCATACTTTCTGTGAACATATCCTAAGATGTAAAACTTTTCTAAGTGCTGCTTTGACTTCTGTGTTTCTCAGACTGTAGATAATGGGGTTTAACATGGGAGTAATGACCCCATACAACATAGAGATGAGTCTGTCTCTGCCAGGAGAGTGTTGACTGGAGGTTGGGCGGATATAAGTAAATATAGTTGTGCCATAGAACAAGAAAACTACAAGAAGATGGGAAGCACATGTGGAGAAAGCTTTGCGCTTCCCTTCTGCTGACTGGATCTTTAGGATGGTGGAGATGATGTATATGTAGGAGATCAAAGTGATCAGAAAAGCACCAACCCCAAAGATACCTCCTACCACTAAAACAAGCATTTCTGCCACATAGGTGGATGAGCATGACAGGGCCACCACAGGTGGAATATCACAATAGTACTGGTTAACTCTATTAGACTTGCAGAAAGACAGGCTAAAGGTGGACATTGTGTGGACAAAGGAGTTCAGAAACCCAGCTGCCCAAGTCCCAAACAACAGCTGCACACAGCGAACCTTGGTCATGATGAGGGAGTAACGCAGAGGAAAACATATGGCCACATAGCGGTCATAAGCCATCACAGCCAGCAAGAAAACTTCAGTCCCAGCTAGGGCCACCAGGAAATAGAGCTGCAAAGCACACCCAACAAAGGAAATGCTGTGATCCTCAGTCAAGAGATTCTTGAGCATCTTGGGGACAGTAGTTGATGGGCAGAATATGTCCAGCAGGGATAGATTTGCCAACAGGTAATACATGGGAGTTTGAAGCTTTCTCTCAGTCACAATGGCCAACAGGATGACCCCATTTCCCAGTAAAGTGATCTGATAGATGATGACAAAGGCCATAAAGAGTGGATAGCGCACTTCAGGGAGGTCAGAGAGCCCTATGAGGATAAACTGAGTCACAGTGGTAAGATTGTAGACGTCCATCTCCTTTGTCCACAGAATATTTCTAATGGAAATGAAAGAACAGAATGTAGATTAGAATGATAAAGCATGGATCCTGCTTCTGAGAAACTGAGAATATAGCAGAATGTGGTTGAAGGTGGCATGTGTTACCTCTATCTTAATTATTATTATCATATCATGATGGATCATCATCTTTTTTTATGTGTTTTGCATTCTATTTTCAAGTATAGTATTGATTATATTTGTGTCTATGTTGTTAAGAGATATTGGTCTGTAATTCTCTTTGTTGAATCTTCGTGTGGTTTGAATGGACTCATAGCATGAATTGGGCAATATTCCTCCTGTTTGTATTTTGTGAAATAATTTCAGGGGTATTGGCATTAACTCTTCTTTAAATGTCTGATAAAATTCTGTACTAAAATCTTCTGGCCCTGGGCATTATTTTCATTGTTATTGTTATTGTTGGGTGACTTTTAATGAATGCTTCTAATTTACTAGGGTTTATAAATCTATTTAAATTGTATACCTGATATTGCTTTAACTTTGGTAGGTAGTACCTATTGAGAAAATTATTCCTTTCTTTTACATTTTCCAATTTGATGGATTACAGGTTTCTAAAGTATGTCCTTATGATTCTCTGAATTACCTTATTCTCTATTACATGAATTTACCTTTTAGACATTCTAAAACTTCTGTATATTTATACTATTTCTGAATATACAAAAATCCCCATTCCATCTTTGGAGGAAATTCACTGTCTAACTAAACAAACCTTGAAAATTCATGACTTTATTAACCATAGAGAATCCTTAAGTTTTTTTTTTAATTTCACAATTCATTAAAAACTGATCTATTTTTCACATTACCTTAAACATTTGTTTCATTCTGTTATGCCTTACTTTAACGTATATGACACTAGACACTTCTTCAGTTTAAATTAAAGTAGAATTACTTTATTACACAATTGCTTACTTCATATATTCTACTCTATAATCATATTACATATGCATATATTCAATGGTAGATAAGACTTTAATACTAAAGTTATTAAAATTATAGGAAATCATATCAGCCATGGAATCATGAGTGTATGAATGACCTATGACTTCTTTGACATACATTTTACTTGGAAGAAATAAATGTAGAAATGTTTCTATAACTTTAACACTGTATCTTTAAGATATGAACAATAGGATTTTTATTAATGTATACATAATAATGATGTTAACTAAATTGTTCAGAAGAAGTTAATCAAAGTTGTAGAAATTAACATTTTGTTTGATTGGTGGTTTTGAAAACAAATTTTCTATAGTACCACATATTAAACAGTTGTAGAACAAGCTGCCTAGAAAACAAATGAAAATTTACATTCTATAATCTGATTCCTATTTATTTCCTGGTGAAAGAATTAATACTTTTTCAGTAAGTTAAAATTCACAGAAAAATAATATAAATGATATATAATGGTTTTATCCACAAAATATAAACGTTTTTTATTTTCTCCCATATAATAAATGGCTACATTTAGGATGCTAAAACCAGAGAATTGTAAATTTGAGGCCACCCTGAACTACAAAGAAAAACCCTGTTTCAAAATAAAAAGAGAGAGCAATGTGCTCCTCTTCATTCCTTAAGCAACAACAGATTTGGAACATAACTGTAGAGTAAATAACCCTCTATTGCTAGTCTCTTTATGTCTTGAAATGGAACAAAGAAAATTATTACAATCATCACAAATATATGTATATCATTATAAAGTTAATTAAAGATGTTCCTGGATTAATAACAATGACTGAAACAAAAAAAATAAATCATACCAATTATTAGGGTGTCTAATTTTCACAAGCCTTTGGAGCTCTTAAATTTTATCCTATGTATTAATCTTTCAAATAAAAGAAAATGTGCAAATAAAATAAGGCAGTTTTATTGCAATAGCAACTTCTTCAAGCAACAAATGTTTACTTGTACAATAACTCACTGTTTCCTCACACAAATTTGGCTCTTTAAAGCAAGAATTATTAGAAATATATTTTATAACATTCTGATTAAATAAACCTATCCTAATCTTCAGATTATATAATCAATATATACACAACAAAACCTAATAACACATTTTTCTTAATTTTGTACATCATTGTTTGAATGTAGTCTATGAAACTAGTTATCCTTGATACACAGAATATGACATTTGCTCACATGTAAAGACTACATATATTTATTAACCTTTTTTATTCTAGTATTAACATAAATTATTAACAATTTGTGATGCAACTAAAGGTAAATATTTTTAATAAAAACATACTTCTCAGAAATAAGTTCTAGAATCTCTTGGGAGGATCAATAATTTCCTAACTAGAGATTTAGGAAAGCTTTATTAAATTCAATCTCTCCAAATGTATTTTATGATTACTTGATGTACCTAAAAATTATAAACATGCAGATGGAAATTAATAAAAGAACAATATGAAAAGCATTACATTTCCATTTAAAATTGCCTAAAATTCAGACTTTCTTACCATTTCTGACTTATAACTTTGCATATGGCAAATTCTAAGAATAATATACAAGAATATATTCTTTTTAGAATATTCAAGTTTCTGTCACATAGGAAAATATAACAGATACAATTTAGCAAAATTGGAACATATATAACTTAAATTATAGCACTTATAAAGTTTTATAAGCATATTTTATTAGCATATGTATCAATATCAATAAAATTTTGCATTTAAATTATACTTAAATGAGATTGTGTTACCAATAAATAGTTTCAGAAAGACAAAGTAGATGATCTAGTAACAAATTACATCAGTAGGTAAAAATCAAATTAACACTTGTTCTTAGGACTCACACTAGGGGTTAGTCCATAATTTATATATTCCCATTCTCTCCATAGGTAAGCAGGATAATAAGAACTCTAGAGAGAATAACTTATTACTATCAAGTTAGGAATAGGGACACAAAACTAATTAATTTGATATAAGTTTTGACATAATTCTATGTTACATGAGTGCCATTTTCATTCCTTGTAATAGCTCATGGACATGTCTCACCAACAATGAACTTGGTCAATAGTAATTATGTGAGAAGATATTTATTTTGTGGTTTTCAAGAGTACCTTCTATAAATAACAATGACTTTACCTGATATAAAAGTTTGAACTTGCCTTACAGACTATGGTAAAATAGAAGGTTTTGCAGTAATCATATGGCCAAAGTAAGGAATACATTGGTGATAGGAAACTACAATTTGTGATTACAAAAATCCTTCATTGATCATATTATCACATTTTCTGTAAAGAATCTCTTTTTATTATGGAGCAAAAATGTTACTATATTTATTCATTAGCATACAAGATATCTTATGAAAACTATGTGCCATCAACATGAGAGAACTGCTGTGAACATAGACACAAACTCATTTGAATATGCAACTATTTAACTGTATTCTTTTTATTAATTTTTAAATTTAATTTTCTTGTTCACTTTACATCCAGATGACTGCACTCCTCCCTCTCTGTCACCCCTCCCACAATCCTTCCTGTATCCTCCTCCCCTTCTCCTCTAAGCAAGAGGGGGGATCTCTGGGTGTTTCCCTACTCTGGTACTTCAAGTCTCTGCAAGCCTAGGTGCTTACTCTCCCACTGACATCAAACAAGACAATCTGGCTAGTAAAACATATCCAAAGTACATGCAACAACTTTTGGGATATCTCATGTTCTAGCTGTTCAGGACCCACATAAAGGTTAAGTTGCACATCTGCTGCATATGAGCAGGGAGGCCTAGGTCCAGCAGTTGTATGTTTCACATCCCTTGTTTCACATCCTTGCCAGCAAGTGTTATCTCTTGTGGTTTTGATCTTAACCATTCTGATAGGTGTAAGATGGAACCTCAGAGTTGTTTTGAACTGCATTTTCCTGATGACTTTAAACATTTCTTTAAGTATTTCTCAGCCATTTGAGAATCCTCTCTTATGAATTCTCTGTTAATTTCTGTACCCTGTTTTTAATTGAGTTATTTGGGTTGTTGGTATCTAACTTCTTGAGTTGTTTGTAAATTTTAGATATTAGCCCTCTGTCAGATGTAGAGCTGATGAAGATCCTTTCCCAATCTGTGGGCTGCCATTTTTTCCTATTGACAGTATCATTTACCTTTTTAAAAAAAAAACAAAAATCTTGCAGTTCCATAAAGTTCCATTTATCAACAGTTAATCTTTAAACCTGAGCCATTGGTGTTCTGTTCAGGAACTTGTCTCCTGTACTGATGTGTTCAAGGATATTTCCCCTTTTCTGTTCTGTGAGATTTAGTGTATCCAGCTGTATGTTGAGGTTCTTGTTCCACATGGACTTGAGTTTTGGGCAGGGTGATAGGCATGGATCTATTTTCATTCTTCTACATGTAGATATCCAGTTAGTCCAGCACCATTTGTTGAATATACTTTTATTTTTCCATTATATGCTTTTGGCTTTTTTATCAAAAATCAAGTGTTCATATATGTGTGGATTTAGTTCTAGGTCTTGATTCAATTTCATTGATCAGCATGTCTGTTTCTATATCAATACCATGCAGGTTTTATCACTATTCCTCTGCAGGATAGCATTAGATGAGGGCTGGTAATTCTTCTCATAGTTCTTGTATTATTCAGGATTATCTCGGCTATCCTAGGATTTTTGTCTTTGAATAGTAAGGTGAGAATTTATCTTTCAACACATAAACAACTGTGTTGAAATTTTGATGGGGATTGCATTGAATCTGTAGATTGCTTTTGGTAGGATGGCCATTTTTACTAATGTTAATCCTACCAATATATAAGCATGGGAGATCGCTCCATTTTCTGAGGTCTTCTTTGATTTCTTTCTTTATAGACTTAAAGTTCTTGTCATACAGATCTTTCACTTGCTTGCTTAGAGTTAAACCAAGATATTTTAAATTATTCATGGCTATTGTGAAAGTTGTTTTTTCCCTAATTTCTTTCTTGGCCAGTTTATCATTTTATAAAGGAGAGTTACTGATTTCTTTGAGTTAATTTTATATCCAGCCACTTTGATGAAGGTCTTTTTCAGCTGCAGAAGTTCTCTGTTCAAATTTTTGGGGTCACTTATGTATAATATATCCACAAATAGTGATACTTTGACTTCTTCCTTTCCAATTTGTATCCATTTGATCTCCTTTAGTTGTCTTATTCCTCTGGCTAGAAATGCAAGAACCATATTGAATACATACAGAAAGAGTGGGCAGCCTTGTCTTGTCCCTGATTTTAGTGGAAATGCTTTAACTTTGCCTCCATTTAGTTTGATGTTGGCTATTTACTTGATGTATATTGCTTTGATTATGTTTAGGTATGTGCCCTATATCTCCTATTTCTCTAATACCTTTAATAAGAAGGGGTATTAGATTTTATCAAAGGCTTTTTCAGAGTCTAGCATCATGATCATGTGATTTTTTTTTCTTTCAGTTTGTTTATATGGTGTATTATGTTGATGGATTTTTGTATATTAAACCATCCCTGCATCCCTGGGATGAAGCCTACTTAATCTTTATGGATGATTTCTTTGATGTATCCCTGGATTCAGTTTGTGAGTAGTTTTTACATCAATGTTCATAAGAAAAATTGGCCTGAAGTTCTCTTTCTTTGTTGAGTTTTTGTGTGGTTTACATATCATAGTGATTATAGACTCAAAAAATGATTTTGGCAGTGTTCTTTTTCTATTTTGTGGAATAATGTAAGGAGTATTTGAATTAACTCCCTGTGGAAAGCTTGCTAGAATTCTACACTAAAACCAGCTGGCCGCAGTCTGTTGTTGTTGTTGTTGTTGTTGTTGTTGTTGTTGTTGTGAGACTTTTAATGACCGTTTCTATTTCTTTAGGAGTCATGGGGCTGTTTAGATAGTTTTCCTGATCTTGATTCAACTTTGGCTAGTAGTATCTATCTAGAAAATGTCTGTTACATTAAGATTTTCTAATTTTGTAGAATACATGTTTTAGAAGTAAGATCTAATAATTCTTTGTATGTTCTCAGTGTCAGTTGTTATGTCTCCCATTTTTCTACTGGCTTTGTTTATTTGGATAATGTCTCTCTGTCCTTTGCTTTGCTTGGTTAAGTGTTTGTTTATTTTGTGGATTTTTGCACAGAACTAGCTCTTGGTTTTGTTGATTCTTTGTATTATTTTCTTTTTTTCTACCTGATTGAATTCAGCCATGGTTTTGATAATTTGACTTCTACTCCTCTTTGATGTGCTTGATTCTTTTTTTTCTAGAGCTTTCAGGTGTACTTTTAACTTGCTGATATGAAAATTTTCTAATTTCTTTATAGAGACAATAAGTGCTATGAACTTAACTTTTAGCACTGCTTTCATTTTGTTCCATAAATTTGGGTATATTATGCCTTCATTTTCATTGAATTCTAAAAGTCTTTTTTTCCCCCATTATTTCTTCCCTGACCCAGAGATCATTGAGTAGAGAGTTGTTCAATTTCCAGGAGTGTGTTGGCTTTCCAGTGTTTCTGTTTTTCTTTTTTGTTGTTGTTGTTTTGTTTGTTTTTTCTTAAGACCTTTAGTAACAGTTTGTTGACTTTTTGAAAAAAATCAAGTTGTAACTTTATTACAAATTAAAAATGAAGTTCTTAAAAATCTCAACTTGGCCAGATATGAAACTATTTAAAAACCATTAACGGTGTATTGAGAGAAACCAGGCCTTTTTTTCTTTTCTTAAAAAACACGTTTGTTGCCGGGCAGTGGTGGCACATGCCTTTAATCCTAGCACTTGGGAGGCAGAGGCAGGTGGATTGCTGAGTTTGAGGCCAGCCTGGTATACAGAGTGAGTTCCAGGACAGCCAGGGCTACACAGAGAAACCCTGTCTCGAAAAAAACAAACAAACAAACAAACAAAAAAAACACGTTTGTCATTACCAAAAAGAGATATCTTTAGGTAAAAATAATAAAAACCACATGCTGCATAGATAATGCAGATAATTCTAATGCATCTGATCAACGGGCAAAAAGCAAGCACTTAAGGTCTTCAGCTCCAATCTCTGTTCATTTCTTATTGCTGAAATTTCATATTCATTTCTTCTTGTTGGATGACCAAATCGGATAATGGTGGAGATGGTAAGCCAGCATTTACTCAACCCAGCCCTGCTCAGCCTCAGGAGCGGAAGAATTCTCAGCTGGTGGAGCAGCTGCTTTTGTCTCTTTGCCATCTAATGATTTAGGGTTCTCGGGGCATCTGTGTTGGTAATTGAAGTTGCGGTGATACCTACGTTGATGGCTGCTGATCTTCGGTCTCATATCCTTGATTTTCTTTGTCCTCTTCATTGTTATCCTCTCTAGGCTGTCTTTGACGAGGTAGGTCCCTGCGGAATCGTGGTCTGTTATCCCGATATATATTCTGTCTCACTGGTCTATCTTGGTCTCCTGTACCCTGGTTGTCAGCACCCTCCATCACTTCTCCTTGCATAGGGAGGCTGGAATACTTGTGGTCAATACACTTACGCATGTAGTAAGGTGGGAACCTTCGTCTTCAATAGGGCCGGCTTTGTTGGGCCTGATCTTCGGGAGTGCTTTCCAATCCCTCGTTCTTTTCCCCACTCTCATTCTAGTAATTTTGCTGGTAATTGCATGGAGGACCCCTAGGACGTGGATATAATAGTTACAGTCTGCTGTATATTTACTGCCGTGAACTGGAACTCCACCATGGCCTGTAACATTTGCTGCCTCCGCACCCTTTTCTCCGTCAACAACATTGGAACTCCACAGTCTCTCCATCTCCTACACTGCAAAGATACTTCCTGGGGTTATTCTTCTTTATGACAGTCTGGTGTACAAACATGTCTTCCTCGGTGTCATTCCTGTTGATAAAACTGTATCCGTTTCTTACATTAAACCATTTTACTGTTCCCAAAACCTTCGTTGCCATGACCTTCTTGTTTCCACCAGCTGGCGCCACAGATGTGAGGCCCCCGGGAGCTGCCCTTGGAGTCAGGCTTGGTGAGGGCTGCTGCAGGGGAATGAGAGGGCAGTGGACCCTGCTGTGTCTCTGCCTGATGCTCATGGTTGCTGTGATGGTGACTAGGCTGGCAGAGGCAGTGGAGTTCTCAGGGCTCTCTGGGGTCTGCTCACAGCTCCTGCTATCGAAACTGTTTCTGTTTTGAAGTTCAGCTTTAATCCATAGTGGTCAGATAAGATACAAGGCATTATGTCAATTTTCTTGTTTCTGTTGAGACTTGCTTTGTGACTGACTATATGATCAATTTTGGAGAAGGATCCATGAGGTACTGAGAAGAAGGCATATTCTTTTGTGTTTGGGTGAAATGTTCCATAAGATGTCTGTTAAGTCTATTTTAGTCATAATGTCTACTAGTTTCATTGTTTCTCTGTTTAGTTTTCATCTGGATGTTCTGTTAATTGGTGAGAGTTGGGTGTTGGATTCTCCCACTATTAATATGTGGGATTCAATGTGGGATTTAAGCTTTAGAAATGTTTCTTTTACAAATGTGGGTGCCCTTGTATATGGGACTTGAATGCTCAGAATTGAGATATGATCTTGGTAGATTTTTCTTTTGATAAGTATGAAGTGTCCTCCCTGTCTCATTTGACTAATTTCAATTGAAAGTCTATTTTATTACATATTAGAATGGCTACTCCAGCTTGCTACTTGGGTCCATTTGCTTGGAAAACTTTTTTCTAGCCCTTTGCTGTAATGTCTATATTTATGGCTAAGGAGTATTTCTTGCATGCAGCAGAATGATGGATCCTGTTTTTGCATCCATTCTGTTAGCCTGCACCTTTTTATTAGGGACTCCAGTCAATTGGTGTTCAGAGATATTAATGACAAGAGACTGATATTTCCTGTTATTTTGATGATGGTGGTATTGGTGTGTTTGTGTGTGTGTGTGTGTGTGTGTGTGTGTGTGTGTATGAGACAGAGAGAGAGAGAGAGAGAGAGAGAGAGAGAGAGAGTTTGTTAGTGATTTCATTATTTTTTTTCTCCTATGGAATTGCGTATTTCCTGTGTTTTCTTGGATTAGTTATCCTCCTGGCACTGGAGATTTTCTTCTATTATTTCTATAGGGCTGGATTTGTGGATAGCTATTGTTTAAATTTGTCATGAACTATCTTGTTTTCTCCCTCTATGGTGACTGAGAGTTTTGCTAGGTAAGGTAGTCTAGGCTGACATCTGTTGGTTTTGGCAGTTTTTTTGTTTGTTTGTTTTGTTTTGTTTTGTTTTAGGTTTCAGGATATCTTTCCATGCCCTTCCAGCTTTTAAAGTTTCTGTTGAGAAGTCAAGTATAATTCTGATAATTCTGCCTTCGGATGTTAACTGGCTTTTTTCCCTTACTGCTTTTAACATTCTCTGTTCTATAAATTGTCTGTTTTGCTTATTATGTGATGGGAAGATTTTCTTTTCTGATACAGTCTAGTTGATGTTCTATAACTTTCTTGTACGTTTATAGGTATCTCTTACTTTGGGTTGGGACAGTTTTCTTCCATGATTTTGTTGAGAGTACTTTCTGGGCCTAGGACCTGGGACTATTCACCTTCTATTCCTATGATTCTTAGGTTAGGTCTTTTCATGTTATCCTAGATTTCCTTGATGTTTGTGTCAGGAATTTTTTAGCCTTAACATTTTCTTTGACTGCTGTATCAATTTCTTCCATGTATCTTCTACACCTGAGATTCTCTCTTTCATCTATTCTATTCTTTTGGTGATGATCTGTTCTGTCCATTCTCTTCCCTAGGTTTTCCATCTCCAGGATTTCCTCAGTTTGTGTTTTCTTTATTGCTTCTCTTTCCACTTTCAGGCCTTGCAGTTTTGTTTATTTCCTTTACATGTTTAATTGTGTTTTCCTTTACGTCATTAAGGGATTTGCTTGGTTCATCTTTAGAGAGATCTATTTGTTTGATTGAATTTTTCTGTATTTTTATTATTAAATTATTTTAATTATTTACATTCCAAATGTTAGTCCCCTTCCCAGTCCCCCCCTCACTGAGTTCTTCACCCTATCCCCCTTACCTCCATCTCTGAGAGGGTATTCCCACACCTACCCATGCAACCCCACTTAACCCCCACCATCATCCCTCTTCTTGGGGCATCGAGTTTCCACAGGACTGAGTGCATCTTCTCCCACTGAGGCCATACAATGCAGTACTCTGCTACACGTGTTCCTGAGGTCACATATCATCCCATATATGTTCCTTGTTTTTTTTTTTTTTTTTTCTTAGTCTCTGGGAGATCTGAGGGGTCAGGTTAAGTTGACACTATTGTTCTTCCTATAGGGTTGCAATCTCCTTCAGCTCCTTCAGTCTTTCCTCTAACTCTTCCATATTGGTCTCTGCTCTCAATCCAATGATTGGCTGAAAGTATCTGCATTTGTCTCAGTCAATTGCTGTTGAACCTATCAGAGAACAGCCATGCCAGGCTTCTGTCTGCACACACACAATGTGGCCTCAGTAACAGTGTCAGGATTTGGTGTGTATGCATGGGATGGATCCCAAGTTGGACCAGTCACTGGGTCGCCTTTCTTTCAGTCTCTGCTCCATTTTCATACCTGCGTTTCCTTTAGATGGAAACAATCCTGGGTTAAAACTTTTGAATGTGGGTGGATGTCCTCCTGCCTCAACGGGAGGCCATGGCTATCTGCTGGAGGTGGTCTCTTCTGGTTCCATTTCCCCTGTTGGGCATTTCAGCTAAGGTCATCTCTATTGAATCCTGGTAGCACCTAACATCCCGGGTTACTGAGACTTTCTACAGGTTCCCACAGCCCCTAACCACCATTGCTGCATATTTTGATTCATTTGCCTGGCTCTCTGGGGGTCCCTCCTGTCTCTCCCAATACTTGATTCTGCCTTTCCTTTTCCTTCCCCCTCCCCTCTCCCACACAGTTTCTTCCCTTCTTATGCTTCTCATGATTATTTGGTTCCCCTTCTCAGTGGGTTACAGGTATCCACACTTGGTCCTTCCTTCTTGTAAAGTTTCATATACTCAGTGAGTTGTAGCATGGGTATTGTGAACTTTTTGACTAATATCCACTTATCAGTGGGTACATGCCAAGTATGTCCTTTTGGGTCTGGATTACCTCACTCAGGATTATATTTTCTATTTCCATCCACTTGACTGAAAAATTCATGATGTCCTTGTTTTTAATGGTTGAATAGTATTTCATTGTGTAAATGAACCACATTTTCTGTATCTGCTCTTCAGTTGAGGGACATCTAGGTTGTTTCCACCTTCTGGCTATTACAAATAATGCTGCTAAGAACATAGTGGAACATGTGTAGTTGTAGTGTGATGGATAATATCTGGATATATTACCAGTAGTGGTATAACTGGGTCTTCAGGTAGAGCTATTTCTGGCTAGATTGATTTGCAGAGTGATTATACCAGGTTGAAATCCCACCAGCAATGGAGGATGTTCCTCTTACACCACATACTTGCCAGCATGTGCTGTCAATTGACTTTTGATCTTAGCTATTCTTATTGGTGTAAGGTGGAATCTCAATGTCATTTTGATTTGCATTTCCCTGATGATTAAGGATATTTAACATTTCTTTAAGCACTTCTCAGTCATTCAAGATTTGTCTGCTGAGAATTTTCTACCTTTATTTCCCATTTTTAATTGGGTTATTGTGGTTTTTTTTTTTTTTTTTTGTCTAACTTCTTAGGTTCTTTACATATTTTAGATATTAGCTCTCTATCAAATGTAGGGTTAGTGAAGATCTTGTCCCAAGCTGTAGGTTGCCATTTTGTCCTATTGACTTTATCTTTTGCTTTATAGAAGCTTTTCAGTTTCATGAGGTCCCACTTGTCAATTGTTGTTCTTAAAGCCTAAGCCATTGGTGTTCTATTCAGGACATTTTCCCCTGTGTCAATGTGTTCAAGGCTATTTCCCACTTTCTCTTCCATTAGATTCAGTGTATCTGGTTTTATATTGAGTTTTTTCATTCACTTGGACTAGAGCTTTGTAGAAGGAGATAAATATGGATCAATTTGCATTCTTCTAAATGCAAACCGCCAGTTAGACCAGCAAAATTTTTTGAAGATGCTTTCTTTTTCCACTGCATGCTTTCGGCTTCTTTGTGAAAGATCAAGTGTTCATAGGTGTGTGGTTTATTTCTGGGTCTTCAATTATATTCCATTGATAAACCTGTCTACTTCTGTACCAATACCATGTGGTTTTTCTAACTATTTCTCTGCATTACAGCTTAAAGTCAGGGATAGTGATTCCCCAAGAAGTTCTTTTATTGTTGAGAATTGTTTTCCCTATCTGGGTTTTTCATTTTTCTATAAGAAGTTGGTAATTTCTCTTTTGATGTCAGTGAAGAATTATGTTGGAATTTTGATAGGGATTGCATTGAATCTATAGATTGCTTTTAGTAGGATGGCTTTACTATGGTAATCTTAGTATTACCATTAGATATTTGGGAAATATCTCCCAAAACATGAGCATAGGAGATATTTCCATCTTCTGAGGTCTTCTTCAATTTTTTTCTTCATAAACTTGAAGTTCTTGTCATGCAGATCTTTCACTTGTTTGGTTGGAGTTACACAAAGAGATTTTATATTATTCATGACTATTGTTAAGGGTGTTGTTTCCCTATTTTCTTTCTCATCCCATTTATCATTTGTATAAAGGAAGACAACTGATTAGTTTGAGTTATTTGTATACGCAGTCACTTTACTGAAGTTGTTTATCAGATGTAGGAGTTCTCTGGTAGAATTTTTGAGGTCATCTATGTATACTATCATATCATCCTAAAAGAGTGATACCTAGACTTCTTTTTTCCAATTAGTATCCTCTTGATCTACTCTTGTTGTCTTATTGCTCTAGCTTGAAGTTTGAGTACAATATCAAATAGATAGGAAAAGAGTTGGCAGGCAGTCCCTCATTTTAGTGGGGTTGCTTCAAGTTTCTCTCCATGTAATTTGACATTGGCTGCTGGTTTGCTGATACTGATTTTAATATGTTCAGGTGTAGACCTTGAATTCCAAATCACTCCAAGACTTTTAACATAAAGGGTTGTTAGATTTTGTCAAAGGTTTTTCAGCACCTAATGAGATGATCATGTGATTTTTTAAAGTTTGCTTATATAGTGGATTATGTTGATGGATTTTCCTATATTGAATGAACCCTGCATCCATGGGATGAAGCCTACTTGATCTTGGTGAATGATGGTTTTGATGTGGTCTTGGATTCAATATGTGAGAATTTTATTGATTATTTTTGCATCAATATTTATAAGGAAATTTGTCTAATATTCTCTTTCCTTGTTGGGTCTTAGGGGAGTTGGATATTAGAGTAAATATGGCTTCAGAGAATGAATTTGGTTGTGTTCCTTTTGTTTCTATTTTGTGGAATAGTTTCAGGAGTACTGATACTAACTTTTCTTTGAAGGTCTGGTAGAATCCTTCACTAAAACCATCTGGCCCTGGGCTTCATTTTGGGGGTTAGGGGGTGGGATATTTAACAACTGCTTCTATTTCCTTAGGTGTTATGGGACTGTTAAAATAGTTCACCTCCTCTTGATTTAATTTTGGTTTGGGGTATCTATCTAGAAATTCATGCATTTCATATATATTTTCCAATTTTGTTAAGTATAGGCTTTTGTAATAAGATCTGGAGGTGGGGTTTTTTGTTTTTTGTTTTAATTTCCTAAGTTTCTGTTGTTATGTCTCCGTTTTCATTTCTTGTTTTGTTAATTTGTATTCTGTCTCTTTGTCCTTTAGTTAGTTTGGCTAAGGATTTATCTATATTGTTGATTTTCTCAAAGAACCAGCTCTTAATTTGTTGATTCTTTGTATCGGTCTCTTTGTTTCTAATTGGTTGATTTTGGCCCTGAGTTTGATTATTTACTTTTGTCCACTCCTCTTAGGTGTGTTTGATTCATTTTGTTCTAGAGTTTTCAGATGTGCTGTTAAGTTGCTAGTGTAGGATCTCTCCAGTTTCTATATAAATGCACCTAGTGCTATGAATTTTTATCTTACCACTGCTTTCATTGTGTCCCATAAGTTTTGGTATGCTGTGTCGTGTCATCATTTTTATTGAATTCCAGGAAGTCTTTATTTCCTTTATATTTACTATGACCAAGTTATCATTGATTAGAGAGTTTTTCAGTTTCCATGAGTATGTGGGCTTTATGTTGCTTTTGTTGTTATTAAAGTCTAGCCTTAGTTAATGGTGATCTGATAGGATGTATGAGATTATTTCAATTTTCTTGTGTCTGTTGAGGCTTATTTTGTTACCAATTATAAAGTCAGTTTTGGAGAAGCATTATGAGGTGCTGAGAAGAAGGTATATTCTATTGTTTTAT
Organism: Rhynchomys soricoides; assembly: GCA_019843965.1. Classification (NCBI taxonomy): domain Eukaryota; kingdom Metazoa; phylum Chordata; class Mammalia; order Rodentia; family Muridae; genus Rhynchomys; species Rhynchomys soricoides. The sequence continues at coordinate 2,881,209 of JADRCH010000182.1, read as the reverse complement.
GGTGAAACGTTCTGAAAATATATGTTAAATCCATTTGGTTTATGACTTCTATTAGTTACACTGTGTCTCTGTTTAGTTTCTGTTTCACTGATCTGTCCATTGGTGAGAGTGAGGTATTGACATCTCCCACTATTATTATGTGATTTTAATGTGTGATTTGAGCTTTAGTAAATTTCTTTTATGAATGTACGTGCCCTTGCATTTGGGGCATAGATGTTCAGAATTGAGACTTCATCTTGTTGAATTTTTCCTTTATGAGTATGAATGGTCCTTCCCAGTCTCTTTGATAACTTTTTGTTGAAAGTCTATTTTATTGAATATTAGAATGGCTACTCCAGCTTGTCTCTTAAGACCATTTGCTTAGAAAACTTTTTTCCAGCCTTTTACTCTGAGGTAGTGTCTTACATTGTCACTGAGGTGTGTTTCTTGTATGCAGCAATAGGCTGGATCCTGCTTGCATATCCAATCTGTTGGCCTATGTCTTTTTATTGGGGAATTGAGTCCTTTGATGTTGAGAGATATTAAAGACCAGTGATTGTTAGTTCCTATATTTTTGTTGGAGGTGGTAGTGGGTGTGTGTGTGTGTGTGTGTGTGTTCCTCTCCTTTTGGGTTTGTTGTAAGATGATTAATTTTTGGTGTTTTCTTGGCTGTCATTTTCCTTCTGGCATCCTCTGTAGGGATGGATTTGTAGAAAGATATTGGTTAAATTTGGTTTTGTCATGGAATACCTTTATTGAGAGTTTCTCTAGGTTTAGTAGCCTGGGATGGCATTTGTGTTCTCTTAGGGTCTGCATGACATCTGTCCAGGATTTTCTGGCTTTTAGAGTCTCTGTTGAGAAGTCTGGTTAATTCTGAGAGGTTTGATAGGTCTTGACATTTTCCCCCTGCTGCTTCCAATATTCTTTCTTTGCTCTGTGCATTTAGTGTTTTTATTTTATGCTACTGAAGGATTTCCTTTTCTGCTCCAAATTATTTGGTGTTCTGTAGGCTTCTTGTATGTTTATGGCCATCATTTACTTTAGGTTTGGTAAGTTTTCTACTAATGTTTTGTTGAAGATGTTTTAAGGCCCTTTGAGCTGGGAATCTTCACTCTCATCTATTCCTATTATTCTTACATCTGGTCTTTCATTATATCCTGAATTTTCTGGATGTTTTGGGTTAGAGGATTTTTATGCTGTGTATCTTCTTTGATCAATGTGTTGATGTCTTCCATGCCTGAGATTCTCTCTTTTATCTCTTGTATTCTGTTGGTGATCTACAACTCCTGATCTCTTCTAGATTCTCCAACTCCAGGGTTGGGTTCATTTGTGATTTATTTCTTTATTGTTTCTTTTTTCCCTTTCCAGGTCTCCCCTTTGGAAATCTCCTAACTCATACACCTCCCACTGCCTTTATGAGGGTATTCCCCCACCCACCCACCCACTCACCACATCCCTCCCTGGCATTCCCCTATACTGGGGCACCTAATGCTCTCAGATCTGATGGCCTCTACTCCAACTGATGGTCAACAAGGCCTTCCTTAGCCACATATGTGGCCAGCACCATAGGCCCCTCCATATGCATTCTTTGATTGTTGGTCCAGTCTCTGGGAGCACCAGGGGGCCTGAACAGTTGATACTGTTGCTCCCTCCCCCTGGGACTGCAAACTCCCTCAGTTCCCTCAGTCCCTTCTCCAACTCCTCCATCTGGGACCCCATGCTCAGTCCAAGAGTTGCTGTAAGTTGAATCATGGGTGTTCCAAACTCTGGGGCTAATACCTGCTTATCAGTGAGTACATACCATGTTTGTTCTTTTGTGACTGAGTTACCTCACTCAGGATGATATTTTCAAGTTCCATCCATTTCCTGTAAATTCCATGAAGTCATTGTTTTTAATAGTTGAGTAGTATTCCATTATATAAATGTATCACATTTTCTGAAACCATTCCTCTGTTGAGGGACATCTGGGTTGTTTCCAGCTTCTGGCTATTATAAACATGGCTGCTATGAACATAGTGGAGCATGTGCCCTTATTACATGTTGGAACATCTTCTGGGTATATGCCCAGGAGTACTGTAGCTGGGTCCTCAGGAAGAATACACATGGAGGGACCCATGGTGCTGGATACATATGTGGCAGAGGAGGGCCTTGTTAGCCATCAGGGAGAAGAGAGGCCCTTGGGCTTGAGGGTGTTAGATGCCCCATTATAGAAGAATGCCATGTAGGGAAGACAAGAGTGGGGGCGGGGAATACCCTCACAGAGGCAGGAGAGGGTGAAGGGACGGGGCTTCCAAAGGGGAGATCAAGAAAAGGGGAAACATTTGAAATGTAAATAAAGTATTAAAAAAGAGAATTGACAAATGGGACCTCATAAAATTGCAAAGCTTCTGTAAGGCAAAGGACACTGTCAATAGGACAGAAAAGCAGCCAACAGATTGGGAAAAGATCTTTACAAATCCTACATCTAATAGAGGACTAATATCCAATATATACAAAGAACTCAAGAAGTTAGACTCCAGAAAACCAAATAACTCTATCAAAAAATGGGAAACAGAGCTAAACAGAGAATTCTCAACTGAGGAAAATTGTAGGGCTGAGAATAGCCTAAAGAAATGTTTAACATCCTTAGTCATCAGGGAAATGCAAATCAAAACAACCCTGAGATTCCACCTCACACCAGTCAGAATGGCTAAGATCAAAAACACACCACGTGACAGCAGATGCTGGCAAGGATGTGGAGAAAGAGGAACACTCTTCCATTGCTGATGGGATTGTAAGCTGGTACAACCATTCTGGAAATCAGATTGGTGGACCCTCAGAAAATTAGACATAATACTTCTTTATTGTTTCTAGTTGCATTTTTAGGTCTTAAACTGCTTTGTTCAAGTTTTTCACCTGTTTAATTGTGTTCTATATTTCTTTAAGAGATCTATTTTTTTCCTCTTTAAGGGTTTTTATCTGTTTGCCTGTGTTTTTTTTTTAAAGTGAGTTACTTCTACCTTCCTTAAAGGTTTCTATTATCTTCATGAGATTAGATTTTTAGGTCAGCATCATGCTTTTCAGATGTGTTATGGTATCCAAGACTTGCTGTGGTGGGAGAGCTAGGATCTTCTGGTGCCAAAACACACTAGCCTCTGTTGCATATGTTCTTGCACTTGCCTCTCACAATCTGGTTATCGATTTTGTTAACTGGCCTTGGTGTCTCTGTCTGGAGCCTGCCTCCTTGGAGGAAAGTAGAGCTCTGTGAACTGGGCTAGAGCAGATCTCCTGGGAGGCAGGCAGTGCTGTCTCTGGTGGAGGAGGCTCCTATGTCCCTTATTAGAGGAGGTCTCCTGTGTCCCTGGTTAGAGAGGTCCTCCTGTGTTTCTAGTTATGGCAGATCTCCTGGCAGACCAGCAGGCTGTGGAGTGGGGGGAGGGGCAGACACACAAATCAGCCCTGGCAGAGGTGCAGACTGGAAGAATCCCTGAATTTCTTTAGGGATTTATTGATTTTTCTCTTTAAGACCTCTATGATCATGAAGTCATTGTTTTTAATAGCCAAGTAGCACTCCATTATGTAAATGTACCACAATTTCTGTATCTATTCCGCTGGTGAGGGACATCTGGGTTCTTTCCAACTTCTGGCTATTACAAACAAGGCTGCTATGAACATAGTGGAGCATGTATCATTATTATATGTTGGAGCATCTTTTGGATATAGGCCCAGGAGTGGTATATCTGAATCCTCAGATAATACTATGTCCAATCTTCTGAAGAACTGCCAGACTGATTTTCAGAGTGGTTGTACCAGCTTGCAAATCCACAAGCAATGGAGGAGTGTTCCTCTTTCTCAGCATCCTCACCAGCATCTGCTGTCACCTGATATTTTGATCATAGCCATTCTGACTGGTGTGAAGTTGAATCTCAGGGTTATTTTGATTTGCATTTCCCTCATGACTAAGGATGTTAAACATTTCTTTAGGAGCTCCTTGGCCATTTGAGATTCCTCAATTGAGAATTCTTTGTCTAGCTCTGTACCCCATTTTTAATAGAGTTATTTGGTTCTCTGGAGTCTAACTTCTTGAGTTCCTTGTATATATTGGATATTAGCCCTCTATCAGATGTAATGTAGTTAAAGATCTTTTCCCAATTTGTAGGTTGCTGGATGAAACTAGAAAATATCATCCTGAGTGAGGTAACCCAATCACAAAAGAACACACACGGTATGTACTCACTGATAATTGGATATTGGGGAAAAAGCTCGAAATACCCATGGTATAACTCACAGACCATATGAAGCTCAAGAAGAAGGAACACCAAAGTGTGGATGCTTCAGTCCTATTTAGAAAGGTAAACAAAATAATCATGGGAGGTAGAAGGTAAGAGGGACTTGGGAGGAAAAGAGGAGAAGAAGGGAGAAGGGGGCAGGAACAGGTGTGGGAGGAGACAGAAGAGATGTACAGAGTGTCAGAAAATTAAATAGAGGTATGTAGGAATAGGGGATGGGGAATTCGGGGTAGCCATCAGCAAGTCCCAAATGCCAGGAAAGCAAGAGGCTCCCAAGACCCAACGAGGATGAGAGTAGTTGAAATGCCCAGCAAAGGGGAGAGAGAACCTATAGAGACCATATCCAGAAGTTAGGCATGGACCCTGGTTGAGGGATGGGGCCACCCACCCTTCCCAAAATATTTAAACCTCTGTCTAAAGGAAATATAGGAATAAAGAGCAGAGCAGAGACTAAACAAAAAGCCATCTGGTGACTGCCCCACCTGGGGATCCATCCCATATGCAGCCAACAAACCCAAACACTATTGCTGATGCCAAAAAGTATTTGCTGACAGGAGTCTGAAAAACTGTCTCCTGAGAGGTTCTGCCAGAGCCTGACCAATACAGATACAGATGCTTGCAGTGAACCATCTGAATGAGCAGAGGGACCCCCATTGAGGAGTTAGGGGAAGGACTGAAGGATCTGAAGGGGTTTGCAACCCCATAGGAAGAACAACATCAATCAACTAGATCCTTCAGCACTCCCAGGGACTAAACCACCAACCAAAGAATACATATGGAGGGAACCATGGCTCTAGCTATATATGTAGCAGAGGATGGCCTTATCTGACATCATTGATAAGGGAGACCCTTGGCCCTGTGAAGGCTTAATGCCCCAGAGTAGGGGAATGCTAGGTCATTGGGGCAGGAGTTGGGAGGAGCACCCTCATAGAAGCAGGGGGTGGGATAGGGAATTTGGGGAGGGGAAACTGGAAGGGGGATAACATTTTAAATGTAAATAAATAAAATGACCAATAAAAAAAGACCTCTACAATCTATCTTATTTTTTCTCTTTTTTTTCTTTTTCTTTCTTTCTTTCTTTTTTTTTATTTTTGATACTTTATTTGCATTTCAAATGTTTTCCCCTTTCCAGGTCTCCCCTTTGGAAGCCCCCTATCACATGCCCCCTCCCCTGACTTTATGAGGGTATCCTCCTAACCACCCACCCACTCTCATCTTACCTCCATGGCATTCCCCTATACTGTGGCATCTAACATTCTCAGACCCAAGGGCCTCTCCTCCCCCTGATGGCCAACAAGGCCCTCCTCTGCCACATATGTGGCCAGCATGGGTCTCTCCATATGCATTCTTTGGTTGGTGGTACAGTATCTGGGAGCACCGGAGGCCTGACCAGTTGACACTGTTGCTCTCTTCCCATGGGGCTGCAAACTCCTTCAGATCCTTCAGTACCTTCTCCAACTCTTCCATCTGGGACCCCATGCTCAGTCCAACAGTTGCTGTGAATTGAATCATGCGTGTTCCGAATTCTTGGGCTAATATCCACTTATCAGTGAGTACATACCATGTTTGTTCTTTTCCTCTACAATCTTTAAAAGATTATATTTAAGGTCACTTTGTCCTCCTAAATGTGATAGGATATCCAGGGGTTGCTGTACTGGGCTAGCTGTACTTTGGAGGTGTTATATTTCCCTGAATCTTCTTGATTGTGTTCTATTGAGAATCTTTAGGCTTCTGGATGATTTCAGTCACAGGATGCTCTTGTTGTAGTAGGTACTAAGAAAGGAGTATACCTTGATGGTCCTGGTTTGGCAGTCCTCTCATGGATATCTTGAGCTGTGGTTCCAGATCTGCAGTTTTATATGGTTCAGGAGCCTCAGGTCCTGTGAAGGTAGGCAAAGAAGTGGCAGGAGAATGGATGTTCCCCTAGGATGACAGACTGCTCAGGGCAACATGGCTTGTCCCAGAGGGCTAGGAGAGCAGAGAAGATGGGTGGGGGAAGGGAAGCTTACCTATACAGTTCAGAAGTCTGATAGAGGTAGAGAAGAATCAGCAGGAGAATGGAGGTACCCCTAGAATAGCAGGCTGCTCAGAGCCAAATATGCAACCTTTATCAGGACTCCTGATGGCTCATTAAATTTATCTAGATCTATGGTACATAGACAACCAGATATATGAGAAAGAGGTGTGCAATTACTGAAACTAGTTTCTAGTTTTCTATGACTTTTCAACTGAAAAAGAATAATAACAAACACAAACATTAAGATAATGTTGGATACTGTTTTTCTCTATTGTGTATTATTGGCCTCTTTGTCAAAAATCATACAGCAATAGGAGTGTGTGGTTATATCTGAATAAATACATTACATTTCTTTCTTACATTTCTACTAGAAAGATAAACTTGTTGTTTTTGATTCAGACAAGAGGTACTTCATGATTCTTATATCCATTTTAATAATCATTTTAATATTTACATTATAAAAATGTGTGAAGTAAATAGAAAACATCTCTATCTCTTCTATTCAAATATTCACAGGGCTGACACATCAGATCGTAAGTTTAAATGTAGCCTTGACTAATTACTGACATCCAGGCCAGACTGGAATACACATGAGATCATCTTGAAACAATTTGTGAAAATAAAATAATAATAATAATAATAATAATAATAATAATAATAATAGTAATAGTAATAGTAATAGTAATAACAGCACACAATCTTTTCAAAGCCCTACTGCTTGAAAAATGATCATAAATGATAGCCAAACAGCCCTGGGAGAAAGCTAGCCACCCAGGAGTGTGGAAAAGCCAGCAAGAGGAGGGCTCGAGACACAGGGACTGAGGAACAGCCGAGAGGTAAGAGCCTTCCAGTTTCCATCTGTGGCGGGAGATCTATGAATGGTCCACCAGGGCTCAATAGCCAAACAGCACTGGGAGAAAGCTAGCCTCCCAGGAGTGGGGGAAAGACTGACTGCTCAGAGGGACCCACCTGGAATACTCAGGACACAGGAACTGAGGAACAGGGACCTGGTTTCTTTCAGTGGCTGGAGAGCAGATCCTGTGACACAGGACTCCATACACAAATAGTGCCAAGAGAGACCTGGTATACCATGTGTGCCAACAAAACTTTAAGGAGAAGCAAGACCACCACTTCTTCTCAAATTCACTGGACCAAGAGGGACCCTTGCAGAGCCATCAGGACACAGGAAACAAGGGTCAGCTGGGGATTAGATCCTTCTTGTTTCTGTCTGCACCCCAGAGCTGACCCTGCTCCACAACTCTCCAAACCCAAATTCCTCTCAGAGAGAACCGGTCTTCAAGGAGTAATGACACCTAGGCTTGCAGGAAAGAAAAGCCACAGTCAGAGAGAGTAAGACAAGCTAACACCAGAGCTAACCAGATGGCAAAAGACAAGGGCAAGAACACAAGGAACAGAAACCAAGACTACTTGGCATCATCAGAACCCAGCTCTCCCACCACAGCAAGCCCTGGATACCCCAACACATCAGAAAAGGAAGACTCAGACTTAAAATCACTTATCAAGAGGATGATAGAAGATTTTGAGAAGGAAATAAATAACTCCCTTAAAGAAATACAAGAGAACACAGGTAAACAACTGGAAGCCCTTAAAGAGGACACACAAAAATCCCTTAAAGAATTACAGGAAAACACAATCAAGCAAGCAGAATTACAGGAAAGCACAATCAAACAAATGAACAAAACCATTCAGGAATTAAAAACAGAAATAGAAACAATAAAGAATTCACAAAGGGAGACAACACTGGAGTTAGAAAACCTAAGAAAGAAATCAGGAGTCATAGATGCTAGCATCACCAACAAAATATAAGAGATGGAAGAGAGAATCTCAGGTACAGAAGATACCATAGAAAACATGGACACAACAGTCAAAGAAAACACAAAATGCAAACATGTCCTAACCCAAAACATCCAGGATATCCAGGATACAATGAGAAGACAGAACCTGAGGATAATAGGAATTGAAGAGAGTGAAGATTCCCAATTTAAAGGACCAGTAAATATCTTCAAAAAAATTATAGAAGAAAAATTCCCTAACCTAAAAAAAGAGATGAACATAATTATACAAGAATCCTACAGAACACCAAATAGACTGGACAAGAAAAGAAATTCCTCCCATCACATTATAGTCAAAACACCAAATACACTAAATAAGGAAAGAATATTAAAAGCAGCAAGGAAAATGGGTCAGGTAACATATAAAGGCAGACCTATCAGAATTACACCAGACTTCGTACAAGAGATTATGAAAGCTAGAAGACCCTGGGCAGGTCACATACAGACTCTAAGAGAACACAAATGCCAGCCCATGCTGCTATACCCAGGAAAACTCTCAATAATCATAGATGGTGAAACCAAAATATTCTATGACAAATCCAAATTTGCATATTATGTATCCACAAACCCAGCTCTACAAAGAATAATAGATGGAAAACGCCAACTCAAGAAGGGAAACTACACCCAAGAAAAAGCAAGAAAGTAATTTTTCAACAAACTCAAAAGAAGATAGCCACACAAACATATAAGAAACATAGAAAATAATAGGAAGTAACAATCACTATTCTTTAATATCTCTTAACATCAATGCTCTCAATTCCCCAATAAAAAGACATAGACTGACAGACTGGATCCATAAACAGAACCCAGCATTTTGCCGCATCCAGGAAATGCACCTCTGTGTTAAAGACAAACACTACCTAAGAGTAAAGGGCAGGAAAACAACCATTTTCTATGCAAATGGCACAAAGAAACAGGCTGAAGTAGCCATTCAAATATCAGATAAAATCGACTTTCAACCAAAAGTCACCAAAAAAAATAATAATAATAAGGAACGACACTTCATACTCATCAAAGAAAAAATCTACCAAGAACTCTCAATTCTGAACATCTATGCCCTGAATGCAAGGACTCTCACATTCATAAAAGAAACTTTACTAAAGCTCAAAGCACACTTTGCACCTCACACAATAAACAATGGAAACACCCCACTATAAACAATGGAAAGATCTTAGAAACACAAACTAAACAGAAACACAGTGAAAATAACAGATGTTATGAAGGAAATGGATTTAACAGACATATATAGAACATTTCATCCTAAATCAAAAGAATATACCTTCTTCTCAGCACCTCATGGTACCTTCTCCAAAACTGATCATATAGTTGGTCACAAAACAAACCTCAACAGATATAAGAAGATTGAAATAATCCCATGCCTCCTATCAGATCACTACAGAATAAAGCTGGTCTTCAATGGCAAAAACAACAACAGAAAGCCCACATACATATGGAAGCTGAACAATGCTCTACTTGATGATAACTTGGTCAAGGAAGAAATAAAGAAAGAAATTAAAGACTTCCCAGAATTTAATGAAAATGAAAATACAAGTTACCCAAACCTATGGGACACAATGAAAGCAGTGTTAAGAGGAAAACTCATAGCTCTGAATGCCTCCAAAAAGAAACTGGAGAGAGCATATACTAGCAACTTAACAGCACACTTGAAAGTTCTACAACAAAAAAGAAGCTAATACACCCAAGAGGAGTAAAAGGCAGAAAATAATCAAACTAAGGGCTGAAATCAACCAAGTAGAAACTAAAAGACCTATACAAAGAATCAACAAAACCAGGAGCTGGTTCTTTGAGAAAATCAACAAGATAGATAAACCCTTAGCCAGACTAACCAGAGGGCACAGAGACTGTATGCAAATTAACAAAATTAGAAATGAAAAGGGAGATATAACAACAGATTCTGAGGAAATTCAAAAAATCATCAGATCCTACTACAAAAGCCTATACGCAACAAAATTGGAAAATCTGGATGAAATGGACAAGTTTCTAGACAGATACCAATTACCAAAGATAAATCAGGGTCAGATAAACCATCCAAACAGTCCCATAACCCCTAAAGAAATAGAAGCAGTCATTAAAAGTCTCCCAACCTAAAAAAGCCCAAGACCAGATGGGTTCAGTGCAGAATTCTATCAGACCTTCAAAGAAGACCTAATCACAATACTCTTCAATCTATTCCACAAAATAGGAGAAGGAACACTACCCACTTCATTCTATGAGGCCACAGTTACACTGATACCAAACCCCCACAAAGACCCAACAATAAAAAACAAAATTCACACCAATTTCCCTTATGAATATCAATGCAAAAATACTCAATAAAATTCTCACAAATGGAATCCAAGAACACATCAAAACGATCATTCACCATGATCAAGTAGGCTTTATCCCAGGCATGCAGGGATGGTTTAATACCCGGAAATCCATCAATGTAATCCACTACATAAACAAACTCAAAAAAAAAAAATCCACATGGTCATTTCATTAGATGCTGAAAAAGCATTTGACAAAGTTCAACATCCCTTCATTATAAAAGTCTTGGAAAAATCAGGAATTCAAGAAGCATACCGAAACATAGTAAAAGCAATATACAGTAAACCAGTGGCCAATATCAAACTAAATGGAGAGAAACTCAAAGCAATCCCACTAAATTCAGGGACTAGGCAAGGCTGCCCTCTCTCTCCCTATCTATTCAATATAGTACTTGAAGGTCTAGCTAGAGCAATTAGACAACAAAAGGAGGTCAAAGGGATACAAATTGGAAAGGAAGAAATCAAAATATCACTATTTACAGATGATATGATGGTATACTTCAGTGACCCGAAACACTCCACCAGAGATCTGATACAACTGATAAACACCTTCAGCAAAGTGGCCGGATACAAAATTAACTCAAGCAAATCAATAGCCTTCCTATACTCATGGGACAAACAGGCTGAGAAAGAAATTAGGGAAATGACACCCTTCACAATTGTCACAAACAATACAAAATATCTTGGTGTGACTCTAACCAAATAAGTGAAAGATCTGTATGACAAGAACTTCAAGTCTCTAAAGAAAGAAATCCAAGAAGACCTCAGGAGACGGAAAGATCACTCATGCTCATAGATTGGCAAGATTAATATAGTTAAAATGGCCGTCCTGCCAAAAGCAATCTACATATTCAATGCAATCCCCATCAAAATCCCAACTCAATTCTTCATAGACTTAGAAAGAGCAATTCTCAAATTCATATGGAATAACAAAAACCCAGGATAGCAAAACCTTTCCTCAACAATAAAAGGACTTCTGGGGGAATCAGCTTCCCTGACCTCAAGCTGTACTACAGAGCAGTAGTGATTAAAAACGGCATGGTATTGGTAAAGTGACAGGCAGGTTGATCAATGGAATAGAACTGAAGACCCAGAAATGAACTCATACACATATGGTCACTTGATCTCTGACAAAGGAGTTAAAACCATGAAGTGGAAAAAACACAGCATCTTTAACAAATGGTGCTGGCTCAACTGGTGGTCTACATGTAGAAGACTGCGAATTGATCCATTCCTATCTCCCTGTACAAAGCTCAAGTCCAAATGGATCAAGGACCACCACACAAACCAGATACAAGGAATCTAGTAGAATCGAAAGTGGGGAAAAGTCTGGAACACATGGGCACAGGGGAAAAGTTCCTGAACAGAACATCAATGGCTTGTGTTCTAAGATCAAGAATTGACAAATGGGACCTCATAAAATTACAAAGCTTCTGTAAGGCAAAGGACACTGTAAATAGGACAAAACTGCAACCTACAGATTGGGAAAATATCTTTACCAATCCTACGTCAGATAGAGGGCTAATATCCAATGTATACAAAGAACTCAAGAAGCTAGACTCCAGAGATCCAAATAACCCTATCAAAAAATGGGGAACAGAGCTAAACAGAGAATTCTCAACTGAGGAAACTCGAATGGCTGAGAAGCACCTAAAGAAAGGTTGAACATCCTTAGTCATCAGGGAAATGCAAATCAAAACAACCCTGAGATTCTACCTCACACCAGTCAGAATGGCTAAGATCAAAAGCTCAGGTGACAGCAGATGCTGGTGAGGATGTGGAGAAAGAGGAACACTCCTCCATTGCTGGTGGGAATGCAAGCTGATACAACCTCTCTGGAAATCAGTTTGGTGGACCCTCAGAAAAATGAACATAATACTACCTGAGGACCCATCTATACCACTCCTGGGCATATACCCAGAAGATGTTCCAGCATGTAATAAAGACACATGCTCCACTATGTTCATAGCAGCCATGTTTATAATAGCCAGAAGCTGGAAACAACCCAGATGTCCCTCAACAGAGGAATGGATACAGAAAATGTGATACATTTACACAATGGAATACTACTCAGCTATTAAAAACAATTACTTCATGAAATTTGCAGGCAAATGGATGGAACTTGAAAATATCATCCTGTGAGTGAGGTAACTCAGTCACAAAAGAACAAACAAGGTATGTACTCACTGATAAGCAGATATTAGCCCAAGAGTTCTGAACACCCATGATTCAATTTACAGCAACTGTTGGACTGAGCATGGCTTCCCAAATGGAGGAGTTGGATAAGGGACTGAAGGAACTGAGGGACTTTGCAGCCCCAGGGAGAGAGCAACAGTGGCAGTGGCCTGAGCCCTCGATATTCCCAGAGACTGGATCACCAACCAAAGAATACACATGGAAGGACCCATGGTTCTGGCCACATATGCAGCAGAGGACGGTCTTGTTAGCCATCAGGGGGAGCAGAGGCCCTTGGGTCTGAGGGTGTTAGATCCCCCAGTATAGGAGAATGCCAAGTAGGAAAGATTAGATTGAGTGGGTGGGTGGGGGAATACCCTCACAGAGGCAGGAGAGGGGGAGAGAATAGGGAGGTTCCAAAGGGGAGATATGGAAAGGGGGAAACATTTGAAATGTAAATAAAGTATGGAAAAAATAAATATGCTAAGGTACAAAAAAGATCATAAACAATGAACCATTTATAGAATGAGTATCTTATTCTATACATGGTATCTGTAAAATACCTACCACCAAATAAAAGAATAATAGAAGATGAACATAAAACATAGAAGGCATATAAGAATCTACAAATGAAATTCAATATAGGAATTTGCCAAACATTGCATATGTCAATGGCTATGCCAAAAGTTTCCAAATTCAAGTTACAATTAGGTGATGCCCAACATCAAACAAAGCCAAACTTTAAATTATTTACTTGCTTCAAGACTATGATGAAAAAAGATGAAACAAAAATTCTTTTGTAATTGAAGGCAACTGTAATAACTAATGTCTTTAACAAATTATTTATACAAATGGAGTCTGTCATACAATTTCTTGTCTATTTCTTGAGATCAAGATGATATGTAAAGTCATTAAAATATTATTAATGGGGATAAAGAGATGATTCTTCAACTAAGAAAAGTGTACTCCCAGGATCCAAGTCATGTAACTGACAACCTCCAGTAATTCCTGATCAGATAATGTTACTATGCCTTTGGCCTCCTTGAAAACCTACATGCACATGTACATACCTAAAATCAGACAAATGGATATTACACAATTAGAAATAAAACAAATCTTTACACAAACATATTGCCCCCTCATAACTTTTTCTCTGGTAAGAGGCCATCTCTGTAATTCAGATGTTGCATTATCTAAAGGCTTACCTAAAGAGTTGTTCTTCATCACTAATTGTTTCATGTAACTGAAGGTAAGTATGTAGGATAAAGATTTTTATACTTTATTTTTTCTTTTTGGTTTGTCGAGACAGGGTTTCTCTGTATAGCCCTAGCTGTCCTGGAACTCACTCTGTAGACCAGGCTGGCCTCGAACTCAGAAATCTGCCTGACTCTGCCTCCCAAGTGCTGGGATTAAAGGCATGCACCACCACTGTCCAGCTATACATATTTTATGTTCATTAAGTTTCTTTCCAATATTTTATTCACATCATTAAAGATATCAATAACATGTAAGAGTGTTACTACTCTTAAAATTCCATTGTGGTTTGAATGAGAAAGGTATTGCACAATTTCAAGAATTTGAATAATCGGTCCACAGTGAGTGGCATTGTTTGGAATATTTGGTAAATGCCACCTTGCAGAAGGAAATTATTACTAGAGTTTGGCTTCAGGAATTTAAAGCCTCACACCACTTCCAATCCCAGTATTTTTAATGGTTTAAGTTGAGGAGGTGTGTTCTCCATTTCTTGCTCCAGCCTGATGTCTGGCACTTTCTTCCATGCCTCCCTGTCATGAAGAACTCTTGTCCCTCTGGAACCATGAACCAAAATCTGCCTAAGACACAATGTATTACCACTGCAAAAGAAGCTAGTTCAAATCTATAAAGTTTTACTTCCACATGACTTATTTCAAGTAACTTAAAATAACTTTGATATCAAAAAGGTTTAACTTATTCTTAAAATATTGTTCTTCTCCATATGAGTTTATAGGTGCAATCATAGAAAGACATATGACATATCTTAAAAGGCTTAAATAGATAAATTATATTCATCACATGTTTTCCCCCCAAAATAAATAATCTTTCATTGAATTAATGAAAGATTCCCTTGAGTATGTGGGGGTTATTGTGTCTACTATAGATAGTGTGAAATCTAAATACATTTACACTCTACAGGTTTTACTCCTGCATGAATTCTTACCTGTAGTTTTAGGCAAGATTTACATGTAAAAGCTTTACCATTGTATGCATTCACAGGGTTTCTCACCAATACAAGTTCTTTAAAGGCTTTGAAAATTATAATGACATGTTAATACTTTAACACATTGATTACACTGATAAATCTCTTCTCCTGTGGTAGTTTTTATGTAATTGATAGTAAAAGCGACATAAAAAAGCTTTACCATAATGTTTACATTCATAGGCTTTCCTCTTAAATGATTTATTTCATGTAAATGATAGATATATTTCTTTGCAAAGGCTTTACCACAATGTTTATATTCATATGGTGTCTCAGCAATATGATTTCCTTCATGCCTTAAAACACAACTGTAACTTCTAAAAGCTTTCCCACATTGTTCATACACAAATGGATTGACATCTAAATAAATTTTTTCAAATTGAATATAAGTTTTACGTACAACATTGTGACATTCATAAGGTTTCTCTCCAGTATGAGTTTTTCCATGCCTTAGAAGACATGTGGGATCTATAAAAGCTTTATCACATTGTTTACACATAAACTGTTTTACTTCTGTATGAATTCTTTTATATAATTAAAGGTAAGCTTTACAGACAAAGGCTTTATCACAAAATTTGCATTTATACAGTTTCTCTCCAGGATGAGTTCTTTCATGTCTATGAAGAAGACTGGCACATATAAATGCTTACACTGATAAATCTTTTTTCCTGTTTGAAGTCTTTCATAAATTTGAATGAAAAAGACACTTGATATGTAAGGGATTTACCACATTGTTTATATTCACAGACATTTCTTTCTGCATTAGTTCTTTGGTGTAATTGTAAATATTCACAGGGTTCCTCTTCATTTTGAGTTCTTTTGTCTATTTGAAGATAAGTTCTGTTTCTTCTAAAACTTTAACAAGGTTCTTCAATATTGTGGTCTTCCTATTCATATCTATGTTGTTCATTCCAAGCATGCCAATGCCTCCCTCACAGATCTGGGCAGCAGCAGTCACAGCTCAGCACATATACCCACTCATGTCTCCTTCAGCCAAGGAATTAAAACAGCAGATTAGATCCTCAATTCTATTCCATTGATCAATGTATCTATTTTTTTCTTCAAGGAGCATGCCATTGTAGCTAAATATTAAGCTTGAAATCAAAATGTTGACAACTCCAGCAGTAATTTCATTACCCAGTTTAATTTTGGCTTTTCTGAATCTTTGTGTTTCCATATGAAATTTAACCTATTTTTCATATTTCTATGAAGAATTTCATTAGACTTTCTATGGAGATTGTATTAAATCTGTATATTGAGGTATTATGGCAATTTTCTAGTATAGTAACTATGGAAATTAGTGTGGGTTTCCTCTACAATATTACCCACTTGTACAACACCTGGCTATATACCCAAATGACTTTATATCCAACCAACAGATACTTGTTCATCCATGTCCACTGATGTTTCAATCACAATATTCATAAATGAAAACAGCCTACACACCCATCAAATAGTTGATCAATAATGAAACACAAATGCCACATGTTCTCTCTCACATATGTATTTTTTAATTTTTGAATATATATGTTTAAATTGTTGTGTCTGTAGAAATTGGGAAACAATAAGGGACATGTGTAGGGTATATTTAAAGGGCGCTGGTGAGAATGTGGAAGGAAGGGATAAAAACATAATGGAATAGGAAAGGCGAAGTTTGGTAAAGGATGGAACATTCATGTAGAATGCAGAGTATAAGGATAATTAACACTACATACCTTTGAAAATTCTACATGAAAATATATTCTAATGGCTTCCTAAAGTATTACATAACCAAACATAAAAATAGGTTTCAATGGAATAACCCCCTATTGGGAAGACAATATCTCCCAGAATTCATAGACACCCTTGCTCAAACTTCTCAGACTACTTTCATTGTTCTTGGTTTCCCTCCAGAAGCTGATGGTAAGACCCTATTGACAAAGACATCATATATTTGATTCATGGGGAATCAAGCTGATACTAACTTAAAAACCTCACCCCTATTTCTATCTTTCTTAGTCCTAAAAGGTGTTATAGCCAACATAGGACAAACTAATAACTAGCAGGTGATTGTCCTGAGATGGCCTGCCTCAGATTTTAAAAAGTCCACAATGGATTTGCTCTAATAGGCAAGGCCTAGTATAAAATCATTTTAGGAAATATTCCAGTTATTAATATGTTTTCCTGTTTTTGTTAAACATATAACAATCACTATGTATTAGCCCACCCTTTTGAGCAGATCTCTGCAGGTCAACAAAAATGTACTGTCTTGTAGTAATGTTGTATAGACAAATAGATAACTTCTTAAATCCTAATGATGATCCTATTAGAATTCCTAAAATTATATCAGTAATTAAGCTCTTTTATAGTAGAACTGCTATTAGGTTCTCTCTGATAATCATAACTGCAATGAGAACTCTGCCAGTCTTCAACAGTCACCAGTTAATTGCTTCTGAGATAGTAAGCAGGCATTCTACTACTCAGAACACATTCCAAAATTTTGTAAAACCATTAAACAAAGGTCATAAAAAAGGAACTAGTGATTTACCATAAATGGTAAGACAAAAGATAAAATATTGACTGGGATTATCTATACAAAACTACACTAATAACTTAGGTATAGTTTTTAATTCTCCATGAACCTTGGAGTTGTGACAGATGATGAATGTTTAGTCATATAATTACTCCTAATGAATATGCATTCTCTGTTGTACACTTATTCAATTTATGATTTGAATTCATGTGTAAACTTGTGATGAACTTTTTACCATGTGATCATGTATTCTGAAAGGTGTATAAGTGCTGAGGACAAAGAGCTTCTCTCTCTCTCTCTGTCTCTCTCTGTCTCTCTCTGTCTCTCTCTGTCTCTCTCTCTGTCTCTCTCTCTGTCTGTCTCTCTCTCTCTCTCTCTCTCTCTCTCTCTCTCTCTCTCTCTCTCCTTTTTCCTTAATCAAGTCCCCTTTTTCTTAGAAAGTTTTCATAGGAAAGTTTTTACAACTTAAAAATAAAGATTAAAATCACTTTTCAAAGTGCCCCTTATTCTTCCTGTGAATTCAGCTAGCAGGCTGAAAGTTAGAGCCTTGCAATTCCTGTAGAGGGCACTTTTCTTACTCTCCTGCTGTTTTAGGATAAGGTGATAAACAGTTTCTCACCTCAGAGAAACTCAGAAGGAAGGTCAGCAACTGGAGCAAAGTGACTTAGAATTGATAGGGAAACATTTTTTATTTTTATTATTACACAGCAACCCTAAGTCTTAGCCATGCCAATGCTCTTCCCCCTCTGCTGCCTCAAGAAAAACTGAACAAGAAAGAAGACCTGCTGGAGCCCCCTGGCAAAAAGGTTTTATTTACAAACTGGGAGAGAAAAGTAATCTTCAATCCTATCCAGATAAGAAACATAACAACAATTGGCCTGTCAACATATGTCCATCTGTGCAACAGTGGCACAAATATTATGGAAATAACCTTTCCCTTTGTTTGTATTTAAAGCTAACATGAAACTCATGCCTGGTACTGAGAAATGACTCAAACCCAAGACTAGATAAGTTATAGATCTTTGTTGAAAGTCTGGTAAAATTTTACACTAAAACTATCTGGCCCTTGGCTTTTTTGGTTTGGAGACTTTCAATGACTGCTACTTCATACTTCACTAAGTGTTACAGGACTGTTTATACAGTTTATGTGCTCTTGATTTAACTTTAGTAAGAGATACCTGTCTAGAAAAACAATCCATTTTGCTTAGATTTTCCAATTTTGTGGGTTGCAGGCTTTTGAAGATCAAATTTTTTTTTTTTAAGTTTCCTCAGTGTTTGTTGTTATGTCTCCCTTTTCCTTTCTGATTTTGTTAATTTGGATACTGACTTTGTCTTTCAGTTAGTTTGGCTAAGATTTTCTCTATTTTATTGATTTCCTCAAAGAACCAGATCTTGGTTTCGTTGATTCTTTGTATTGTTCTCTTTGTATCTAATTGATTGATTTTAGCCCTGAGTTTGACTTTTCCCTGCTATCTTCTCCTCTTGGGTGTGTTTGCTCCTTTTTGTGCTAGAAATTTCAGGTATGCTGTAAAGTTGCTAGTATGAGATCTCTCCAATTTCTTTATAAAGACACTTAGTGCTGTGAACTTTCCTCTTACCACTGTTTTCGTTGTGTCCCATTGGGTATGTTGTGCCTTTGTTTCCAATGGGTTCTAGAGAGTCTTTAATTTCTTTATTTCTTCCTTGACCAAGTGGTAATTAAGTAGACTTGTCCAGTTTCTGTAAGTATGTGAGCTTTCTGTTGCTTCTGTTGTTGTTGAAGTCCAGTCTTAATCCATGGTAATCTGATAAATTGCAAGGAGCTATTTCAATCTTCTTGCATTTGTTGAGATTTGCTTTGCACCTGATTATATGGTCAATGGGAGGGGGGGTGTTTCCATGAGGTGCTGAATAAAAAAGGTACATTCTTTTCCTTTGGAGTGAAAGGATCTATAGATGTCTGTTAGATGGTTTATAACATGTTAGTTTCATTATTTCTCTGTTAGTTTCTATCTTTATGACCTGACTTTTGGTGAAAGTGGGGTGTTTAAGTCTTCCACTATTATTGTGTGGAGTTCAATGTGTGATTTGAGCTTTAGTAATATCTCTTTTACAAATGTTCATGCCTTTGCATTTCAAGCATAGATGTTCAGAATTAAGACATCATCTTAGTGGATTTTTTCTTTGATAAGTATGAACTGTCCTCCCTGTCTCTTTTGATTAATTTTGGTTGAAACTCTATTTTATTAGATATTAAAATAGCTACTCCAGCTTGCTTCTTGGGTCTGTTTGCTTGGAAAACTTTTTCCAGCATTTTACTTTGAGGTAATGTCTATTTTTATTGCTGAGGTGTGTTTCTTGTATGCAGCAGAATGATAGATCCTGTTTTTGCATCTATACTGTTACCCTATGACTTTTTATTGAGGAATTGAGTTCATTGATGTGATGGTTTATATATATGCAACCCAGGGAGTGATACTATTAGAAGGTGTGCCCCTGTTGGAATAAGTGTGTCACTGTGGGTGTGGGCTTCAACGTACCCTAGCTACCTGTAAGCCAGTATTTTCCTAGCAGCCTCCAGATGAAGATGTAGAACTCTCAGCCCCTCCTGCACCATGCCTGCCTGGATGTTGTTGTGCTCCCAACTCGATGATGATGATAATGGACTGAACCTCTGAACCTGTAAGCCAGACCCAATTAAATGCCATTCTTATAAGAGTTGCCTTGATCATGGTGTCTGTTCACAGCAGTAAAACCCTAAGAAAGAAGTTGATACCAGAGGTGGGGAATTGCTGAGATAAGCCTAACCATGTTTTTGTTTAGAAGAATGTGAATTTTGGGACTTTGGACTTAGAAAGTGGTGAAATGCTTTAAATGGAGCATAATGGGCCATCCTAGTAGGAATATGGAATACTTTGTTGATGAGAGTAATTTGAACTGTGCAGACCTGGCCAAAGAAGTTTCAATGGAGAAGAATTTCAGTATGTGGCATAGAAACAATTTTTGTGGTATTTTGGTGAAGAATGTGGCTGCTTTTTGCCATTGGCCAAAGAGTCTGCCTGAGGCTAAGATGAAGATATTAGATTAATTGCTTTGAAAAGGGAAGTCTCAAAACAGCCTGGTATAAATTCTGTCATGTGGTTACTAAACTTCACCCTTATGAAGAACATTTTAATGAAAAGGAGCAAAATATATAGTTTAAGTATTAAAGAGGCACCAGGAAGTAGAACAGAGTTGAATTCTATGTTCTAGGAGATAACTGATTAAGTAAGTGGGACTTTGGGGCAAGATACTACCCAGAATAAATCCAGACATGGTAGTACACACCTTTAATCCCAGGAAACAGGCATGGGGATCTCTGAGTTCAAGGTCAATCTCCAAAGCAAGATCCAGGACAGGCAAGCTTAGGCAGTGAAGGAATTGGAAAACAGAAAACTAGTAATAATGTAATCGAACAAGGGGGCCATATTTCAGCACCTGCAAGCAACAGAACTCAGAAGCTTCAGCCATGTGGCTCTGGATTTAGAGTGAATAATAGAAGGGACTACTGGGACAATTGGTTAGCTGGAGCTAAGAAATTAGTGGTGATTAAGAAGAGACCAGCATCACTGAGGTGAAATTTTCTAGAAAGTGTTTTCTGAGAGCACAAAGACACTGCGTTCCAGAGATAGCTAAGTTTATACTTTGTGCTGCAGCTGTACTTGGTAATGTGTAAGAATCATCCAGGTGGTAATGGTTTAGGAATTATGAGGGGTTCGTGGAGAACAGCTGAGGCTTGGCTGTGTAAGAGGCCAGCAAAGGCCATTGGTGAAGGTGCAACCTCAGTTGGAGTTGATGGCCCAAGACTGAAGGGGTCATGCAAACAAGTTGAGGTTTGGCACCATGAAGAGAGCCTATTAGAGGCTATTGGTAAAGCCTGGTTGCAGCAGAAAACCCCAATGTATTGGAGATACCAGTACTGTGTGATGATCATCAAGAACAGCAGCAGCAATGGAGTAGAGTCAACCAGAGCCTAGAATGCTACAGAGGGCAGAGCTGGAAATGTGACTCAAGACCTTTGGTGGAGGCTAGAAGATCCTGTGTGGATTCTAGACATTGGAACAGGAAGCTATAATGTTAAAGTTGCCTTGGAGACCCCAAGATGTTGAAGATGCCAGAACCATGAGTTATCTGCTGAGGAATGCTGTTAACATGGGAGTGGAACCAGCCCAAGAGGAAGAAGTTCGTTTCAGTCAACAAAGATGAAAAAGGAGTTGGAGATCTGAAGAGTGCTTTGACATCAGAAATGTATACACACAATTGACTTGCCTTCCCATATCAGATTGACCTACGTAAGGCAATCCCTCATTAACATGCTCATAGCTCAGCCCAACAACATATATAATCTCTCCTTGAAACAATTTTCTTATTATTTTTGGATATTTACTTTATATACATTTCAAATATTTTGTCAATATAAGAAAGCTAACTAGATAAATAACTAAAAATTCAACACATGGGGAAAAAAAGAACAAAAGAAATGGAGATGCAGCATTTGGAGTTTACCCAGCTGGTTTCCTGTCATCCTTTGGGTGTTACATTTAAGTGGCTGGATGAATCTCAGAAGAGACTTTGAACTTGACTTTTAACATTGTTGAGACTGATATAAACTATAGGGATGTTTGAAGTTGGACTAAAAGTATTTTGCATTATGCTATGTTTAGGTATGACTCCCATAGACTCATATGTTTGAACAAGCTTATGGGGGACAGGGAGTGGAACGTGATGGTTTGAATATGCCCAGCCCAGGGAGTGGCACTATTAGAAGGTGTGCCATTGTTAAAGTAGGTGTGTCACTAAGTGAGCTTTAAGACCCTTATCCTAGTTACCTGGAAGCCATTATTTTCCTAGAAGCCTCCAGATGAAGATGTAGGACTCTCAACATCCTCCTGCACTTTGCCTGCCTGGACACTGCTGTGTTCCCACCTTGATAATAATGAACTGAACCTCTGAACCTGTAAGCCATCCCCAGTTAAATGTCATTCTTATAAGAGTTGCCTTGGTCATGGTTCTGTTTACAGCAGTAAAACTCTAAGACAATTGATATTGAGAAATATTAAAGACAAGTGATTTTTATTTCCTGTTATTTTGGTGTTGGTAGTGGTTGCATGTGTGTGTGTGTGTGTGTGTGTGTGTGTGTGTGTTTGACATTCAATTTTTTTGGTTTTAATGGCGTAAAATTATTTCTCTTATGTTTTCTTGAGTAGTTAGCTTCATTGGGTTGCAGTTTACCTCTAGAATCCTCTTTACTTCTGTAGGCCTGGCTTAGTATAAATATATTGTCTAAGTTTGGTTTAGTCATAGAATATCTTTGTTTCTCCATCTATAGTGATTGAAAGCTTTGCTGTGTATAGTAGTGTGGGATGACATCTGTGTTCTCTTAAGGTCTGCCCAGGCCCTTGTAGCTTATAGAGTTTCTGTTAAGAAGTCAGATGTTATTCTGATAGGTCTGCATTTATATGTTACTTGACCTTTTTCCCTTGCTGCATTTAATATTTTTCTTTGTTCTGTACACTTAATGTTTTGATTATTATGCATCAGGAGAATTTTCATTTCAGTTCCAATCTATTTGGTGTTCCTTAAGCTTCTTGTATGTTTATAGGCATCTCTTTCTTTATGTTAGGAAATTTTTTTTCTATAATTTTGTTGAAGATGTCTTCTGGTCATTTGAACTGGGAATCTTCTCCTTCTATTTCTATTATTCTTCCTTTAGGTCTTTTCATAGTCTGCCAAATTCCCTGAATGTTCTTTGTTTGTTTGTTTGTCTTGAACTTTTAGATTTTGCATTTTCTTTGACCTTGTATCGATTTCTTCTCTTATATCTTCTACGAGTCTAAGTACAGAGCTCTTGACATAGCTAGCTCTTGGAATTTTTGGAATTTTATAGATATAGATAGATAGATAGATAGCGATATATATATGCTTAGATATATAGATATATAGATAGATATTTAGAGATACATATATCATCAGCAAATACAGGTGATTTTGCTTCCTTTCAAATTTATATCCCTTTAATTTTCTTCTCTTACTTGAACGTTCTGGCTGGTGCTTCCAGAACTGTACTGAAAAAGAAGTAGAGAAAATGAACGGCCCTCATTTTAATGGGATTTATTTAAGTTTTTCTCCATTTAGAATGATGCTTCCTGTAGATTTGCCATATATAGCTTTTATCATGATGATGTATTCTGCCTCCAGTCATAATCTCTCTAGGAATTTTATCTTGAAGATATGTTGGATTTTGTCAAAGGTCTATTCTGTATCTATTAAGATAATAATGGTATTTTTCTTATTAGCTGAATTTATGTGGTTTATTACATTTAACAGTTTACATATGTTGAAATACCTCTATATCTCCAGAAAAAAAAAACTGATTATGGTGGATAATCTTGGCCTATAGGGAGTTTTGATGTGTTTCTTCAATGTATCTTTACCTGGTTTGGATATCAGAGTGATTCCAGCTCTGTAGGAGTTTGAAAGTGTGCCTTCTGTTTTTGTTTTTTTTTAAAACAAGTATTGATTGTAGTTCTTTAAGAGACTATTAGAATTTTATTATGAATCTACCAGAACCTGAACTTTTTGTAGACATAATGCATATTATTACTGTTTTAACCTTGTATTTATTACTCTTTTTTTTCAACATAATATTTTTATTGAGTCTTTGGGAATTTCACAACATACACTCACTTCCCAGTCCTTTCATGTCTATCTCCCTACCTCTGTGGCCTCCTCCCAAAAATAAAGATAAACATAAATAATTGTAACTTTAGTTTTTTCAAACCTTTTTTTTAAAAAATGATGATTCTTAAATGCTTTAACCTCCCTTGTAGACCACTGCCCACCAGAGGTCATGGCAAAGAAAGGATATAGTAAAAGTAGACCTGTTTAGAAAGGTTCCCTGGAGCAACTCCCATCTGTGTTGTCTGGAAATTGGCACTTCAGATCATAGGTTAGTAGGCAGTGGCAGCTCAATCCGCTAGCAAACATTTCACAGATACACCAGCAGTCCAGTTCAGTAGAGTCAGGTTAGCAACAGCGGTGACACAACTTAGCAGAGACAGTCATGCCTCAGTCTCAGCTTGAGTCAGCAGGAGGGACCAACAGAAACACCAGGAGAAGTTCTAAGCTGTGCCTCTCTTAGGAAAGTGAAGGTCAGCAAGACCACTCCAAATAACCCCTTCTACCAGAAATGATCCTGGAACTTCGTGTGCTTTAACAATATGGCTCCTGATAGGTTGACCATGTTCCAATGGATGGTTCCACATCCAGAATTATATGGATGGCATACTTTTTTTTTTAATTAAATTAATTCATTTTGTTTTTAATAGAAGACACAAATTAAGAAGAGGAAATGGTGGTGAAGTAGATCTGGGACAAGCTAAGGGGAGAAGTTGGTCGTAATATGGTCAAACTATACTGAAAGAAATTCCCAAGGGATTGATAAACATGCTTTAAAATAGTTCTCTAAATAACATCTTTTCACTAATGTTATCTAAAGTAAAGAAAGGGAGGGGGCTGGAGAGATAGCTCAGCCATTAAAAGCTAGGCTCATAACCAAAAATATAAGAAAAGAAGGGTGTGGGTCAGCATTCCACCACACTGTTGAGGTGCTTGGGCAGGCAAATTTGGAGGAGTGCTTGATTGTGTCTCCCTGTACTAAGGCTGTCAGGTGCTGGGCTTTAGGGAGGTGCTCAGGGGTGGAAGAATGCAGTCTAAGATAGGAGAGACTTGGGCTTTCCTCACCCCCAGTCACCCCAGTCACCACTGAGGTGCTGCACAGAGGAATCGTGAATAAAGGATGAGAGGTCCAAGGGCCCATGGCAAGGCTGGGACCATTGGAGGCCTGCAGGCTGAGGACAGCAGCTAGCTTGGAGCCAGGGGGAATGGGAACTCTGGTTTAGCTCATAGGTGATTGTACTTAGCTTGGTGGTGGTTATCTGGAAGAGCAAAGAGGCCTTCTATAGGAGACTTACGCTGCTCCTTTGTAGACAAAGGCCTTCTCTGTGCTCCTCATGGTGGTTCTTAATGAAAGAAACAGTCCATGTTTATCCATACCATTTATTGACTGTTTATCATGAAAAATGGATGCATACCAACTTCTCAGAGTGGACCAGAGATTAAATACCTTTTGCAGGAAGAAATGTCTGGGAAGGGAAGCTTATTGGCTAAATCCTCAGGGCCTCTGGGCATCTCATTAGCATGGAGAACTCTGTTTTGAGCTACATGACCAAAATGGGGAGTGTGGACACATGTTCCAGGCCAGGAATCTGGCAGGGAGCAGGGAGGCACCTACCATCTCATGTGTGTACCTGAGTGCCAGGGTCTCAGATTTACTTTGTTGTATCAAGTTTCCTGGCAGGGTTCATTGTCCCACAGCAGGGCACTTTGCCTCAACTACTTCAATGGGCTTCTATCAGTGAAGACTGAATTAGACTAAAATATTGAATGTGTCTGATGACCATGTACATTTCTCACTAGATGTGGATCAGTGTGTGAAGTGCCCAGATCATCAGTATGCCAATAACCAGCTTTTTAAAAAGTCTTCTTAAAAAATAACTGCTTCAAAAAGTCTGTTAATTTCATAGCTGATGAAGACCCCCTGGAGAAGTTTTGGCTGGCACAACCCTGAGTTTACTGTTCTCACAGCTGCTGTTCTTGGTCTCTTTATGAAGCACCAAGACATTCTAATAGCCAAGGTCAATAAGCTGGATCTCAGTTATGCCCTGCTCACCTCCCTCATCTTCTCTTTCATCTGCTCCTTCCTTTCCATTAACCATCCCAACATGTCAATCTGAATCCTACAGAAGACCACATTTGCAGCTATGTTAACTATATTGTCCAAAACCATAACTGTGGTTCTTGCCTTTAAGGCCAATGTTCCAGGAAGAAGAATGAGGCAATTGTTGGTCTCAGAAACACTTAAGTACAAAATCCCAATATGCTCCCTCATCCCTCAACTTATACGCAGTCTAGATGGGAACTTCTCCCTTTATTGACATGGATGCACACTCTGAGCATGACCACACATCATATTGTATGACAAAGGTTCCATCACAGACTTCTGCTGTATCCTGGGATACCTGATCTCCCTTACCCTTGAGAGCTTCTCTGTGGCTTTCCTAGTCAGAACCCTGCCTGACACTTTCAATGAAGCCAAGATTCTGACATTAATCATGCTAGAGTTCTGTAGTATCTGGGTCACTTTCCTCACTGCCTATCACACCAAAAGAAAAGTTCATGGTAGCCACAGAAGTATCCTGCATCTTGGCCTCCAGTGAAGTGTACTAAAGTTTATCTTTTTCACTATACTATAGTGATTGTACTATATCATTTTAAGTCAGGAATTCTTTGCCTGAATTCAGAGATAAAACACATACTAGAAGAAATAGAGCATATTCACATTAAACTTTCATGTTTCCTAAACTACATGGAGTATCTAAAGCAAATCTGTACCACTTTTCAATTTAGATATTACAACTCAATATAGAATTCACTTCAATGAACAAATATAACCTCTTTCTTTAATGGTAATATGAACACTATACCTGTATCTGTTAATTTTACATAAAATTTCATTCAGACCATTTTTTTGTTCTATTCATTTTAATCTTGAGTTATTCATATACATCCTTTCTGATGAATTGTGAATACACTACACAATTTTATCTTGACTTTTCACCATTCAAATCATTTTTATATTTTTGTAACAAATTACTTCCTGTTATGGAAGTATGTTATGAATTGTTTAACTTTTTACTGATTCTTTGTGAGTTTCACATCATGCACTGCAATCCCATTCATCTCCCCATCCCTTCATATCTGCCCTCTGCCCTTGTAACCTGCCCCCCAAATTAAAAAAATACAAACAAAAATAAACAAAACAAAGCATAGAAAATATCTCATCATGGAAACTGTAGTGTGTCGCAGTGTGTCACACAGTATACCCCTCTATTCATATGTCTTCCCTTGCAGCGTTCATTACAATGAGTCATTGGCTTGGTTCAATGTCTGTGGCACCACCAATATTGGATCCTCACGAGGACTCCTCTGGGTTATCCTGTTGTTATCATGTGTCATGGAGATACTGCAGTTTTTATCACTGGACCATTCCTTTCACACACCCCAACAGTTCATAAATTATATAGATGTGGGGGTGGAACAACTTAAAGCCCTGGATCTGGGCCTGGGTGGCAGCTGAACTGAACAGCTCTCTGCACCACCAAGGTGAACTCTCCACCACTACTCCTGTGCTGCCATCAGCGAGATGCAGGGTCAGCTCTTCTGCTCTCTTGCCCTCTGGGCCAGATCACCTGCACCCATATCTCCAGAGTCAGCTCCAGTGTGCTGTCCAGTAAAAGCATGAGGCCCAGTCTCCCAAGTGCTGCAGCTGGCAGCACTCTTGGGGCTGGCTCACCCACACCTTTGCCATCAGTGCCAGATCCATTGTGTTGCCCAGGAGAGGCACAGAGCCAATTCTCCCAAGTCCTACAGATAGTGAAAGATAGGGACAAAGGTGTCAAGGGGCAAAGGCATTAGCTTTGTGCTTGCACAATCTCACAGTATAGGAATAGTGGGACCAGCCTTGGAGGCTGGATTGCCTGTGCTCTGATCACCAGGGCCGCCTCTGCTGTGCTGTCCAGTCAAGTGCAGAGCCTAATCTCCCAAGTGCTGCAGCCAGCAAGATGCAGAGCCAGCTCTTCAACTCTCATGACCCCAGGACCAGCTTTCCCAACTGGACTGCTAGAAATGGCAATGAGTAGGGGGATGGGCATCACTCTGCACCCACACTACCCCATGGCAAACAAGGCAGGGTCAGCTCTCCCACAACCACGTCCTTGAGGCCAGGTCACCTGCACCTTCAACTCCAGGGCCAGCTCTACTATGCTGCCCAGAAAAGGTGCAGAGCCAGCTCTTCCAAGTGCTGCTGCTAGTGAAAGATAGGGCCAGTTCTCCAGAGCACTGCAGCCAGTGAGGGGTGGGGAGAGTCCTACATAGACCCTGGACATCCACATGGTCCCTAGTAGCTGCCCAGACCAGGGATGTCCCCATGTTCTCTAGTGGTAATGTGAGCGACAGACATCAATACCAACCACTGTCACTGCATAGCAGGCATGACCCTCCATGGCAGCAAGGGGTGGGACTTCACCATGTCCTCAGGTGGTGGGGCTGGCTACTCACAACAGGCTATTCCTCTACACCCTTGGTCTCCAGTTCCATCTCTCTGCTTAATGCTCAAGCTGTTCCATTTCTCTTTTTCTCCCATATGTCCACCACATACTTGTGCATTGTAGTGGTCCCCCGCTGCTAGCCAACCACTCAGCTGTCTGTGATCTCTCTCTCTCTCTCTCTCTCTCTCTCTCTCTCTCTCTCTCTCTCCCCCCCCCGTGTGTGTGTGTGTGTGTGTGTGTGTGTGTGTGTGTGTGAACATGGGGGCAAGTCTGTGGGCATCACACACACACACACACACCATCCTGTGGCATGTAGCATGGCATCTGCGGGTCTGACTTCAGGATAGCCTTTTAAATAGATGATTTCACTTACCAGTTGTAATTGGTGGGACAGGCTGCCACCTAGTGGCTCTACTTTGCCCAACTCCAAACTAAAGAGTGAAAAGGAATGTTGGCTTAGGAGAAGTCAGCAAGAAATTCAACCTGTGTTTACACCTCAGATGTAATCAAAGAGCTGATGAATTAATTGGCTTCTAAGTTGGTTGCAACTTCTGCAGAGTCTCAAGAGCAACCATACCTCTTGTTTCTCCACCATCAATCATGAGAATTAGGATTTCTCTGCCTCCCACTGGATCCACATAACCAATTAAGGTAAAAATTTCCCTAACTGCAGCCTGAAGAGTTTCATTCTTAATTTGTCTCAGTCATAACAAACATGGAATTGTATGTGTGTGTGTTTCAGGAAATTCTAGAAGATGAAAAGTCAGTCCTTCAACCCTAGTAATACAGAGCTTTCGGTCTGTTGTTAAGGCCTAAACTACGGCTCCAGTTCTGTTATCAATGCTCTCTCTTGCAAGAGTCTTTACTACTGAAGAGACACACACTTTTTCTCCTCTGTCTTCTTGTCTTTGCTCACAGCTTGCTAAAACTGTCCTTCTGGATAACGCTTTGAGTCAGACTTTAATTTGGGTACAAGTCCACCAATGTAACCACCGACTAAGGCTTGTACACCCTCAGTGGGACAATAAAGAAAGTTAGCAATACTTTGTTTTGCAGATACTAGGAGAACCTTAGGCATCCAGCTAGAACTGGAAGGTTTGTCCCAACATCTAGAGGAGATCCTGAGTCTGGCCTGTCACGATGTCAGGACCAGGAGAATTGGATTTTCCTTCTGTCTCAGTTAGGGGTTTATTGCTTTGAAGAGACTCCATGACCAAAATGCTTATATAAGCAAACATTTAACTGGGGTTGGCATACAATTTCAGTCCATTATCATCATGGTGGGAAGTATGGGCATCATGCACGGAAAATTTGGTGCTAGAGGAGCCAAGAGTTCTACATCTTGAACTGAAGGCAGTTACAAGGAGACTCTCTTGCCCACTAGGCAGAGATTGAGCAATAGGAAACTTCAAAGCCCCACCTCCACAGTGACACACTTCCTCTAACAAGGCCACACCTCCTAATAGTGCCACTTTCTATGGGCCAAGCCTATTAAAACCAGGATACCTTCTTCAAGGTCTAATTTGTCCTGAGAATGTTTATCTTCCTTGGTTTGAGACATTGTTTTTCCTTACACTTGAAGTATAAATTGAAATGATTCACTAAAAAGTACAAAGACTCTCCAAATCTGGTGGTCACCCTGTATGTGTAATGGGAAAGGCTTTGATTACCTGTCTGTTCTTCCTTATCTGCAAGGCAACATTTCTCTTCCCCAAAAGAATTCTTTACCACTGATTCATCACTGTAGTTTTTCAGAGATTCAATGGCTTAACACTTTTTGTTTGTTTTAACTAGCCCCTATCTGATATTCAATAACTTGGTTTAAATTGAGCTAACCACAAAACCATTTCATTTTGACTCCCAAAAATAGCCTTTGAAACAGAATCCAAAATAGTTTTAATGCTTAATATATGAATTTATACATACCTTGGGAGCAGAAGTGCTAAGTTTCAAAATTCCAATATGTAAGTCATGCTTGGAGAGTTGCAGTGCTTACTGAAATGTGCTTCACTTGTTTTACTTGAATGAAAACCCTGTGCACATTGATATGGGTGCCAGTGAAGGCTGGAAGAGGGTGTCAAATCCCCTGGAACTGAACTTAAAAGCTATTGTGAGCTGTCCAATATCTCACATGACGTTCACAGTTTTAAAACCAACTGGTCATAAGATGTAATAAATCCTCTTGAATTTAGGATAGCATTCTATGGGAGCTATTTGCTAATTTAAAAACTTGAAAATGCACAGTACTAAGGTTTTCTTCCCAAGGTCAGTAGATCACAACAACAGCTCTCATAATTCTTAATCTCATGTGTGTTCTTTATAGATTCCTAAAGAAAATCTTACAATGAGCATTTACTATTGGATGCAATCATAAGATGGATTATAGGCTAACTACTTCTACTAGAAATTACAGTGGGAGTTCTGGTTATGGCAGCATTGTCATGGTAAACAATTGTCCATGATAAACCATATAAGAGAATTTATGATCACTAAGCCAGTTCTATGGAAGATAATCAAAAGAAAATACCACAAAGCAACAAAATAACAGGAATTAATATATATCTCTCAACAATAATTTGAGATTTATTTTTAGATAACCTGCAGCCAAAGTTGGTGATGTCTTCAGCAATAGAATCTAACCAGTTAGCCATGGTCGGATGACCAGAGCAACAGCAATAGCTTATTGTTTTGTGTGCTTCTGGGGGAGATTTCCTGTGCTAGGCGTGTAGAGTTTCATTAACTAATATGTGTCTTTTGGGTACAGTATTGTCCACCCATCTGAAACATTTCTTATCATACTCCTTCTTAAATTTTAATTTTCCAAACTTTATCATTTAAAATTTTAGCAAATAAGGAAAAACTTCACTTACTTAATTAACCAGACGTAAAGTCCATATAATTTAATGAACTTATATACAGTTAGAATAGACATTCTAAGTGGAAACTGTGAAGATTCACATTAAACTTTACACTTTCATTGGAATATTTATTATGCACTTTTCGACCTCTGAAACAAAAAAATCCTTGATAGAAATAGAACTGGAAAAACAATTAGTTTTATATATTTTATATTACATTTTAATTAGCTTGCAGACCAATTCTAGCCTATAAATTACATATATATTAAAATATAACTATATAATATAAAATAATTTAAATGCATAATATAAACTACTAGTAGATTTCTATCAGCCTCCTTGGTGCATCCCTTCAGTTATCCGACAACCTACACCTGCTCTCTTTCCCCCTTTCCCCACCGCCACTTATAACTCTAATTCAGAGCATCCACCCCCAATTCTGATTGTTTCACGTAACTTGGGTTCTACTATCCGCTCTAGTTATACTTTTTTGTACTTGTATTCCAGAATTTTAAGTTTTCATGTGTCTTTTTCATAATCATTCATTTTCGTTTAGCCTTCCACCTCTTCCTTATTTTCCATCCCTTGCCCCTCTGTTCCTGAACATTCCCATCCCTAATTACCCACCTCTCTTCTATCATTTCCCTGTGTTTTACTCTATCCTCTCTCTTAATAGGTCCATTCTCAATGTCTTTTTTCCTAATTTCCTGGCTTTCTCATCTGTACCAAGTTAAACATACAAAAGATTCAAAGCTAAGATTCACACATGAGAGAGAGAGCATTCAGCAGTTGTGTTTCTTAGCCTAGGTGCCTCTCTTGTATAATGTTTGCAGTTCTGTCTATTTATCTCCAAGTTTCATGATTACATTTTTTTCTGCTGAGTAATAGCCCCTTGTGTGTTCATACCTCCATTTTCCTTAAGAGTTCCACAGTTAATAAACATCTAATTTGATTTCATTTCCAAACTGTTCTGAATAAAGCAGCAGTGGATACAAATGTGCAAATATATCTCCATGATAGGAAATACAGTCTTTTCAGTATACACCTAGGAGCCCTAGACCTGGGTTAAATAGAGGTCTATTTAGAGTTGGACTTTGTTCTTTCTTTCTTTCTTTTTTTTCTTTCTTTCTTTCCTTCTTTGGGGGATTTTTCTGGCTTGGTTTTGGAACTTTCAGAAGTGATTTCCAAGGTACCTGCAGTAGTTTACACTCACACCAACAGTGTTTAAGAGCAAATCAAATTTAAGAACACATTAAGATCACAAACCATGAAAGTCAGTTTTTTCCCAAAGGATGTAAAGTTAGATCAACATCTGCAAATCAGCATGTGTAATTCATTACGTAAAAGAAGAAGCCATATAACAAAGCAGAAGAGATATTCAATAAGTTTCGGTGTCCCTTCATAACAAAAGATCCTGAAGGAATTATGAGCAGAGGGATGAGGAGTTGTATGGAATATACTAAAAACTATACATGGCACACCAATAGCCAACATTATTCTAAGTGGGGAAAAACCTCAAGCATTTTCTCAAATTCTGGAATGAAACAAATAATTCTACACTCTCCAATTTGTCTTATTTAAATTTTTTTTAATTTTTGAGATTTTAATACATAAATACTATATTTACATCATCTCCACCCCTCTCTCCACAAAGCTCCTCCCAAGTACACACACACACACACACACACACACACACACACACATCTCTATCTCTCTGTCTCTCTCTCTCTCTCTGTCTCTCTGTCTCTCTCTGTCTCTCTCTCTCTCTCTAATTCATGACCTCTTTTTTATTATTACTTTTATGTTTTTTATAGTCCATCCATTGTCCCCTTCCTGGTCTGCCCTCTGACAGTTTCTCATCCCACTCCTCCTTCCACCCCGTCTCCAAGACAATGTCTCCACCACTCACCCCACCTCAGCAAGCCTCCTGACTCCCTGGGGCTTCAAGTCTCTTGGGGGTTAGGCTTCTCTTCTCTCACTGAGGCCAAATCAGGCAGTCCTCTCTTGTATATGTGCCAGGGGCCTCATACCAGCTAGTGTATGCTGCCTGGTCAGTGACTTATTGTGTGAGAGATCTCAGGGTTTCAGGTTAGTTGAGACTGCTGGTATTCCTATGGGGTCACCCTCATCCTCAATTTCTTCCAGCCTTTCCCTAATTCAACCACAGGGGTCCTCAACTTCAGTCCATTCATTAGGCATACATATCTGTATCTGCTTCAGTCAGCTGCTTGTTGGGCCTCACAGGGTGAGGCGGGGACAGCCCTGCTAGGCTCCTGTCTGTAAGCATACCATAGCATCAGTAATAATGTCAGACCTTAGAGTTTCCCCTTTAGCTGTATCCTCCTTCTCCATTTTTGCCCCTGCAGTTCTTTCAGACAAGTACAATTCTGGGTCAGAACTTTTGACTGTGGAATGGCAACCCCATCCCTACACTTGATGCCCTGCTCTCTACTGGAGGTAGACTCTAGAATTTCCCTCTCCCCACTGTTGGGCATTTCATCTAAGGTCCCTCCCTTTGAGTCCTGAGAATCTCTCACCTCCCAGGTCTCTGGTACTTTCTAGAATGTTCCCCCAACCTGCTACCCCCAAGGTTGCACATTTTGACTAATTCTGCTGTCCCTCAGAACTTCACTCCTGCCTCCCCCCCCCCCACATACCTGATCAGGTTCCCCTTTCCCTCTCCCACTTCCCTGTCCCACCAAGTTCCTTCCTTCCCTCTGCTTCCCAAGTGGGATTGAAGCATCCTCACTTGAGCCCTTCTGCTTGTTCTTGAGTTCTGTGGATTGTATCCTAGGTATTCTGTACTTTTTGGGCTAATATCAACTTATTAGTGAGTACATACCATGCATGTCCTTTTACATCTGAGTTACCTCACTCAGGCTGATATTTTCTAGTTCCATTCATTTGCCTGCAAAACTCATGATTTACTCATTCTTGATAACTGAGTAGTTTTCCATTGTGTAAATGAACCACATTTTCTGTATGCTTTCTTTCTTTGTGGGAAATCTGGGTATTAAAAATAAGACCATTATGGACATAGTGGAGGCCCTGGCCCTGTGGTATGGTGAGGGATCTTTTGGGTATATGTCCAAGACTGGTATTGCTGGGTCTTCAGGTAGATCTAATTCCAATTTTCTGAGGATCCTCCAGATTGATTTCCAGAGTGGTTGTACCATTTTTTCAATCCCACCAGCAATGGAGGAGTGTTCCTCTTTCTCCACATCCTTGCCAACATGTGCTGTCACCTGAGTTTTTCATCTTAGCCATTCTGATTGGTGTACGGTGGAATCTCAGTGTCATATTGATTTACATTTCCCTGATCACTAAGGACTTTGAACATTTCTTTAAGTGGTTCTCAGTCATTTGAGATTCCTCTGTTATGAATTCTCTGTTTAGCTCTATACCTCATTTTTTGATTGGGTTGTTTGGCATTCTGGAGGTTAGCTTCATGAGTTCTTTATGTTTTTTGCATATTAGCCCTCTATCAGATGTGGGGTTAGTGAAGTTTTTTCCCAATCTGTAGCTTGCCAATTTGTCCTATTGAATGTGTATTTTGCCTTACAGAAGCTTTTCAGTTTTATGAGGTCTCATTTATCAATTCTTAAATCTTAAAGCCTGAGCCATTGAAATTCTATTTAGAAACTTTTCCCTGTGCCAATTAGTTCAAGGCTCTTTTCCACTTTCTCTTCTATTAGAATCAGTGTATCTGGTTTTATGTTGACATCCTTGATCCACTTGGACTTGAACTTTGTTCAAGATAGCAAATATGGATCTATTTTCATTTTTCTACATACAGACTGTCTGTTAGACCAGCACCATTTATTGAATATGCTTTCTTTTTTCCATTGTATATTTTTGGCTCCCTTGTCAAAGATCAAGTGTCCATAAATGTGTGGGTTTATTTCTGGGTCTTACTCTCTTCCATTGATCTACCTGTCTGTCTCTGTACCATCCATTAATGTAATCCACTATATAAACAAACTCAAAGAAAAAAATCACATGATCATCTCATTAGATGCTGAAAAAGCACTTAATAAAATACAAGACCCCTTCATGTTAAAAGTATTAGAGAGATCAGGAATTCAAGACCCATACATAAACATAATAAAAGCAATATACAGCAAACCAACAGCCAATATCAAATGTAGAGATACCTGAAGCAATACCACTAAAATCAGGGACAAGACAAGGATGCCCACTCTCCCCATATTTATTCAATATAGTGCTCAAAGTTCTAGCTAGAGCAATTAGACAACAAAAGGAGATCAAGAGGATACACACTGGAAAAGAAGAAGTCAAGGTGTCACTATTTGTAGATGATATGATAGCATACATAAGCAACCCCAAAAATCTATCAGAGAACTTCTACACCTGATAAACAACTTCAGCAAAAGGGCTGGATATAAAAATAACTCAAACAAATTGGTAGCCTTCATTTATGCAAATGATAAACAGACTGAGAAAAAATTACTGAAACAACACTCTTCACAATAGTCACAAACAATATAAAATATCTTGGTGTAACTCTAATCAAACAAGTGAAAGATCTCTATGACAAGAACTTCAAGTCTCTCAAGAAAGAAATCAAATAAGACCTCAGAAAATGGAGCGATCTCCCATACTCATGGAAAATGGCCATCCTACCAAAGCAATCTACAGATTCAATGAAATCTCCATCAAAATTCCAATGCAATTCTTCACAGACATGGAAAGAACAAATCTCAACTTCATATGGAAAAACAAAAAGCCCAGGATAGCAAAAACAATTCTTAACAATAAAAGAACTTCTGGGGGAATCATCATCCCTGACCTCAAGCTGTACTACAGAGAAAAAGTGATAAAAATTGCATGGTAGTGGTACAGAGACCTCTTCTTTAACCCACTTACCACCAGCACCCCCAGCTCAACACCTTAGCTCTAGATGCTGCCCAAAGCCTAAACTAGGTGGCCACTAGCTGGAGGTCTAGGGTTTTCTACAACTAGATTGGTTCTGTACTGAACTTGCTGTTTTTCCGTTTAACTCGCTAGTTTGGTCTTTCTGGCTTTGAAGGGAAGGAGGGATCCTCCTGATTTTAAAATGCCTTGAAATTTGTGCCTAATAAAGTAGAAAAAGAAGTCTGGGGATCCTGATATAATTTTTGCTAATATCTATAGATATTATTTTGATTATAAAATGTGCACCCAAGATGACCTGACCTTCTTAACTCTCAAGATCTAGCTCAGCAGGGAGAATGGAGGGGGAGTGGAAAAGGGAGGCAGGATTAGGTATTGGAAGGGACAGGAGAAAAGTACAGAGGGTCAGAAAATGGAATAGAAATATGTAACAGTGGGGATGGGGAACTGGGAGTAGCCATTAGAAAGTCCCAGATGCCAGGGAACTGAGAGGCTCCCAGGACCTAACTAGGATGACTTTAGCCAAAATATGCAAGAAAGGGGAGAGAGAACCTGTAGAGATCACCTTCAGTAGATAGACATGGCCCCCATTTGAGGGATGGGGCCACCCACCCATTTCAAAAATTTTAACCCAGAAATGTGCCTGTCAAAAGGAAAAATAGAGACAAAAATGGAACAGAGACTGATGGAAAAGCCATCCAGAGACAGCCCCACCTAGGGATCTATCCCATCTGCAGGCACCAAACCCAGACACTACTGCTGATGGCAAGAAGCACTTGCTGACAGGAGCCTAGTAAGGCTGTTCCCTGAGAGCTTCTACCAGCACCTGATTAATACAGATGCAGATACTCACAGCCAACCATCAGACTGAGCCTGGAGACCCCAATGAAAGAGCTAGGGAAAGGACTGAATGAGCTAAAGGGGATTGCAACCCCATAGGATGAACAACATCAACTAATTGGTCCACCCAGAGTTCCCAGAGACTAAATCACCAACTGAAAAGTATACAGGGAGGATCCATGGCTCCAGATGCATA
Source organism: Rhynchomys soricoides (assembly GCA_019843965.1). Taxonomy (NCBI): domain Eukaryota; kingdom Metazoa; phylum Chordata; class Mammalia; order Rodentia; family Muridae; genus Rhynchomys; species Rhynchomys soricoides. The sequence continues at coordinate 2,843,869 of JADRCH010000182.1, read as the reverse complement.
TGTAGCAGAGGATAGCCTTATGTGACATTAATGGGATGGGAGTCCCTTGGTCCTGTGGAGGTTTGATGCTCCAGCATAGAGGGATGCTAGAGTGGTAAGATGGGAGTGGGTAAGTGGGTGGAGGAGCACCCTCATAGAGGCAAAGGGGAGGGGGGAGAGAGGGTGGAATTCGGTGTTGCACAGGGGTAACTGAAGGGAGACATCATTTTAAATGTAAACAAATAAAATTATTAATAAAAGAAAGATCTAGCTCAGCATAACTGTAAATGGATCCACTAACCTAGACCAAAAGAGAGCAGGGTTTTCAGAAGCTTCCTGCGTTATCCCCCATTCTGGTTATAATTAACACACTAATAACAGCCTTTTCTATGTTCTCTAATAGACCAATTACTGTACAGTCTCAATAGGTCCTTTCCACTGCAATTTTCTACATTAGGGGCCTGGTAGGAACAGCAGAATTCCATCTCATCAGGTCCAAAGGAAACTCCACTTCCCCAAACTCCAAAAGGCAGAAGGGACAAATGGCAATCGGTGGTGCCTAATAGCACACCAAAGCTCCTGCTGGTCTCTAGGCTCCTTCAGTCTCACAAGTACCTGTTACACATTTCAAAACCCATGCTTCTTCTCACCTCCTGCCACACCCTAAACTCCCTCTAACTCACAGGCTTCTCCACCATCAGCTACTCATTCTCTTATAACCCTGATATTTTAGCTATGGTTCTCTCTCTCTCTCTCTCTCTCTCTCTCTCTCTCTCTCTCTCTGTACAATAAAAACTTTCCCCTTATCCATACCATAAAATAAGTGTTCATATCACCAGATTATACACATCTAAATCACTACAATGGATCCTGGGCAAGTTGTAGTGGGTTCCAGACTTGTGTGTGCTGGCACTACAATGATATGGATGCCTGGTCAGGTGGGGTCAAAGGTCCCATGAGTCCTTTGAATTCCTTGATGTAAATGTAACACCCAGAAACCTAGTCTGTACTGTATTTGGAGCCGGTCAGATATGGGGAAAAGGGTTTTTGTTGTTTGAGTTAGAAATGGCCTCCAGAGGCGCACATATTTGAGCACTTGGTCTCTGGCTGTTTGTAAGTAACTGCAAAAGAAGGGAAACTACTAGCACCACAATACAGTAGAGATAAGTGCCTTGGAGGAGGAAACAATGAATGACCAGCCTGGGGGTGAACCATTTTCCTCTTAAGACCAATCCCTGAATTGAACAGTTGCTGGCCTTTTATGTAACGCTTACATTTGGCACATACTGCACATTAAGATACTTATTAACACACAATAATTCTGCCTTCCCAGATACAATCGCAGCTCCTTGAGAACCAAGACCTTATCTCTGCAGGCCTAAAATAGTATCTAACATGGAATAGTAGCTCATAAAATGCCTCAGACAGCGGCATGAGAACTAAGAATCTGAGGAAAGCCTGGGATACAAGTAGATCAGATCTTGTATCTCGGGCTAATAAATTTGCCTTCCTTGCTTAAACATAGTAGTTATTCTCCTACTAATCATCTCCTATGTAGCAAGTGATATTCCTAAAGCCCACACATAGATGATTTTTCTCATTGATTTGGACTGGGTTTATATCTGCTGGAAGCCCCACTAAGAAGAAAGTTTGGGTTCTTTCCATTCTTCTTACTCTTCACCCTGATGGACTTGGAGCAAAGCAGATGCAAAAAAAAGTGCAAAGGATCATATTTTAACATAACTCAGGAGGATGCTGTACAGAGTCTGGGATATTCCAAAAGGAGTAGGTTCCCTCTCAAATAAGTGCCTTCAGCGTAAACAAGGATTCCTGTGGAATCTCTGGCTGGTAGTGCACTAAGATGGAGGCATTTTATTCAAAGTTGAATGACACCATTACTCAATCTAAAATGTGGTGCCTGTGTGTGTGTGTGTGTATGTGTGTGTGTGTGTGTGTGTGTGTGTGTGTATGCATGCATGTAACAGCCAAATAGAAACATCCTGAAGGTAGCTAACCAAGTAGAATTTCAACTAACAAACATAGAATTGTGTGAGTATGAATTCAATAATAATTGGAATCATAATCTAAGCTCCGCTCTCAAGCCAGAGAGCCTAAGAGAAGTACATTAAGTTTAAGCAATGTCACAGCCTACAGCTTCCTCTGTTACTCATTCCTCAATCTCAGCTGTCCCAACTTTTAAGACAAGCCACTTTCTCATTGTTGCACTAAACTGAAATGCTTGAATATTTGAAAATCTCATAATGCTGGCATGTGTTTAGTCTGCTAATATAAAGCATGAAGGGGTTATATCTGACTGTACTTTTGGTCCCTAAACATCTAGAAAATTTCATTTTAGAAAAAATGAAAAATTATAGCAGCAAAGTAGATAATAAGTCTGTTCCTCTCCATCTACTGATTTTATAGGTCATAGCATTATATTGGAAGAGAAAGAAGGGAGACTAAGACTGCAGAATGTTGTGTTGGGGTTCAATTTTTTAATTAATATCATCTGCATTGAATATGAAATGAGTCAGTAGCATATAGATATTGAAGAGTCCTCAGAGTTGGCACAAAACACACTCAGACACCAAATTCTCATCGCAAACAAGATTTATTTACTCCAGAAAGATAAGTAGGCTGCCTCTGGATCTCACAAAAAGCAGCAGGTGGCTCTGCTGGAGTGGTTTTTAAGGAGAAATTAGGATGTGTTGGTTAATTCTGGATGGATGTATTGGTCATTGTAACTGAATTTGTATTTTGATAGCTGGACCATGGTGGTCAGACTCAGGAATAAAGAAGCAGCTAAATAAGGGAGTCTAGTGATTTAACAAAAGGAGTGGGCAGGGCTTGCAGGCACCATGTTTGGGCCCCTTAGAGCCCTTTATTCCCACCTTTTTGTTTTTTGTTTGGGTCACTGGGTATTGTTCTTCTGGCTACTTCCTGATGATCCGGGGCAAAGATCAAGGACAAGGATTATTAGTCTAAAGGGATTGAAGGTGGGTCTAGTGAAGGAGGAGGTAGGAAGAGTAAATGGCTCAAAAGAAAAGAATAAAATTCAGTGAGCTCTGGGTTGGGGAGCTGGAAGGATCCTTGTACTCACAGATCAGTAATTGCCTCATATAGACTCAATTATGGAGTTCAAAATCCTCAATGTCCTAAGTTATGAGGACAAAGTGACCCAAAACACCATCTGCCATAATTGTTCCAATTAAGACAGTGACCATGCTTACACCCAGCATAAGTAGGAAGGAAGGCAGTCTTTGGGAGGACAAGTTCTTGAGCAAGGGGAAAAAAAAACACAGAAAAAAATGCATATTGGCTAAATAAGGCCAATTAAAGAATGACTGCCACCAGAAAATAGGGTCCAGTTGCATTGGAGAAGAATATAATTTGAGAAACTTCCATTATATCAGAGTAGCCTTTTCTGGGTACACAGGCAAACTTTATAACAGACGTTTTGGAAACATGGATGTTTGCTAGGCTTTTGACAAATGGTGAAAGGGTTGGTTGGGGTTTGTGTGTGGAGAGGTTGAGAGAACCCATCTTTGATTTCCAAAGGGAACTGGGATGGCTGGAGCCAAGCAGTCAGTAGTAGATAGTGGGAGACTGGTAACTGCATCTCTAGTGAGAGGGACTGCAGCTAGAGGAGGTCGCTGAAAAGAAGCACAGAGGAAGCAGGGGGAAACATTTAAGGATCAGTAAAGATGAGAAGGAAATGAGTTTTGTTAAATGACCTCAACCCAAGTGAGAATCAGGCCAAAAGTGTGTGAGTATCAAAGAGAAGGTGACTGAGGTGCATTGGGTTTGGCTGAGTCTTGTAATTGAGTGTGTAGAATTTGTTCAAAGCAGTTGATGTCCAAGGACAGCTGGACAGCCAATGTAGTTAGAAGAACCAGTTGGCGGTGAACATTAATTGTGGCCGCAGGTGTCCAAGATTTAAAGGGGTTAACTCTTTTTTTCATTATAAAGTGCACCTTGGATCCCAGTAGCCCATCTATCTTTCCAAGGGTCTTTGGTGTATATTAGAAAGATCTTGACCTTGGTGGTTTGGAGCAGTTCAGAGCAGATCTGCCCATGGGTGTTGCCAGTGGATTTTGCAGACCCAACTTGGAGTCCCTCATATTTTGTGAAGCATGCATCACTTTGGAAGGAATTGATCCAAGGTGAAGCCAGTGAAAAGTGGTTGATTGTGTTTGGTGAAATAGAATGGAACTTAATAGGAATTGTAATAGGAACACTGTATCCAGCTGCAGGATAGGAAGCCTTACTGGCTTATCAACTGGGTAGAGTCATTTAGGGTTATGAGGGTGTCCCTAATCTGAAATTTCCAGACATAGTGGCAGTCATGTGGGCACAGAAAAAGCAGGAGAGGAGGGGGATAAGATTCATCTTGTTCAGAAAAAAAGGGGCAGAGGGTAATGCATAATTTTAAGGGAACAGGGGCCAGAGGGTATGGACCAATATGTAAGGTGGTGGCTAGGGGAGTACTGAGGGATGGGAGGAGGAGGAAAGGAATAAAAAGGGTTTAGATGAGGCAGATGTTCTCAATGTGGGATTTCCTGGAGCCTAACCACAGTCAGGGTTGTAAGTACCATTGAATATATCCTTTGACACTAGAGTTGGAGAGGTAGTTTGTTAGTTTGGGTGTACAAGGAAAACCTGATCTCCTGGATATATAGGACAAGCTGAAGGATTTGTGAGAGGCCTAGAAAGGGGCCTAGACAATCACAATGTGTCCAGATGCATGATATAATTGACTGTAAGAGAGGAAGCAGAAGTTTATCAGGGATGGAGGAAAAGGAGGGACTTAGGTAATAGAAGGGGTCTCCTAAACATCAACTCAAAGGAAGAAAGATTGAAGCGTTTGAGAGGCACAGGGTGAAGAGAAGAGCTAGATGGAGAAGTTTAATCCAACTGAGATGAAGTTCTAGGGTAAATTTGGTTAGTGTTTCTTTTAGGATACTGTTGGTGTATTCCACCTTTACCAGAGGATTGTGGATGGTATGGGATATGAAAATGTGAGGGGATTTGGAGAGGTGACTTAAAAGGTGAATTCTGGGCTGTTATCTGGAGGGAGGGAGGAAGGCAGTCTGAAGTGAAAGACTGTTAGCAAACAGATAAGTGGTGAAGGCCAATGCCCTTTTGTTTATGGTTGGGTAGGTCTCAACCTACCAGAGAGAATGGTCTCAACTATTCTCTGGTAGGCCAGAGAATGTATTAATGCAGACTAAAAATATTTAAAGCATTTTACAGTGGTCATGGGAATGAAGTCAGTCTGCCAATCACAGCCAGGAAGCAGTCTCCAAGTCTGTTGGATGGGACAGGTAGAGGATCAAATAGTAAAAATGAAGTTAATGCTGGCATACATTGCAGGTTTGGCATAGGTTATGTAGAATGGTCTTATCTGCCAGGGTGAGGGACAGGTATGTTTGAAGAAAAGAGAGAAAAGATTTAGTATTAGAGTGAAATATATAATGTAGGTAGCAAATGATGTCCTGTGTTCAAGAAGGGGCTGGGTATCTTGTAATCTTAGTCATGCAGTAGGCAAGATTGGAGAGAAGTTGAGTGAGTTATAGGGGACAAAAGGGAAGCGTGGGCTGACATGTCAGCATGATTATTGCCTTTACTGACAATGGAAGTGTTTATCTGATGTGCTTTGCAACAAAGTAAATCAATTTGAGATGGTAAGACAGAAGCCTCAAGGAGGTTAAAAATATATGAAGAGTTCGTAATTGAGTTGCCTCTTGTGTTTAGAAATTCTCATTCCTTCCAGATAGCCAAGTGTGTTGGCAGGATATAGAAAGCCTATTTGGAGTCTGTGTACACCATTAATGATGTATTGTGGGCATTATGCAAGGCTCTGGTGAGGGCTACCCATTGATTAGTAGTGTGTGGGGGTAAGGAAGCCACCTCAATGATGGCACTGTCTGAAACCACTACATACCCCACAACACAGTGGCCCTCTGACAGGAAGGAACTGCCATCCATATAGAAAGTACAGTCAGAAGTAGTTAGAGGACACTCTTGAGGTCAGGGATGGTGATTCCCCCAAAAGTTCTTTTCTTGTTAAGAATTGTTTTCACTGTCCTGGGTTTGTTTTGTTTTGTTTTGTTTTTCCTTATGGAATTGAAAATTGCTCTTTCTATGTCTGTGAAGAATTGTGTTGGAATTTTGAAGATTGCATTGAATCTGTAGATTGCTTTTGGTAGGATGGCCATTTTTACTATGTTAATCCAACCAATCTATGAGTATGGGAGATCGCTCCATTTTCTGAGGTCTTCTTTGATTTCTTTCTTGAGAGACTGGAAGTTCTTGTCATAGAGCTCTTTCACTTGTTTGATTAGAATTACACCAAGATATTTTATATTATTTGTGACTATTGTAAATGGTGTTGTTTCCCTAATTTCTTTCTCAGCCCATTTATCATTTTATAAATGAAGGCTACAGACTTATTTTTATATCCAAACCCTTTGCTGAAGTTGTTTATCAGTTGTAGAAGTTCTCTGGAAGAATTTATGGGGTTGCTTATGTATACTATCATATCTACAAATAGTGATACCTTGACTTCTTTTCCAATTTTTATCCCCTTGAACTCTTTTTGTTGTCTGATTGCTCTAGCTAGAACTTTGAGTACTATATTGAATAGATTTGGGGAGAGTGGGAAGCCTTGTCTTGCCCCTGATTTTAGTGAAATTGCTTCATGTATCTCTCCATTTAATTTGATATTGGATGTTGGTTTGCTGTATATTGCTTTTATTATGCTTAGGTCACTGCCTTGAATTCCTGATCTCTCCAATACTTTTAATATGAAGTGGTCTTGTATTTTGTTAAATGTTTTTTCACCATCTAATGAGATGATCATGCGATTTTTTTTCTTTGTTTATTAAGTAGATTACATTAATGGATTTTCATATATTGAAGGTTCCTTGCATGCATGGGATGAAGCTACTTGATTGTGGTCAATGATGGTTTTGATGTGTTCTTGGATTCTTGGTAATAATTTTATTATTAAGTATTTTTGCATCAATATTCATAAATGAAATTGTTCTGAAGTTCTCTTTCCTTGTTGGATCTCTGTGTGGTTTAAGTATCAGAGTAACTATGGCTTCATAGAATGAATTAGGTAGTATTCATTCTGTTTCTATTTGATGAAATTGTTTGAAGAGTGTTGGTATTACCTCTTCTTTGATGGCTTGGTAGAATTCTGCACTAAAGGCATCTGGTCATAGCCTTTTGGGGGGTGTTGGGAGGTTTTTAATGAGTTCCTCTATTTCCTTAGGGGATATGAGCCTGTTTATATAGTTTACCTGCTCTTGATTTAACTTTGGTACTTGGTATCTGTCTAGAAAATCATCCATTTCATCTAGATTTTCCAGTTTTGTTGAGTATAGCATTTTGTGGTGGGATCTGATGTTTTTTTAATTTCTTCAGTTTCTGTTGTTATATCTCCCTTTTAATTTCTTTTTTTTTATTTTTTTATTTTCATATTTTATTTACATTTCAAATGTTTCCCCCTTTCCAGATCTCTCCTTTGGAACCTCCCCATTACCTGCACCCTCCCCCTGCCATTATTGGGATATTCTCCAACCCACCCACCCACTCTCATCTTCCCTCCTTGTCATTCTCCTATACTGGGGGATCTAACACCCTCAGGCCCAAAGGCCTCTCCTCCCCCTGACCCTCCTCCTCTGCCACATTTGTGGCCAGTACCATGGGTCCCTTCTATATGTAGACCACCATTTGAACCAGCACTATTTGTTGAAGATGCTGTCCTTTTTCCACTGTATGGTTTTTTAGCTCCTTTGTCGAAGATCAAGTGACCATAAGTGTGTGGGTTCATTTCTGGATCTTCAATTCTATTCCACTGATCTACCTGCCTGTCACTGTATCAATACCATGCAGTTTTTATCACTACTGCTCTGTAGTACAGCTTGAAGTCAGGGAGGCTGATTCCCCCAGACCACCTTTTATTGTTGAGGATAGTTTTGGCTATCCTGGGTTTTTTTTTTTTTTTTTTGTTATTCCATATGAATTTGAGAATTGCTCTTTCTAGGTCTATGAAGAATTGAGTTGGGATTTTGATGGGGATAGCATTGAATCTGTATATTGCTTTTGGCAGGATGGCCATTTTAACTATGTTAATCCTGCCGATTCATGAGCATGGGAATATCTCCCTTTTAATTTCGGATTTTGTTTGTTTGGATGCTGTCTCTAGGCCCTTTAGTTAGTTTGGCTATGGGTTTATCTAGTTTGTTGATTTTCTCAAAGAACCAGCTTTTGGTTTTGTTGATTCTGTGTATCATTCTCTTTGTTTCTTTTTGGTTGATTTCAGTCCTGAGTTTGACTCCTCAGGACTGAAGGAGTCCTACTCCTCTTGGCTGCATTTGCTTCTTTTTGTTCAAAAGCTGTCAGGTTTGCTGTTAAGTTGCTAGTGGCTGATCTCTCCAATTTCTTTACCAGGGCACTTAGTGCTATGAATTTTCCTCTTAGCACTGCATTCCTTGTTTCCCATAAGTTTGGGTATGCTGTGTCAACATTTTCATTGAATTCCAGGAAGTCTTTTATTTCTTTATTTCTTCCATGACCAAGTTATCATTGAGTATAGAGTTGTTCAGTTTCAATGGATATGTGGGTTTTCTGTTGGTTTTGTTGTTATTCAAGTCTAGCCTTAGTTCATAGTGATCTGATAGGATGCATGGGATTATTTCAATCTTCTTGAATCAGTTGAAGCTTGTTTTGTGACCAATTATACTGTCAATTTTGGAAAAAGTACCATGAGGTACTGAGAAGAATGTATATTCTTTTGTTATATAGTGAAATGTTATGTATATATCTGTTAAATCCATTTGGTTCATAACCTCTATTAGTTTCACTGTATTTCTGTTTAGTTTCTGTTTCAATGACCTGTCCATTAGTGAGAGTGGGGTGTTGAAGTCTCCCACTATTATTGTGTGGTGTTCAATGTGTGTTTTGAGCTTTAGTAAAGTTTCTTTTATGAAAGTGGGTGTCATTGCATTTGGGGCATAGATGTTCAGAATTAAGACTATTAGTGGATTTTTCCATTGATGAATATGAAGTAACCTTCCCCATCTCACTTGATAACTTTTAGTTGAAAGTCTATTTTATTGGATATTAAGATAGCAAGTCCAGTTTGTTTCTTGGGACCATTTGCTTGGAACACGTTTTTGCAGCCTTTTACTATGAGGTAATGTCTGTCTTTGTTATTGAAGTGTGTTTCTTGTATGCAGAATAATGCTGGATTTTGTTTACATATTCAATTTGTAGCTTATGTCTTTTTATTGGGGAATTAAGTCAGTTGATATTGAGAAATATAAAAGATAGATGATTGTTAGTTCCTGTTATGTTTGTTGTTGTAGGTAATGTTATGTGCATGTAATTCTTTACTTTTTGCCTTGTTGTGAGATGATTAATGTCTTGTTTTTGCTTTGATGTAGGTACCCTCCTTTGTGTTGGAGTTTTCCTTCTAGGATCCTCTGTAGGGCTGGATTCATAGATATTGTTTAAAATTTGGTTTTCTCTTGGAATATTTAGTTTCTCCATTTAGTACATTTATGTACTACTGTACCCTGGAACAGTCTGTGCTGGCATTTGGGTTCTATTAGGGTCTACATGACCTCTGTCCAGGCTCTTCTGGCTTTTATGTCTCTGTTGAGAACTCTGGTGTAATTCTGATAGGTCTGCCTTTATATGTTATTTAGCCTTTTTCCTTTACAGCTTTTAATATTCTTTCTTTGTTCTGTGCATTTATTGTTTTGATTATTGTGTAACGAGAGAATTTTCTTTTCTGGTCAAATCTATTTGGTGTTCTATAGACTTCTTGTACGTTTATGGCCATCTCTTTCTTTAAGTTGGGGAAGTTTTCTTCTATGATTTTGTTGAAGTTTTCAGGTCCTTTGAGCTGGGAATCTTTGCTCTTTTTCATTCCTATTATTCTTAGATTGTGTCTTTTCATCATGTCCTGTATTTCTTGGATGTTTTTGGTTAGGAGTTTTTATGTTTTGAATTTTCTTTGACAATTGTGTCAATATCTTCTAAGGTATCTTCTACATCTCAGATTCTATCTTCTATCTCTTGTATTCTGTTGGTGATGCTTACATCTGTAATTCCTGACCTCTTTCCTAGGTCTTCCATTTACAGGGTTGCCACCATTTGTGTTTTCTTTATTGTCTCTACTTCCACCTTTAGGTCTTGGACTGCTTTGTTCAATTCCTTCACCTTTCAGATCATGTTTTCCTGTATTTCTTTAAGGGACTTATTTGTTTCCTCTTTAAGGGTTTCTACCTGTTTACCTGTGTTTTCCTGTATTTCTTTCAGCAGGTTATTTATATCCTCCTTAAAGGACTCTATTATCGTCATGAGATAGGATTCTGGTCAGCTTCCTGATTTTCAGGTGTGTTGATGTATCCAGGGCTTGCTGTGTCGGGGAAATTGGGTTCTGATGATGCCAAAGAATATTGGCTTCTGTTGCTTATGATCTTGTGCTTGCCTCTCATCATCCGGTTATCTCTTGTGTTAGCTGGTCTGAGTGACTCTGTCTGGGGCCTGCCTCCTATGTTCCTGGGTTGCTGCACCTCTCCTGGGAGACCTGTTTCTCTTGCTGCAGCAGCTCTCCTGGGAGGCCTTCAGACTGCGGGGTCTTCAGAGGGGCAGGCAAGCTGCTGATCTGTTGCCTTGTGTGCAGCAGTTCTCCTGGGAGGCCTTAAGACTGTTAGATCTTCAGAGGAGTAGACAAGGATGATCTGCCCTAATGGAAGGTGCAGGCCAGAAGGGGGTGGAGTTTGGGGGGAGGGTGATTGGGCTGGTGATGGGTCCCAGGACTGCTGGTTTCCTCAGGGTTCTGAGCTGCTGTGGTTGTTTGGGAGGGCCCTTTATCTATTGCCCTGTGTACAGCATAACTCCTGGGAGGCCTTCAGACTGTGTGATCTTTAGAGGAGCTGACAAGCTGGTCCAATATGACGTTTTTAAAAATCTTGTTTTGCGCCGGGCAGTGGTGGAGCACACCTTTAATCCCAGCACTTGGGAGGCAGAGGCAGGTGGATTTCTGAGTTCGAGAAATCAGCCTGGTCTACAGAGGGAATTCCAGGACAGCCAGGGCTACACAGAGAAACCCTGTCTTGAGAAACTAAAAAAAAAAAAAACAAAATCTTGTTTTGCTTACAATGTAGTACGTGCCTGTATTTCCAGCACTTCAGAGGCTAAATTGAGAAGCTCACAGGAACAGGGTTACTCTGAACTACATTAAGGAAGGCCATCCTGGGCCTTTTCTCAGAAATCAAAACAAAAACAAACAAACAAATAAAAACAATAGAAATCTTGAATTGAGGATGCAGCTCAGTTGGCAAGAGCACTTTCTGTAGAAGTTATGTCTGATTCTTTCTCTAAGCCCCATGCTCCCAGAAATAAGATTCAGACTCAAAATATGTTTACAAATACCTTAGCCATATAGCTTGGCTCTTCTCTAAGTCATAACCTATATCTACCCATGCTCAGATACCATGCATTCATCTTGTCATATCTTTTCAGGTGAATATCACTGCCCCAGAATACTTTCTGCTTCCTGGATATCCCATTGTTTATTCTACCCTTTCCTATAGACCATAGTTTTTTAGTCAACAGGTGATACAACTATACAATACATTAGATATTCTCTCTAAAATCCCCCCTTTTAGGACAACAAAAAGGCTCTTTCTCTTTCAAATATGAATTGTATACAATAATAATAATTATGAGCCAATTTTGAAAACTATTAGGTAAGATTTACATTCATAATGTCCAATCAATAGTATTTGGCAACTTTAGAAAATATTCTATTATCTATCCTATCTTGGCATGTTTTAAGTTTTGTACTTAACTCAATTTCTATCCTAATTTGCATTATCAACCTAAAAACAGGATTTTAGACCTAAAACATCTTAAACACTAAACAGATCAAGCTTAATTGTGAGACTATAACTATCTAGCATTTTCTAGCATTCATTAAGCCCTCGATTCAATCTACAACAACCTATAAAGGAAGAAGCATATTGGCAAAGACCTGAAATCCTAGTACATTGGAGGTAAAAGGATGAAAAATTCAAGGCCATCCTTATCTAAATAGTGAGAGTTGAGACCAGGTCTCAAAAGTCAGTAATTAAGGTGGTTGAAAGATATTTGATAGGTGACATTATACACTGCGAGAGTCAAATTGCCGGGTCTAAAGACACAAAATTCACATTGGGACATGTTACATTTGAGCTATGTAACACTGAAATAGAGATGCCAGGAAGGTGAATATGAACCAGAAATACAAATCCACATCAGTATTAATAATGTGCTCATCAGTCTTTAGATGAGTGATTCTCAACCTGCCTAATGCTGCAACTTTTTAATACAATTCCTCATGTTGTGGTGACACCCAACCATAAAATTATTTTTGTTGCTACTTCATAACTGTAATTCTGCTACTGTAATGAGTTGTGTTGTAATATTTGGCGAGACAAAGGTTTACCAAAGGAGTTGTGACCCACAGTTTGGGAACCACTGCTATAATTGAACCCTGAGAAATTATGAGATTGCTCAGAGAAAGTATATCATTCAGTCTAGAGATTTGGGCAGTAAGAGGGCAACAATACCTTGATTTCTATTGGTACCCTTTATCCTCCAACCCCTAACCCTTCAGAGTCTTTACTTCTCTCCATTGACCTCGAGCGTCTGCTCCTAAGTTCCTTATGCTTAGTAATCTTAGATGTCATTATCCCAGTCTGCAAAGCTGAGGATCACAGGTGACTCTCCTGTCTGCCTAGTACTCTCTAACCTTTATCCAATCAGTTTCCAAGCCCTCTTGATTCTCATTCATTCCAGCTCCCACTCACCTGTCCATCTCTGGTGTACAGCCTCACTATCTCTCATCTAAATATCATGACAACCCCTGAATGGTATTTTTTATTACTGTTTCCCTCCCAGGCCCATCAAATGTTGTTAATTCACCTTTCCTAAGGAACACACAAATAAATACGTAAAAGCAAGACAAAGCAGCATATAATCCCAGAGTTAGAGGCTGAGATAGAAGGGCATCGAGCACAAGGCCAGCCCTAGCTGAACACTGAGATACTCTTTCAGAAACTAAACAAAGAGCTAGGATACACCTCAGAGGTAAATGTTGAGATCAGGCTGTACCCTGATCTAATTTGTTCCACATTGCATAAAATGGTGGGATTTTTAGATTTTGCCTTGCCCCGAGAAAGTCCATTTTACAAGAAGCTTTTGAGGATGGAGGATGACTGTGCACCTCCACGGAAGGTGCATGAAAATGACAACTTCTGTCTGACACCAGCCATTTACCAGACTAGTAGATGACTTGTCCTTGGGAGTAGAGATGAAGCTACCTAATTTACTGGGGTAAATTGAACTATAAATGCACATGGACACATTAAAATCTTATCAAGAAAACTAGGCCCAAGAACTTACTGAACATAGCAGAACAAGAAAGGGTGTAACTCCTTCACCTGGACGCTATAAAAAATCAGAGAGATAGCAATGTTGATAGCCCCTCTAACCTGTTATCTTAGAACCCAGTGTGTGTACCAAGGACAAGCAAGCAGAGAAGTCCCATTTGTCCCAGGGGGCTTCAGCTTGGCTTGGTCTCTACTATTGACACAGCCTACTCAACTGTCATCTGCCCATCTTCCTGTTCTCCCATCCATACCTGTCGTCCATCTATCTGCCCATTCCTTCATCTGGAGTTTTTCACCTCTGCTAAGATGCTTAGACACAACTCTAATCATCATTCTCAAATCCACGACCCCACAGTGGCCTGACTCACAACAGTAGCTTCGTCTCTCCAACACAGTATAGGTCCCTCATGTGTCTCTATTGTCTTCCCAGCTTTGGTTTCTCATACTTCTTTGAAACCCCTTGCCTATTTAACCCTTTGTAATTATTCTTTGGCCTACACATAGAGAAAGAAATTTAGTGTGTGTTGTGTACTATGTGAACTGAGATTTAATATTATTCAGAGTAAAATAAAAGAACTGTGCTCACTTCATCCAGGGTTACCCCAGAAAGTAGAAATATCTTCCAAATAGCTGATATTAAAACATCTCTACTTTGTGAATTTATTGTAATAATAATATTAATAATAAACTCTGACAATGTAGAAAACCACAAACATGCCCATTCATGTTTCTATCATAGTAAACCCAGGAAAATGGGGCTGCTATTCCAGCATGCCTGAGACCCTGATTTCCCATCCCTAGCAAAACAAAAACATAAAACAAAAAGTAACAAAAGCAAAATGGAAAAGGCAATTTGCTCCTTTCAGAGACTATAAGGATAACCCTGAACCCTAACTAAGCCAGTATGGGGGGGAGGGGGGGATGAACATACTGCATTTCTTTCCACAGCTCTTTAAATCTCACCATAGGTTTGCAAGGGTAATTTTATCTATTATCTTGAAAAGGAAACAAGGGTTCAGAATTAACCTGTCCAAAGATGACCTAGTGCAAAAGCAGAGAAGGTAGATTAAATCCAGATGTGTCTTCCCAGGCTCCATCACTCTGCTTTCCTTTGGAAACATCACTTGTTTTCCTCGTGTAAACTCACCTGATCATATTCCTATAGAAAATGTTCCAGCTCTCCTGTCTAGGTTTCCACATACTCTGGGTACATGGATGTTGTTTTTGTATGCTTCCTCTTCTCGATTTTTTCTTTCTTTAGAGGGGGAGAATCATCTTTTTCATCCCTCGGGTAATACTAAATGTTGAATAATAAGTAACCTAAATTTACCATGCTCTATCTAAAGCACTGACAAAATCTTCCTCTTACTGGGACAGACAATTCATTCTGGATAACTAAATCCACTTCCGGAGACAGGCCACTGCACTCAGAGGAGCTGACAAGTGTGTGCGCGCCCCCAAGTGGCCAGAGCAACCGCCGGATCAAAAGCGCGCTCCCAAAATGGCTGCGCGTTCCAGAGAAGACTTGAGTCTCATTGTGGACGTGAGCACCACGGGAGGACACGCCCCCTCCGGATGACGCGCACGCGCCTGAGAGGCCGGGTGCGCGCCGGGACTGCGCCCGCGCAGATAGAAAACCATGTGTATTGGACTTTCAAAGCCGTAGTTTCTGTGATGAGAGGCACACAGGGCTCATACAGCCGCCTCAGAATTTGGGACTCCCAGACATGGGGGCTGCAGATGCTGCCTCATCTATACCCATCGCTCAGCCGAATCCTTCGACTCTGGGAGAACAAAGCTCACAGGGGCCCACGCTGCTCAGCCTCGCCTGCGGCCCTCGCTGCCTCCAGCAGAGGGCGGTGTGGTGTCTGGTGCTGACCACAGCTAGCGGTGCTGCAGCCCAGGTACCAGTTGCTGGCCCCGAGGACTGCTAGAATGAGGTAGCAAAATAGGAAAAGACCTGCCGCCACCAGGTTAATTCCTACAGGTTAAAGAGCAAAAGACTCCCTCGAACTTCAAAGCACCTTCCTCCATTTGAGTGGGTACCTTGGCTGGTGGACCACATGGACCACATTCAGAACTAATAGGCCCTTCCTAGAGAAGGTTGTTCTCTTACCTCTGGAGAACTTAGAATTCAAAGTGAGTCATCCTGATCTTTATTGTCTCAGAGTTCGGCAGTCATGTCATTGTAGAATAACTAGAACTTGGTCCTCCTGTAAGAGGTCTTTATAGAAAGCTGATTGGGAAGTGGAGACCCTGGGGTACTTCTGTGTTGGGAGAGCACAGTATCAACGAAGTAGCACATAGAGAGAACAGCACTACATTTACCCCTATATAAACAACCAGGAACTCCACAGTGGATTAAAAGTTTATTTTCAGCCTATAAAGGACTTAATTTTTTAAATAACCAGCTGGATTCTAACATTTTACAATGTAATGTGAAAGTTTGGTAGACCCACGTTAACAGTGAGTTCATATGCGAATTCAAGCATTTGAAAATAAGAAAAGCACCAAAAAAACAATCGCAGGTGGAGATTATGTCTTTCAGATATTAAATCATACTATAAAGCCTGATTTACAAGACAGTACTGATATTTTAATACACATAGGGACCGTGGACTAGAAGAGAAAACACAAAATAGATCTAAAGCCATCTCAAATCACTAGTACATGTACATTTTTTTTCATAAATAAGTGTTGAAACAACATTCATAAGGAAAAAACCAAATGGATTAGAGATATAGTGTAAAAACTGACTCTACAGGTTCCAAAGAAAATAAGACAATAAGCTTATTCTGAGAAAATGTTTTCTCAGAAGCATAGGCAGTGCAACAAAAGGTCAATAGATTTGCTAACAAAATACTTTAAACTGTCATGGCACACAAAAACAAAACAACATCTAACAAGCTGGGAAAAAACATCCACAGCATATACTGCAAAGATTCACCTTCCTGTGGATAAAGGTCTAAACAACTGGCTTCCATAACAGAATACCTGTTTATAATAAACAGAAATTTATAATGGTTAATTTATAATAAACAAAAGTGTGTTGGCCCACAGTTCTGGAAGCTGGCAATTAAGGGTTCTTCCTTGGCATTTCTGGATAATCAATTTAATGATAAGACTGTTCAAGGTAAATCTTTATATACACATATATACTAGGTAGATAGATAGATAGATAGATAGATAGACAGACTGATGATAAATGAAATGGGTGGCATGTATGTGTGCCACTGGCATGCAGTGCCCAAAGGGGCCAGAACAGAGCATCACATCCTCTGGAACTGGAGTCACAGAGGGAAGTAAACTGTCATATGGGTGCTGGAAATTGAATCCCCATATTTAGGAAGAGCAGCCAGTGCTCTTAACCACTGATCTATTTCTACAGCCCTCAAAATAATTCTGTAAGGACTGATCTCCAACAAGTGATGCCAAGACAAGTAAGTGGGCCAAAGAGGAAAGCTGGACCTCTCTCTAACACAGTATTCACATTTTAAATCAAATTAGATGGCAGGTCTAAATATAAGAAGCAAAATAATAAAACCTTATAGGGAAAATCATAAATTTGTAAAGTTAATTCAGGCAAGACACAAAATATAAGCAAAGAATGGGTAGTTTGGACTTAATTTAAAGCATTTTATTGATTATCAAAAGAATCAAGAGAACAAAATGATAACTTAAAGAATGGAAAAATAGTTGCAAATTATATCAGATGAGAAACCTATACCCAGATTATATAAAGAACTAATAACTAAGCAATAAATAATCAAGTTTTCCAAATGGGCAAAGGGTTTGGATAGACATTTATAGACATTTACACAGACACACACACACCTGCATAAGTAGCCAAAAGCCATAAGACAGTATCCTCAGAGTCATAAATCATTAGAAAAATACAAGCCAACACCACAAAGAGAAACTCTTTATACCCAGTAGGATCACTATAATAATAACTTTTTTAAAAAAGGATAAATTACTTGGCCCTGCTCCTCATTGGCCATAGCACAGTGGCTGTTCAGGCAATGGAGTGGGCACAGAGGCCTGGCCCCACCCCTTGACTGTCACTGTAGAACTCTCCTTGGTTGATAGCTTCTAGAGAAAGATTCATCCTCCCTTAAGGGCTGATCACTAGGAATTTGGCCATGCTCAAAACACAAAATGGACTTCTTTTTTTCTTTTTTCTTTTTCTTCTTCCTTCTTTTTCCCTTTGAGGGAGGATGGAGACCGACATGGGAGAAACTGGGAGGTGAGATTCCCAAATAATCAACTTTTTTAAAAAAAATGATAAATCACAAGTATTGGAAAGAATGTTAAGAAACTAAAATATGCATATCTCTTGGAGTGTAAAATGATTGACTTTGTAAAAATATTTCAACAGTTGCTCAAACTGTTAAATACTGAGCTGCTATGTGACCTAGTAAATTATACACACTATTCGGTATATACCTAATGAACTGAACACATGTTTACAAAAACACTTGCATGTGAGTGTGGAGAGCAGCAGCATCTACAGTCTAGTTATAGCTAAATGTCCAAACAAAAGGGGGTACATCTATACACTGAGATATCATTAAACCACACAAAAGGAATGAAGTACTGGCATGTGGTATAATGTGGATGGACCTTGAAAATAATATACTGAGCCAGATATGACTGCATACACATATAATTTCAGAATTCAGAGGGCTGAAATGGAGGATCACTAGTTAAAGGCTACCCTGGGCTACATAGCTAGAACCTGTCCCAAAATAAAAATCAGTAAACAAAACCTGAAAATAAGTGAGTGAAAAGAAGGTAGGAAGGATGGGAGAATGGGAATGGGGCAGCAGTGGTGCCAAGAGAGGGGCACTGCTTCGATGATGCCTTTGGGGTACACATCTCTCTTAGCGCCATGGTATTGTCTCTCATACATATGAACAATCAGCTAGGGTTTGTTTGGTTTTTGGTTTTTTTGTTTTTTGTTTTTTTTTGTTGGCAAGTCAAAATAAAATACAAGCAGGAACAAACTAAGGGAATTGCATTATAAATTATTAACATGACTACTACAAGCTAAGCAGCAATGAACACAAGTGATTTAAGTAACCTTGGAAAACAATATTTTGATTGTATATAGTACATGCTAAATAGAAAAGAGTCATATATAGATATTGTGCTCAAGTTGGTATGTTTGTTTTATACAGGAGTATAAATTAGCAACTGTGAAAGGATTTTCTCTGTATTTTAGGACTGAAATAATAAGCACATTCACTGTGAATAATGATAGGTTTGTTCCATGTTGGAAAAAGAACTACAAAAATAGATATGGAGGTAGAAATAAGCTAACACACACAAACTGGCTTTCACTGCAAGAGGATTTGAAGCAATGACAATCCAGTCAATACAATGAAGTGTAACATCTAGATCTTAGTTCCTAAATGTTATTCTACACTCAAAAATAAAACAAACGAGCAACCCAAAACAAAAACAAAAACAAGATCTTGGGCTCCTTGAAGAAAGTGTTCATTCGGAATTTGAGGATGGGAAAATAAAAGAAGAACTTTGAATAATCCTTGGAGACACAAAGAATGTTTCAAAAGGAAAGGTGTCCAGGAGCCAACTTGGGAGTCCCACGCTGGGAAATTTGGAGCAAGAATATAATGATAATCTCACTTTATAGCCCATGCAATCAAGTGTATATTCATTAATCAACACTGACATGAGTAAGTATAAGGGCCCATGAAGGGTCACAGAAGAATGATACCCCAGACTCAACTGGTATACAAAAAGCAAAGAGCATATATTCTGCAGAAATCCAGCATGCAAGGGTCTACCATTCATAAAAATAGAAACCTCAAGGTGAGATCATAGGTTCAATTTAAAGCTGATTAGGGGAATTCCGGGGAGAGGTAAGTGACTTTTATACAAATTTGTTGGCTCTATCTCTAGGGTATGGGTATCTCTGGGATTGGCTAGGGTTCTGGGGGCATTCCAGAATCGTTGCCGGGGTCCAGGGAATTTTACAGAACCATTGCTAACCTTGGCTTAGACCAGAAGTCAGGGAAGCTTCTGATTGGCTGCTCATGAACTGTGGTTTTTCCAGGAACTGGTCTGCTCAGTTCTGGGAAACAGAAACTTAGGCCAAGTTGCCTGAACTGGCATCTTGCAGCCTCTTGTGGAGTCAGACCAGCTCTCATTCCCTCGAGTAATGGCCTAACCTGAATCCTTAAGATATTCCTGTGAGCTGGTACTGCTGCGTGAGAACCATCAGTTGGATTCTCAATCATCAGTGGAAATCTGTTCCTTAACAAACCTGACTAAAGCATTAATGCACCACATTAGTGCACCGCAAGTCAAAGCCAAAAGAAGGCTGAAATCAGGGTGATTAACCAAGGATACCAGTTGAAGACAGACTTGGACTAACCCTGAGACGGCTCTATTTCTATTTTTCTAACCTGTAATATTTCTGACTAAGCCCACAGATTCTTTGACCACCCCTGAGTGGTCAACACAGAAATAATATCCTCCATTTAAAGCTAGGCAGAGTCCCTCTCGCAGGAAGAGCACTAGGCCTAGGCTGTGTCTGTTTTATAGGACTACTTCTGGCAGTGAGGAAAGGGAATTCTGCAGGGCTGTGATGGATTTTTCCATCTCCTGTAAATCTGCATCTATAGCCATCTATAGGGCCCTGTAATTTTTATCCTGGAGTACTAGGGCTGAGGCCCCTACACTAGCAGTTCCAGCCAACCCCATGCCAAAGAGGGAGCCCAGTAACATAGCAGAAATGGCCACCCTCTTTATCTGATTGTTTAGAGGTGCTAGCTGGTCTAGGACTTCCTCCTCCCCTGTGTAGTAAACCACCAGAGAGACAAGCTATACCAGAACACAAAAATCTTGAGTCAGATTTAGAACCAGGTAGTGTGTACCGGTTGAGCCCTGAAGTACAAGCCCACCAAGCATCCTGTGGAGTCAACCAGTATCCTGCCATGGTAGGGGCTAGAGTGCAATTGCAGAGGTGGGAATAGTCTGCGGGTACCTTATTTTTAATACAGAGTCCTTATCCCATTGATTGCAGGGTCAGCTTTCCTCTGATTGTTGCCATCTACACTGGCTACTATCTGTGCTCTGTAACTAATCCCCAGGGACTGCTATTTCTTCATAGTAAGAGGGCTAGGTATCTAAGCATCAGTATTCCTGAGGTAAAGCTAGACAGGAGTAATTAAGGACTTGGAAAGTGTCTTCTAATAGGATCCTGACTCAGGCAATGGAGTTGGACATTGCTGGGGCAAGAGGGTGGTGGGTCCTGCTGCAGGGGCGAGAACAGGTGGGGGCAGAGGTTTGGAAGGGAGTTAGTTTGGCTTGGCTAACACCTTGTTGGTGCCTAAGGAGGATCTCGGGCCCAGCTCACTTGTTGGATAGTGAATATAGCTCCCAGGTTATGGTTTTCCATCTATCCATTGGTAAACATGTAAGCCCCAGGTTTTTCCCATTTTCCATTCTACAGTCTGTTTTCCTTTTTCAGTAAACTTTATAACCTACCTATTTTTGTTGGCAAGCTTAGTCCCTGCTCTTTTCCAATTTACGGTGATTAAATCTGAGGTGATGGTGCAGGAGGAGTCTACCATATATAGCAGGTGAATTCACTTCCCCAAGCCACACAAAACATTTTGGTCCAATGGTGCCATTCCAAGCCCCCAAACCCAGAGAAACCATCCATCCATAGCTCCAGATCAGGAAACCAGATCCCTTCTGGTGCCAGTTTGGAGAGTTGGTGAAGTATTTTACCTCCTCCAACATCTATGAGCATCCAGGTTAGACTGAAGGGTTAGTGGAGAGTGAAGCATGCTGTGTGCAGCAGGCAAGCAGGATCATGAGTGCTGAAGTTGCAGCTTTATTGGATCAACAGGAGGTGGATGTGCCTTCCTTTGATCTTGAGGTGGACAATCTGAAAGTCTCTCCCTGCCAGACCTCGACTGCTGGGTTGTCTTTCTCCTGGCAGGCTTAACATGGGAGTGCTGTATCCACGTCCAGATCCCGACCACCTTTACAGCCATTAGCATGGTCAGCATCACAGTTTGAGGTCCTTTACAGCAGGGTTCCAGAGTCTTGTAGGTATGTCTATTAATACAGACTTTGTCACCTGGTTCAAAGCAATGGGAATTACGGGGAGGTGCAGATTCATAAACCTAGCAGATGGCAGGCCAGAGTTGCTTCTGGACTCTGTGGAGGGCCTTCAAAGACTCCAAGAACTTGTGTTGGTCATATTCAGCTAGAATATCAGTTTGGAGGTTAGGCAGCATGGGAGGGGGCCTGCCATATAGAATATCAAACGGGATGAGATCCAAAGTATAGGGCATGTTCCTACCCCTATATAAGACATAAGGTAGGAGAGACACCCAGTCACTGCCAGTTTCAAGGGTTAATTTGGTCAAGGCTTCCTTCAGGGTTTGATTTATTCTCTCTACCTGTCCTGAACTCTGGGGTCTGTACAATGCAGTTTGCAATGGGTCCCTAAGACCTGTACTAAAGACTAATTTACCTGAGAAATGAATGCTGGTCCATTATTAGACCCAAGCAGGGTAGGTAATCCATACCATACCTGGGTATGATATCTTTCAGAATCTTCTTTGCCACTGCCAACTGTGTTGGCAGTTGGATTCTACCCATCCTGAAAAGGTATCTATAATAACTAGCAGGTATTTATATCCATATGTTCTTGGCTTCACTTCTGTGAAATCTATCTCCCAATCAGCCCCTGGCTGTTGGCCTCTAATTCTGATTCCTGGGGTTCCTTGATTGGGGCCTTGGGGGGGGGGGGTCACAGCCTGGCAGGTGGGACAATGCAAAATTACCTGATCAACCAAGCCTCCCAAGTAAAAATGTTTTGTACTTTACTCCTCAAAGCAATTCCTTAATTTTCTGTGACCCAGATGTGAGGCCTGATGAATTTAATGGATGAGTTGCTTAGCAAACTCCTTAGGTAGAATAGTACAGCCTTCAGAAGTATGTAATCATCCATTTCTTCTGTAGATTCCCTTGCATTTGGCCTGATCTTGTTTGTCCTCAGCAGTATATTCTGGGAATGGCCATGCACGCAGGAGGAGTTTGGTGGCAGGGTGACCAGGAGGTGGGCAGTAGAAGCCTGGGTGGCCTCCCTTGCAGCTTTATCAGCTAGTCACTTTCCTCAGGCTATTTCTGATGTCCCTTTTTTGATGCAAGGGGCAATAAATTATGGCTACCTTGAGAGGGAACCATAATGCCTCTAGTCCAAGCATATATTTCATCCTTGTTTTAATGGTTTTTCCATGCACATGAGCTGTAGTAAAGATACATCTGATATCAGTGTAAATGCTGGCTACAGCCCCCTTCACCAGCTTCTTTGTTTTGTTTTCCTGAGACAGGGTTTCTCTGTGTAGCCCTGGCTGTCCTGGAACTCCCTCTGTAGACCAGGCTGGCCTCTAACTCAGAAATCTGCCTGCCTCTGCCTCCCAAGTGCTGGGATTAAAGGCATGTGCCACCACTGCCCGGCTGCCCCTTCACCAGTTTTAAAGCCTGGGTCAGAGCCTTTAGTTCAGCTTTCTGTGCTGAAGTTCCTAGCAGCAAAGAAGTTGCACAAATGACAGAGTCCAAGTCTACCATGGCCATCTCAGCATACTTGGTTCTGCTCTAGCTGAAGCTGCTCCCATCCATGAGGTAAATGCACTCAGAATCTGGCTGTGGTATGTCAGTCAGGTCTGACCTAATGTTTGGAACATGCCCTAAAACTATAGAGCAATTATTGCTGTGTCTGAGGATGGGTCCAGTAGCAGGGTGGCTGCATTTAGGGCAAATTAGGGGGATTCAAAAGCAGAGCCTGGAAGTGCACCAGCCTAGCACTGTACAGCCATCGGCTGGATGGATTCTTGAGGGTCCCCTCTATAGCATGCAGAGTGGTGACAAGTTCCTGTCACATGGGTTTTTTGTTAGCATCCTTGACCAGCATTGCAATCGTAGCTATGATCCAGAGACAGGCTGGCCATCCCTGGGCCACAAGATTCAGATTTTTAGATAAATAGGCCACTGGTCTTTTCCATGGACCCAAAGTTTGGGTGAGCACTCCTTTTGCTATTCTGTTTTGTCCATATATAGGTAGAAAGGTTTGTGAATGCCCAAGAAGACCAGGTCTAGTGCCTCCAATAAGGCTTTTCATAGGGTCTTGAAAGCCATATGCATCTAGGGGGTCCATTCTATCTTATCTTCTTGACCCCTGGTAGCTTCATATAATGGCTTTGCAATCTCAGTGAACCCTGGCACCCAGAGTCTACAATACCTAGTGGATCCCAGAAATTCTCATATTTGCCTCTGGATTGATGGAACTGGGATGCTGAGGATGCTTTGCTTCTGAGCGTCCAACAGCATATATTGCCCACACACACACACCTTTAGTATGTGCCCCTTTAGTATGTACTTCAACTTGGTAAAATGGAGCCTTCTAAGCACTCAGTAACCCAGTTGTCTCAGCTCTTGTAGCAGGTCTTGTGTGACCTCCTGGCATGTCTCCAGGTTGGTGACCACAATCAGGAGGTCATTTATGTACTAGAGTAAAGTTATTTGAGGGTGGACCCACTGGTCCACACCCAAGTCTTCATGCAGTGCCTCATCAAAGACTGTGGGGGAGTTCTTGAATCCTTGAAGCAGATGTGTCCAAGTCAGTTTTCCATTGAAGCCTCTCTCCAAATATTGCCATTTGTCGGCAAATAGGTACTGGCTTTTGAGCGCCAGAACAAGATGAAGAAAGCATTCTTCAGGTAAAACACAAATTGTTTTAGGGTTAGGGTTAGGGTTCCCTCCGAAATGCGCAGTGTATTTCGGAGGGAAGCTTCTCACCGAGGTAGGGGTTTGAATCTGTGGGGTAGATGTGCTCTACTCACATGTTTGCTTCCTTCAAATCCTGCACAGTTCAATAGTCACAGGAATGAGACTTAACTGGGAGGAGAAAGGTATTCCATGCCAATTAGCAAAGAATCAGAATCCCTGCTTCCCAGATCCTGCAGATATGTGAGATGATGCTTATTCTGGCTTGTCTGGGCATTGAATATTGTCTGGTTCAAACTAGAGTGGCCCCAGACCTTAATTTGTCTAGAATTGGGGCTGGATGAGGGGTATGTCCTATTGGGTTCTTTTCTGCCCACATCTTGGAGACTTCTGCCAGAAACCTTTGGAGCAACAGGCTCGGAGATGGGGCTGGCTGACGAAACAATTTGTACTCCTCTTCTAGGGCCAAAGTCAGGATATGGATGGGGTCATTCTTATCCAGCATTTTCACTCCCTGTGGGCCAAAATGGATTTGGGCTCCCAGTTTGGTAAGATCTCTTCCCAGCAGGGGAATAGACATTCCAGAATGACAATAAATGAGTGACTTATCTGTCCCACTCCAAAGTCCACCTTTATTCAGGTAGTCCATGGATAGGGCCTGGTGCCTATTGTCCCTTGCATCCATGTTTTCTAGTCTGACAGTGGCCCCAGTGGTTGTTTCAAAACAGAGTGTTGCGCCCCTGTGTCCAATAGAAAGTCTATGGGCTTCCTCTCTATGTTTAGGGTTACCCAGGGCTCATGGAGAGGGGCTGAGCGCTGATACCCTCAGTCATCTAGTTCTTCCAATTCCAGAAGTTTTGTGCCCTCTCTTGGGCTCCTCTTAGGGCAGTCATTTTTTCCAGTTGCCTTTTTCTTTACAGTAGGCACACTGTTCCCTCTGTGACTGAGGGTGGATTTCTCCTTTTGTGGGAACTGGCTTACCTGTGTCCTTTCGGTAAGCCAGGTTTTTCAGCTTTCTTTCATTGGGACGTCCACTGTTCATAGCAGCAAGCAGCACTTTCACTAGTTCCCTGGTCTGTTGATCCTTATGGTTCTCTCGATTGTTGAAAACCTTCTCGGCTATAGCTACTAATTCAGACAGCTGCTTACCCACAAAGCCATCTAGGCACTAAAGTTTCCGACAGATGTCAGGGGCAACATGGTTAACAAAAGCCATGTTTACAGCTGATTGGTTCTCTCTGGCCTCTGAGTCAAAAGGGGATAGGCCCTATAGGCTTTAAAAAGTCTCTAGATAGTCTCTGCGGCTTCCATTCTTTCCCTGCAGCACCTGGCTTACCTTGCATAAATGTGTGGGCCACCTGGAGGCCTCCCCGAGGCCCCTCACCAGAATCTGGCAGTAGACCCAGAGGCTCTCCTTATCTTCAGCAGAGATCTAATCTCAGTCGGGCAGAGCCAAAGGGAAGGCCACATCATTATAGCCTGGAGATGGGTGGGCAGCCCATTTGCTCCCAGAACCAATTACCACATGGCTCCCAAGAACTGTTCCATTTCTTCAGTAGTAAGGAATACCTGGAACAGTTAGCAATTGTCCCAGGTGGTCTGCTGAGTCAGCATGATTGACTCTAAGAGAGCTATGAGAGCTGATGACCTCTCTAAAAATGAGAGATTCTGCAACTTCGATTGTTTAAGTCATTACTGGCAAATGGCAAACAGGTTATAAGTCATCTTCCTTGAATGTCTAGGGGTCCCGTAGGTCAGAGGGGTAGAGCTGTAGTAGAGTCAGCTCTCTGGGGAGTACAGGTCCTAGTGTGAGGTGGATTCCGGATGGAGTCAGGGGCTTCCTCCCTTTCTGCCTGCACTGGCTAGGCAGGAGCAGCAGCTGCAGGGGCAGGAACATAAGGAAGAGGGCAGAAATCCTCCTTAGGGGCACAAGAAGGAGGGCTGTAAGTGGCACAACTGATGAAATAAAGGATTTTACTCAGGCAGGGGACTTCTCGACCAAGTATTGCCATGTGGTGATATCTGGCACCTGGTCTGGGTGCCCTATGGCCTCACAGACTATAAGT
This sequence comes from Rhynchomys soricoides, assembly GCA_019843965.1. NCBI lineage: Eukaryota > Metazoa > Chordata > Mammalia > Rodentia > Muridae > Rhynchomys > Rhynchomys soricoides. The sequence continues at coordinate 2,817,600 of JADRCH010000182.1, read as the reverse complement.
TGTCACCCTGTAAAATAGTGAAGAGATGGAAAGTTCCCTTGTCAGGCCATTTTATCTTGAAGGTGGGTCATTCATTCCTGTAAAAGATTAATTTGCCCGGTATGAACCACCAGACCCAAGTCTCCTGTTACTCAGCAGAAGTCCTTGAAATGGTTCTATACTTACCCCAAGGGTGTGGTCTGTGTCTGAACCATTTTTGGACGCAAAAAAGTAATTTGTACAGGAGGACAAAAAGCATGAAGAGAATATACACAGACAAACACAGAAAGATGTTCCAGGGGAAACAAAAAGACTGTCTCAAATCATCCTCCTCCATGTGCACCAGAGACCCAAAGACCCACACCTTGTTCAGAAATCAGATGAGAACTATCAAATTCTCCCTCTCCTGGTAGGAGGTTGGAATCATTCTCTTTAGCCACTGGCCAGGTGACAAAATATGCATCCACTTTGTCCTCCTTGGCCTCCAGATTAAACCAAAAACAGAAACACAGAGACTGACAAGACACTTGGGCACCCTAACTTACCAATCAGAAAAACACTCAACTATTTGGGTTAGGCCCCAAATGTAAGGAACCATGAATTATTGAAGAGTAATACCCCAGGCTCAAATAGTATGCAAAAGCTAAAAGCGTTTATTCTGCAGAAATCCAGCATGCAGGCGTCTACCAATCATCACAATGGTAACCTGGAGGTGAGCTCATAGGCTCAATTTAAAGTCGACTAGGGGAGTTCCAGGGGGAGGTAGGTGACCTTTATCCTGATTGATTGGCTCTATCTCTAGGGGTATGGGTAACTCTGGGATTGGCTAGGGTTCTGGGGGGGGGGGGTCCAGAATCATTTCTAGGGGCCTGGGGTCTTTGCAGAACCATTGTTGAGTAACTATTCTTATCTCAGGCTGGATGACGGGGCTGTTTTTTTCCTGGACTGGTATGTTCAGTTCTGGGAAACAGAAACTTAGGCCTAGTCTCCTGAACTGGCCCCTTGCAGCATGTCATAGAGTCATTCTGACTCAATAATCTCATTTGGGGTGAACTTTAGGGTTATTATTGTAAGAAATTTTTTAAAAAAAGAAGACGAATAAGAATTAAGAACTAGATAGGAATCATACTGTGATAAGAGGTACTGACTTTCTCCTTGCCAGATACTATGCTAAATACTTGATACATTATTCAAAAGAAATTATGGGTATGATGTTCAATGCCTATCATCCCAGCATGTAGGAAACAGAGACGAAGGATTACCACCAATTCAATGCCAGTCTAAGCCACACAGTAGGACCTTGCCAGTCTCAGGGGAAACGTCTGTTAATTAGGTATAATATTACAGTGATGTTTTAGAAGAGGAAACAGTACAGATTGGCGATTACTGTTTGGAGATTACAAATGTAATGCCCAATTACTTGGAGACTGGTTATTTGGTAAAAGCTGATGGAAATCGTATGTTGAGATTTGGATAGTAATTTGGATGTGGCCACGTGTGTGACTGAGTCCACAGTTCAGAGAAGTATTACCTAGAGATATAAACTGGAAGGACATAAGCAGGTAGTTGACCCATAACATCCTGGTACTGAATGATTAATCTAGAACATGTGTGTAAATAGAAAGATGTAAAAGCCATGGACTAGCCAAACGAGCCCAAATTTTAGAGTTAGGGAGTTTCACCAAAGAGGAGGCAGTCAGCAGTCAGATTGGTGAGAACCTGTGAGGCCTTGAAAACGCTGTCTGTGGTCATAAGGCCTATGAATCCCAGAAAACATGTCAACTCTGTGGAAAGATGATTTGGCCATACTCCATCCCAATACTGTGGCCCTAATAACATCTAGCAGAAATAACCACGGGGATTTGGCAGTGATAATGGTGATATGCCACAGAGCAATGTTTCCAGATCAGCAACTTTCTACACTCTCAGTTCCCTTTCCTCACACAGTGAGGTCAGTTTGAATTGGAAGGTCCTTCCTACAACAGGATACACACAAAGAAGGGGATGGACATGATTGTGAAGGAATCTGAAGACACTCACCTGACCACTACTGATGGAAAAATTCAGTTCCAGCAGCTGCCATTCACACAGCTCCACGTGTGATAAGGGTACAGAAGGAAGAGGGATGCATGGCCACAACGAGGAAGTAGGAAGAGTCACAGTGCAGTGGGAGAAGACCCTCTGGAGCAAAGACCAGCCTGGGCTCAGTGAGGCTCAAGGCTACCTCTCACCCCCTCACCCAACTCTGACTGTGGTCAGGTTCTTTCTGACTATAAGTCTGTGTCTTCAACAGCAACACAGTAATAGTGCCCACTTCAGTTGGCTGCCATGAGGATGAGAGGAAAAATTATGTATCAAAAGCTCTGAGTGTGTGTAAGGCCCAGAGCCCAAAATAAAGTAAAATACAGTTAAAAGATTACTAGCACACAAGGAACAACCCATAATGAGATGACACTCTCATCTGTGCTGTTACTGAAACCATGGTGTTCTGTTTCATCAAGCCTCACATTGAAAAAAATAAAATAAATAAATCAAGCTTACAAGCTTAAAGAGTGGCTCACCATTGGATCATTTACATATTAATATCCAAAGTACCTAGAGCTTCTGGCTGCTGGAACAGAAAGGAGGAAATCCTTTACTGCCTATCACAAAGGATTGTATTAGACACCACTATAACAAAAGACAGAACAACCAGAGAAACAAAACAGATTTGACCACAGTTTTACATGACACAGGAACATTCAGGTTGAAAACACAAGGACCAGAGTGAACTATTTGTTTTGATACTTAGGTTCAACCAAGAATGCACAGCCATGTAGAAACATATTTGAAAGGATGTGATCTAACTGTAATACACGGGGAAGGAATGTTAGACTCTAAACTCTTTCTCGGCCACTCTGCAGCTTTCCTTCCAGGTACACAACAGAATCTTCTTGAATGGGAGTCCTATGACTCACAATCAAATGAGGCGAGTCATAGAATTCATGCATAACTCTTAAAAAGACAGAGGAAAGTTAGAGTGACGTTTAATAGCTGAATCTGGGCAAAGGCGATCCTGTTTTCTACACCTTGGAGAAAATGGACTCTACTATCTATAATCTAAGGCTTAAGTGAAGGGTGAGCTATAGGAGATACCTTTGTCAGACATGAACTGCTAATGAGGGCTTCACTCTGGAGCATCATTTTCTGAGCTCCTACACTGTACAGAAGGCCAAGAAATGACTTGGAGAGGGTAGGAAACTGTAAGCATCCAGGACACTGGCAATACAGCAAGCATAGGCTCCAGCAGAGTGACAGACCTTGGTCCCTGGGTGGTGTCCACTAACCACGATAACAATACAGAAAAACTCTTGGTTGATGCATAAACATGGAAAAATGAATCTGCTATAAGCCAGTAGAAAAGTCCACCTGGAAGGTCAACACTCCTTTTACCAGTACTTGTCTTCTGTATTAGCTTAGCCTCTTTGAAATTCTATACAGGTTCAAGAACCTAAAAGACAAACAACAGAGACAAATATCTAGAAATTATCCATTAAAATTGTAGCGAATTCTGTAATTCTGTAAGGTCAAGTTCCATCATCAGAGTTGTTTAAAAATAAAAGGAATATATATTACAATAGTTCCCATGGGAGCAGGTCCTTTCTGGTCAGTAGTATTGCTTAAGGATGAAGGCTTTTCCAGATATGTCCTGTGACCTTCAGCAAATGCAGCCAGCCAAGCTTAAGCTCAGACTTCTTTCCAAATTCATTTATTATTATTTTTATTAATTATTTCATTTATATTTCAAATGTCCCCCTTCCTAGTCTCCTCTTCACAAATCCCCCACCATCCCCCTCCACTTTACCTCTAAGAGGGTGCTCACCCACCCACCCACTCCTGCCTCACCCCTCTAGCATCCCCCTTCTCTGGGGTATCAAGCCTCCATAGGACCAAGTGGCTCCCCTCACACTAATGCTAGATAAGGCAGTCTTCTGCTACATACATATGTAGCAGGAGCCATGGACTGACCCATGTATCTTCTTTGGTTGGTGGTTTAGTCCTGGGAGCTCTGAGGGGTCTGGTTAGTTGATATTATTGTTCTTCCTACGGGGTTGCAAATCCCTTCACCTCCTTCAGTCCTTCCCCTAACTCTTCCATTGTGGTCCCAGGGCTCAGTCCAGTGGTTAGCTCTTAGTCAGATGCTGGCAGAACCTCTCAGAGGACAGCCATACCAGGCTCCTGTCTGCAAGCACATCTTGGCATCAGCAATATTGTTGGGATTTGGTGTCTGTAAATGGGATGGATCCTATAGTGGGGAGGTCTCTGGATGGCCTTTCCTTCAGTCTCTACTCCATTTTTGTCCCTGTATTTCCTTTAGACAGGAACAATTCTGGGTTATAATTTTTGAGATGGGTGGGTGGCCCCATACCTTAACTGGGGGCCATGTCTATCTACTAGAGGTGGTCTCTTCAGGTTCTATCTCTCTACTGTGGGATATTTCAGCTAATGTCATCACCATTGGGTCCTGGGAGCTTCTCGCATCACTGGTGTCTGGGACTTTCTAGTGGCTCCCCCGTGCCCTCCCCCACTGCTACATATTTCTATCCATTCTTCTGGCCCTCTGGACTTCTTACCTGTCTCTTCCCATACCTGATCCTGCTCACCTTTTTTTCCTTCCCCCTTCCCTCTCCCATCCAGTTCCCTCCCTCCCTCTGTCTCCCATGATTATTTTGTTCCCCTTCCTAAGTGGAATTGAAGCATTCACACTTTGGCCTTCCTTCTTGTTAAGCTTCATATGGTCTGTGAGTTGTATTGTGCTTATTCTGAGTTTTTGAGCTAATAGTTTTTTATGAGAGGATGCATTTAATATATTTTTAAAACAGTAGAGAACAGAGTTTCCCTGAATAAGAAGAGATGTAAGTCACAAGACAGTCTCTATGTTTTCCCTTTTTTCTGTACATATTGTCTTCATGATTATTCTAGACTCATTTGGGGCAGAATTGCATGAAAAATACTTAGTTAGAAGGACACACATAGTTTTAACTTCTTAGCATCATGTTTTTAAGGCAAAAATTATTTTTGTATCTAATTCAATGCATATATAATATATTCAAACTAATATTTCAGAATATAAGCAGTATAAAATCAGCAGTAACATATTCAATTCTTTTTGCATTCCAGATCTTCAAAACCCAATGAGTATTTAATACTTCTGTCTTAATTTAGACTAGTCACATTTCAGTTGTTTGGTGCCTACAAATAACTAGCCATTGAACAGCAAGGAAAACTTGGAGGGCAAGATCTCTATATTTTTTTCTAAACATGAAAATATATATTTATATTTATAAGGTATCAAGAATTATGAGGACGCAGTGAAAATCCACATGAAACCATTGCATTGGAGCCTATGGAGAAAAGAAGAAAAAGAAAATGTTTGTTCCTACTGTAATTCATTGTTTTAAAGACTAGATATAGTTTTATAAAGTGGTAACCTAGACAGATGCATGCACCTGCCTAGCATATGCAAGGCCATGGGATTGATCCCCAGTGCTGCAAGAATAATAGTAATAAATAATAAGCATTATATGATAATTAATTTACCATTAATAAGTATGAAATGTCTCTGCTGGAAAACTTTCAAAGGCAAGCATACTGGTTCATGCCTATAAGTCTAAAACTTGGTAGTCTACAACAGGAGGATTAACATAAATTTGAGGCTAGCCTAAACTGTGACTCAAAAGAAAAAAACCTGAAATAAAGGTATGGAGAGATGGCAGAATGCTTTGCTGTGCAATTATGAGGACCAGAGTTCAGATCCCATCATCCACATAACAAGCCAGGCATTCTGCAAAAATAAATAAATACATAAATACATAAATACATAAATACATAAATAAATAAATACATAAATAAATAAAATTTTAAAAATGGACCTCAGAAGAAGCTATATGAATATGGGATTCTTTTTAAAATTATCAAAAACTAAAAGAACCATAGACTAAGAAAGCAACTTACCATGAAACAGTCCTCCAAAATGTAAAAGGAAATCAAGCCCCTAAGAATTAGAGAGAGAAGGCTACTAAAAGTAGGAACATAATCACCAGCAGTTAAGTGGGGAAGGCTTATCATGAGCAATTAAACACATTTCAGGAAATCACTGCTTTTAATCACCCTTGTTGTTTTAAGTTTACTAAACACTAAGTTATATTTAGTTATTAGTATTGGGATGCAAAGGCTATGAACACTATCCCATCAATGCAACCTGTTTTTGTAAGCAATGCATTCCAATACACATGAGCAGAGCAAATTTTCTCGTATCTTATAAAACCACATGAAACACAATCCCCAGAACCAATAGAAAACAAGGGAGAGAGGGAAGATAGAGAAAAGGAGGGAGAAAGGAAGGAGGGGAGAAACAAACACACTGTACTCACATGTCTTGTTTCATCAAAAAATCATTGTAACAGAGGAAAAGGAGAAACAGATCCAATGTCAACAGCTGCGAACCGGTTAGGTAAATTATGCTACAGTAGATTATTTATTCAATAGGCATTAGAAAGGTGAAGAGAGTCTCTGTGCGTTAAAGGTAGGAATGTACACTGGTGTACCTCCCATAAGAAAACTTGGCAATTCCCCAAAAGGTTAAGTATGGAATTCTCAGAACACACAGGACCACTCAGAGGTGTCAGAGAAAGAAAAGACATACATCCCAAGACATACCTCACTATTGTAAACGTTATTTTGAGCAACAATCACTGGACTAACCTCAGGAAGAGTCACTTGGCCTGCCTTCCTACACACAGAGAGCCAAATGAGTCTCTCTTTTCTGTGGTTTTGATTAGTGTGTATTAATTGTACAAAATAATGGGTTTCACTCTGACAATCTCATGTATGCATATAGTGTATGCCAACTATCGTCCACCTCAGTATCCTCTCATCCCTCGTTTCTCTGTTTCCCGTCTACTCTTCTTCTCCCTCCTTGCCCCCTGCCTCGATTCCACGAGTGAAAAGAAATGACACTTGTCTTTCTTAGTCTGGCTTCTTTTGCTTAACTTGGTAGGCTATAGTTCTATGCATTTTCCTGCAACTTTCATGAACTTGTTCTTCTTTAGACTGCAATCACTCTTTGGGGATAAACATCCTTCACATACCAGGGCATCATGACCGTTTTCGTTACAAAGCCTGGCAGTCAGGGCTGCCATGGGCCTAAACATACTCTGAGGTATCCTAGTCATCTGCCAGCTTTTACACCCTCTCACTACCTCCAGTCTCTTTATTAATACCTACAAATTCCACTCCAGTCTGGAGTTTCTGGTGTTCTATCAGTCCTGCATGTATAAATTGTTATTTATCTAAAAAAATACAAAACCATGATGCTTCAGACATTTTCTCACACTTTACTTGGGATGATTCCCATATGCACAGAAATTTGATAATAACCTTTATTATTTTCTCTTACAAAGTGGCTCCTGTACTGTTTGGGTTCCTAGATTCAGCAAGGCACACAAATAAGCAACAAAGGGAGAATAAAGGGTGTATCTCTTTTCTTTACAGCTTATACCTAAATAATTGAAAACAGGTATTCAAAGACATACAGGAATGCTCATGGCTATATTATAATGACCAACAGTTGGAAACACCTATATTGTTCCTCAACAAATGAATGTGCAGGTTATTTATGGAATACCATTCTGCCACAAAAGGAGTGAGGGACTAACAGAACCACAGTGGAGATGAACCTGGAACAATCCGCTGGGTGAAAGAAGACTGAAGGTTGCAGAAAAGATCATATATGTTTTTTATATAAAACCAAGAGAACAGATGAATCTGGGAGATGAAGACATAGCTCAGCAGTTAAGAGCACGGGTTACTCTTCTAGTGGATTTGAGTTCAATTCCTAGCAACCAGGCAGCTAAGAACTGTCTGTAACTCCTTTCCCAAGGAATCTACCACTTTCATCAGGTTTCTATAGGCACACATTGTGAGCATATATGCAGACAAAACACTCATCCACATTAAATTAACCTCTTCCCAACATATTCGTGTTAACTACTTAGGAACTTAATTCACCCCAATCGCAGTTCCCATTCCTCCCACATCTACCCTCTTGCCCTTGTACTTCCCACCTCCCAAAGTTCAATCTGTGTTGCCCAGACACTCACTGGAGCACGGTCAAATTCCCAGTGGCCGGCTGCTAAAAGAAAACTTGAGACCTTGAGGAATTCATCAGATTAGTTTAGTCTCAGAGGATGTCTATAAGGGACCACGTTGATTAGACTCATTGAAGTGAAAACACCCAGTCTAAAGGAGGTCCACACCATTCCTGCAACTTGAGTAAGAGATTGCATAAAAATTTGGAAACTAGCTGACGTTTAGGAAAAAATGATTCATCATTTTTTGCTTTGTAACTGAAGCTACAACCTGGTTAGTTGCTATAAATTCTTACTGCTAGGAATTCACTGCCATGATGGACTCCATCCTTGACCTGAGAGCCAAAATAAACCTTTTTATAAGTTGTTTTTATCACAGCAACAGGAAAGTAACTAAGACAATAGGTAGGTGATTCAAAAACTGGCCTAGAGTGGGCACTTCTTACATTGACCTGAACCCAAGACCCCCTCTATCCCACCTGCCTTCCTCTTCTCCATTCTTCACCAAGGTCAGTCCTGCACTGCCCTCTGGCTCTTCACCAGCCTCTTCTGCCTCCCATTCGGCTCCTAGTGATTTCTTCAGAATTTTTCTAGTAGCTTAATTTTCTTCTTCGAACATCATTACTGACATATGGAGTACATGGAGAGAAAAACCAATCCCCCTAATCTAGCCACAAGGGCTGAGGGTGGGGTACTTTCCAGAGGAAACCCTAGAGCAGTGGCTTAGCCCTCGTGGCCAGATTAGTCCATAGAAACATAAGACCAAGGGCTGCTTTCTGGCCTTAAATCATCTTTAAGTAGCTAAGAATCATCAAAAGGATTGGGGGTGGGGGGTTCTTCCCTCATTATATTCCAGGTGCTGAGCAGTTCTTGGTGCATGTGGCTTGAAATTTGCAATTAAGCATTCTGAGCTAAAGTTCTCTCTCTCTCTCTCTCTCTCTCTCTCTCTCTCTCTCTCTCTCTCTTTCTCTCTCTCTCTCTCTCTCTCTCTCTCTCTCTCTCACACACACACACACACACACCACATTAAGTGCTTTCAAAGGTCTTAAATATTAGCTGGGTATAATTGCATACATCTGAAATTCTCGGACTCTGGAGGCAGAGACAGGGGATCACGAGTTTCAGACATTTTCAGCTTCATAACAAAGTTGATGATAGCCTAAGCTAAATGATACTGTCTCAAAAATAAATAAGAAATAATTAATTAAAATTGTCCCGCGCTACCGTCTCGCCAGCAAGAACGACGTGGCACACAAAGGATCCTTCTGCAGTAAAGCTTTAATGCATCTTGAGAGGGAGAGCA
>JADRCH010000182.1:2780184-2808179 GCA_019843965.1 Rhynchomys soricoides | reverse complement strand
TGTAATGGCGAATGTGGGTGCAACTCGGGCGGCTCCCCACATAAAATAATTCTTAAATATTGTGACTTTGAGAGGTTTCCAAATAATCACTTTTTAAAGAAAAAAAATGTTCAAAAAGACAAAAGCCTCTATTTCCCTTCTCCAAATTATTTTTGTGTATAAAGTGCAAAAAAGCAGAGGAGGTAGGGTCTAGAGATGGGTGTGGCCAGGTATAGTGCCAGCACTTAGGAGGCAGAGGCAGGCAGATCTCTATAAGTTCAAGGCCAGTGTGGTCTACATAGTGAGTTCCAGGCCAGCCAAGACAATATAATGAGGCCCTCTCAAACCAACAAACAAACAAAGAGATAATCACTAGGTCACAAGCCACGGCCATGCAATAATTTTGAGGGTCTAGGAAATTCACATGTGTGACTCTGACCTATATAGCCGAAGGGCAAGCTGATTGGGAAGAGGGTGATAACAGGAATGAGTCACCAAATCTCTTCATAATTATCAAATTCCTATGGCAGATGGGGGTGAGGTGAGTTTAGTAATATGACCCTTGTTTCGAATACCCTGAGTTCTATCTCCAGCTCTATGAAAAAGAAAAGAGTAATGGTGACCTGACCAAAGATTTCTCCATGTTACTTCATCCTGAAGTATCTATACAGAAGCAAGAAGTCATGGTAGGAAGGAATTGCTAATATCTGATATGAGAACAAATATATGCATCATCCTTGTGAAAGCTAGCAACTTCTTCCATTTGTGAAATGGTTTTTACTTCCTGGTCACCACTGATGTCACATACACAATCACCATTCTTGCGTAAAATGGCTACCTCTATACACACATTTCTTTTATCCATTGATTGTAACAAACTACCTGCTCAGGGAACAATGGTGTACTTTCTTACTAGCTGACATCTATAGGACAGTCTGATCCTGATTCCTAAAATTCAGCTGAAATGACTCACATAGCTGGGTCTCTGTTGGCTCTGACCAGTTAACTGAGGATAACCACTAACTAAGAGGAAACTGTTGGAGAGTGAGAAGGCAGGACCCTGAGGACATTCTGACCAACGAGAACAAGGACTACAGATTACAACTTTCCTTATCTCGAAGAAACAGCTGAAATCTGCTGGGATTTTGGCTGTTTCACTTGAGATAACTGCAGGGGAACTCTCATCTTCTTCTAGTCTATCTTCGAATAACTATTTCCCTATTCCACACCCCAATCATGGCAAATTTTCTATAGAAAAGAGTGTCCTCCACTGGTAACATATGTAAAAAGAATTGGCATAGGAATATGCACAAGAAGCCACCTGAGTACCCATCCCCATAACCTCCCTTAGTCTTGTGGGGCCAAGACTATCAAGATAACCATCTTAAAAAGAAGCCAGAGGTCCAGTATAACAAAGCCCTTATGGGAGCTTGATTTCTACCAAAGGAGACTAACTGAAAAATATATTATGTGCATGACAAGCAAGCTGAAGTCTTCCTGCTGTCTTGCTGTGCTCAAAAGCAGAGCTTAAGAGAGTACTGACAAGCTGGGAGGTAGCTGTCACACACCTTTAATACAGCACTGGTAGACAGAGGGAAGCAAATCTCTGAGTTTGAGGCCAGCCTCATCTACAAGAGTGAGTTCAAGGACAGCTGGGACAACACAGAGAAACCCCATCTAGAAAAATAAAAAGGGAGGTGGGGTACTGGCAGGGCTGGAAAGATGGCTCTGGGGTACCTGGCTGCTCTTCTATAGGACCTAGGTTCATTTCCTAACACTTATAGGGTAGTTCACAACTCTCCAAAGGTTCAGACATTAGATCCCTGGATCTAATGCCTTCTTCTACACCCTGAGGGCACTAGGCATGCAGGTAATTCACAGACATGCAAGCAAAAACACATGTACACATATAATAATATTACTATTATTTATTAATATATGTATTAATATATTTATATATAAATATAATAATTTTATATTTTATTATTATTATTTTAAGAGGTTAAGAAAAGAGGAACTAGTTATGACCCAAGAGAGAAGAGGGGCCCTGGAGGAAGGCAAGGTAGAAGCCATCTTTCCTTTTCATCATGTCATCATGACGCTTTCTGCTCCCAGCTCAAGAGCCTCTAAAGGACTCGGTTTCTGAGAAGGGGAGACAAGGCCCATTAAAGGCTCTTCAGGCTCTATCTCAGTCCTTACTCCTTCAGGTATGCCTAAGCTCAGTTTTGTCCACTTTCCAGCAGTGACCTCCTAGACACTGCCAGATGAACTCCTGTGACATTCATTCTTCCTGTTTTCTACCTAAAGCTTTTTCTTTTGTTTCTGTATTTCCACATCTCGGCTCTTAGTTCCTAGTTGAGCAACACCTTCCCCAATGAGGAACGTTCTCTTCCTCTGTACTAGATGAGGATGAACGGCTGGGGCCACAAAGTGTCCCTCACTAAAGCTTCTGTGCTACATCCTCGGAGGAACTATCTTGCTGACCTTGGACTCCTCCAGAAGGCCCAGCACAGACAATCCAAGCAAAGACAAGATAATGCTGACTGCATTATGATTGTTGCCAGTTATGCTATTTTACTTCTTGCTTCAAAATCGGGCTGATACTGTGGCCCAAACTACGTTAGCTTTTCTCTTAAGTTTTACTTAACAAAGCAAAAGCAAAATTTCCTTCTTTCCCAAAATGTCATATCAGGGAGCATACAGGAGGAAAATCTGTCTGACTAGGACCTTTTAAATGATTGGGGCACAGAATATTAATTTCTATACTACAAATTATATGAGTAATTAGCTCAGAAGAGGAAGATGTCACCCTAGACAAAAGGCAGCTGTTGAATGCACAGGTGTGTATGTCAAGAAGCATGCTTCTGGTGAGCTGAAATGTGAACTAGAGGTGGGAATGAGCTGAGCTTCGGGTCACAGCAACCATGACTACTGCCGTAGAAGCTTGGGACTGACCGAGGAGCTTGTGGACTCCAGTGTTGATGCATTTCAAGAACGAAACAGAACTCAGACTGTAGCAGGTTAAGTACTAGCTTTGAAGCTTAAAACTGACTAAAAAAATATGAAAGCATCTGAGGGTTTAAAGCAGGATAAATCCAAGGCAAGATCTGCATTTAAGAAAGCATGGGTTGTATACTATTTGGAGTGGATTGGTTCCTGGATATATTCATTGTGCTTCTTGTTGCTGTGACCAAATAAGTGACAGGAATCAAATTAAGGAGAAAATGTTGATTCTGGCTTACAATTCCAGGGAGATATACTCCATCATGTTGAGAAAGTCATGGCTGCAGGAACAGGAGGCTAGCTATTCACACTGCATCTACAGTCAGCAAGCAAGTGAACAAGAAGTATCAGAGGAAACCTCAAGGGACACCAGCAGTGAGCCACTTACTCCAGGATGGCCCCCCTCATGAAGGCTCCACAAACTTTCCAAACAGAGCCACCAGCTGGGGACCAAGTTTTCAAAAGCACAAGCCTATGGGAGACATTTCACATCCAAACCACAGTACTAGGGAAACTGGAATCAGGAATAATTTTTTTTTTTAAATTCTATATTATTGGGATATAATTTCCAAAGCTAAAATCCAGTGAAGGGTACCCTACACAGAACTTTGACAAATGTAAACACATATTTAAAAATACAAATTATTTCCACTACCCCCCCCAAAAATGTTCTCTTGTGCCCCTTTATAGTCTCTCTTTCCCATCCCCTGACCATAAGCAACTTCTGATCTTCCATGGATGATGTATCAGTTTTTCCTATACTAGAATTCAATATAAAAGAAACCCACCAGCATTACCTCTTCTGTCTCACTTTTGCTTAACCTTGATTTTGAGATCCATCTATGCCTCTGCTTATATCTGTGTTTCTCTTTATAACTGAGTGGTATCTCTTTCTGTATGGCTCTTCCATAGTTTACTTATTCATTTTCCCATTGATAAGACTGGGATTGTCCACAAAATGAGTATTTAGATGCTGTGTATATAAATACCTGACAAGACATGTGTTACAGAAGAGGCTTTCTTTTTTCTTATTGTTTCAGAAAGCATGACCCAGTGAGGGCATGAAGCCATGATACCAGACGCTACATGGTGGCAGGATTATCAGGCAGATTCTTGCTCATATCTCAGAGTACCAGGAAACAAAGACCAGATAAAAAACAGGGCCAGTCTACAACCTTTACGACCACTAGAGATCTACTTTCTCCGCTAGGACCTTCATCCCAAAGGTTCCACAACCTCCAAAACAGCTCCACAAGCTAGGGACTAGGTGTTCACATGTGTGGCTGGCGGGGTATGTTTTACACAAACTATAGCAGCTATGCTACAGTGATGATTCCTCAGAACCCAACACCGGTGCTTCAGTGCCACACCTGGAGTTTGTGGATCAAGTGTAACAGTAGTGCTTCAAGCTCCAGAGCTGTGGGTCAGCTTGTCTTGCTATGTTACACATCTCTCACTCTTAGGACACCAGCATCACTGTAAGGGGCATGCTTCATTCATGGAGACATCAAAGACAGAAGATCGAAAGCCCAATGACAGAAACTCACTCAGGTCTCCAACTGAATCCCACCCATCAATTTCCACCTTGCATGAAGCAGTCACAAGATCGAAGTAGGCAAAAAAAGGAGTGTCATTTCTAGCCACCGAGGAAGTCCCTCCTTTGGTAAATAAAGAATGGGTCTTCCCTGTCTGCCTATTGTAGGCATATCTACTGTTCGCCTTCTCTGCACTCTCCCTTTATTTGGACATAGCTCTTCTGTTTCTGTGACAAAACTCCTACTCACTAATTTCAACAATAGTTGGAATTCTCACTCCTCATCAAAGGAGCTTCTTTTATCAGCAGATGGAAAAACTATTACAGAAAAGCCACAACTGGCCAAAAGGCAAAGAACATCTGATTGTAAGGTTATACAAGTACTGGCAGACATGAGGCTTACATTGAGACACTGCCTGATAAAGATGTGAACACCTGTCATGCACACCAAAGGTGTGAAATGTAAACAAGATATATGTGCTTCAGGCGAACAGGGGCTCTCAACAGAGGCTTGCCTTGAGGTGAGTGGCATGATTCACACCTTGAGGTATTACATGACAAACAGACATGCTAGGACTGACTGCATGTCAGCAAAGCTTTTCAAGTAGAAGAGCTGTTTGACTTTTGTGGCAAAATAAACAAACTACAAAATGTATCACTTTAGGGAGTTAGCCATGTAATTCAGTGATGGAGTGTGTGAGAGCCCAGGATTGATTCCCTGACCCCCGTGCTATACCACTGTAGCCATTTTCAAGTAATCCCGTGGCATAAGTAAACACATGCATTGTTGTTCAACAAGCACCACTACCTGTTCCCAGAATATGCTATCAAGCTAGGCTGAAATTCTGTGCCTCGTAAATAAAAACCCACACACTACCTGCGCCGGTCCCCCGTAACCACACTTCTGTTTTATGTCTCTGGGTTCTACTATTTCAGGTATTCGCTATACATAGAAAAGTAAAAAACTTGCTTCTCTGTTCAGTGAATTTCACCTACCATAATGCCCTCCAGGTCTATGCATGTTGTGGAATGTCTTTTTGAGGCTTCCTGTGTCCTGGTACAGGGATATACCAGTTTCTGTGACCCAGTGTCTTCTTATGTATGCTTGGGTTGCCTCTGCATCAGGCTGTTATGTGCAAGCACTGGGCACATTTCTGCCTCTATTTTCATTGGCAAGTGTGAGCCTAGGCTTCTACTCTCAATTTATTTCATATGCAGCTTTTGATTCTTTTGAGCAATTATCTAGCAACTGAATCATGGGGTCATACCCATTTTCATTTATGAAGGACATTTCACTGAAAGGGAAGACTAATCTTTTAGAGAAGGAAACTATGCTTTAGTGAGTTCTTCTATTTGTGCTGTTTTTCTGTCTCTTTCTCTCTGCCTCTATCACATAGAGAAAGCTCTCTCCCATTGTTTTGTACTAACATTCTACATCAAGGAATAAAAATTTCTGCCTGGGACCACATTTGCCATTGACATTACTGGCAGACATAAAGGTTACATTGAGACCTTACCTTACTAACGTTTGAACACTTGTTATGCAAACCTTAGGTATGAAAAATAAGTTGGATTATAGCTAATGAATTTCTGAAGTGGTCTATGTATAAAAAAGGCCAGTGTTGATGCGCTGAAAGAAGTGCTTTTCTGGTGTGCAGGAAGCCCAGCACTCCATGAACTAACTCTCTGTCTCTGTCTCTATCTCTGTCTCTCTCTCTCTCTGTTATAGAGACTATTTGTAACTTTGCTGCTTTCTCATAATGAGAAAGACAAATAGAGAGAAGGGTTTACCTTAAACATAATAAGAGGTAGACCTTGATCTGAGAGCATAATAGGAAAATGTACTTTACTGGCTTCTTTGAAACTATATCAAAACAAATCCAGTGTAGAAAGTGGGATTGTGATGCTTCTGTGCATCTCTGGGAATGAGTGTGGTGGCCCAGTTCCTTCATCTTTGCAGGTAGTCTGGCTGATGATAACTACTTGCAACTTTGCTGACATCAATCTTGACTACTCAAGGAGAGGTCTAGCTAGTTTAATCGGTCCTCAAAATAAGGACTAAACACTTGGTCACTACTAGGTAGATTATAAAAAAAATCAAATCAGAAGATGTCAATTTCATTTCTACAAAGCTGACTTTAAAGTCTATTCACTACATCACTTAATAAAGGCCCTCCCTCTCAGAGTGTGTGTGTGTGTGTGTGTGTGTGTGTGTGTGTATACTTCAAGAAGCCAGAAGAGGATATTGGATCCCATGTAGCTTGGCCTTGGCAGAAGATGCCTTGGGCAGACATCCAGAAGAATGGAGCTGGTGGCTCTGTCTAGCCCCAGTGCAGTAACCTGAGAACACAGACATGGGGCAACTCTAAATGCTGTCCCAGCATTACTCTTTGATGCTTACTTTAGATTTCTGTAAGGGCTTTGCAGCCTCCTGAGTCATGTTAAGAGTTGCTCATGATCTAGAAAAAAATTTAAAAGGTAGGAGAGAAAAAAAGAATGGGTGAAACTATTGGCAATTGATGGAGGTGAGGTGTTCGAGAGCCAATACTCTTTGATTCTGAGTATGCTATAATTTTTCCATAAGTCTTTTTTTTAAAAAAAAAAAAAATTCCCAAAGATACAAAATCTTCTATGAATTCAACTCCCTTTAGAGTCTTTGTTTTCCAGTGCCAGTGGGAAGCTTCCACCTGTCTATTAACTTGTCACTTCCAAGGGAAAGCCCCTCTCTATGTGATCTTTGATGTCCCTGCTCCATCCTGGTAACAGTTTCAACACCCATGCTGTTCTAAAAGCTTGGGTTTTAGAAGCTTCTTTTAGAACCTACCTCACATTCTCAGACTCAACTATCGAGTAACTCAGTCAGGACACACAGAGTTCCAACAGTTGCCTTGCTGGCAACTGTAAAAGGCTTCTCACGGTGAGCAACGCCCCATCTGTGGAACCCCCAGGAGCCACCCTTGCCACCTTAATGCAGAGGAGTTGGGAGTCAGAAGCTGATATTCTTCTTTCCCCTGCCCTGCATCCTCGTCTCTCATCTCCTCCTCCTTAATTTTCAGATAGGGTCTAGTGTAAGCTGTCCTTAAACTGCCCTTAATAGCTGAAAATAGCCTCAGACAAACGTCTGATCCTCCTGTCTCTACCTCATGAATGATGAGTTCAAATTGCTACCAGAGTTGATTTATAGAGTGATGGATATCAAATTCAGGGCTTCTGATATGCCAGGCAAACACTCTATGGACTAGTCCACATCCCAGATTCTCCCATTCCATTAGTAGCGTTATGCTGTCATACATGGGATCTCAGGCAGAAGTGAAGGGGCTCCACATTTGCAGAGTACCAGGCAGGTCCTCATATTCCAAGAGCAGTTCCTTGGGCATAGTCCACAGTTAAGATCCTAAGCAAATCTCCTGGTAAGTAGCAGCCATTGTCTCTGACTTCTGACTGAGGGTCCTATGTGACCTTTTGTCCCTGCTGACATGACTTCCCTGTCTTGGTGAACCTTTCTTTCATCAAACTGCCTTTAACAAGTATTTTGGCACAACACTGAGGAAAAAAAGCTAAACAGAGTCATTTCAGGTTTATAAGAGTGATGCATCTTTCTTTTGAGGGAGGTGGTGTTTATTTGGTTGGTTTTTCAAGACAGAGTTTCTCTGTGTAGCCGTAGCTGTCCTGGAACTCATTCTATAGACCAGACTGGCATGGGACTCAGAGATCTGCCTGCCTCTGCCTTCTGAATGCTGTGACTAAAGTCATGATCCAACATACCAGGTGCTGCTGTTTTTCCTTTATTTTTGGGGGGGGGGGGAAGAATATTTTGTTTTGTTTTAGTAAATAGCATTAACTCTTTGGAGGGAAGAATGAACAAATACCTATTCATTCCAAACAGGGCACCAACAACAGACCAAAGAAATTATTCCATTCAAGCCTAGCTGGATGAGCCAACTGGGCTTACTTACAGGGTGAGGGAATCATCTTCAGCAGTGGTTCTCAACCTTTGAGTCTTGACACTCTGGGGCCAGGGGATACACATCAGATACCCTACCTATTAGATATTTACATTATGATTCATAACAGTAGCAAGTTATGAAGTAGCAATGAAAATAATTTTATGGTTGAGGTCACCACAACATGAGGAAGGTTCACAGCATTAGGAAGGGTAATAACCACTGATCTACAGGAAATCCAACAACCTACCTACGGCTATACCAGTTTATACATCCTCAGGGAAAGGCAGGGTCCTGTTAAGACCTCCTAGTCCTCACGAAGAGAGGTGAGTGGGTCCAATGCTTGGTGTAGATAATCACAGATGCTCTGACATCAAGACTCCAGTACCCACACTTGGAGAACAAAGTTTCACAGCACAGAGTTTTAATTTTAGCTTTTAAGCAAAAATAATTCCTTAGAGCTGGATAGCTCAGCCTTTCTTTTGTACAGGAAGAGGACAGAAAGTGAGTTTAGGAAGCGGGAAGGGAAGGTGTCAGAATAAATTGCAGTTCATCATCTCAAAGTATGTACATATAGACTAACCCAGGAAGGGGGAGAAAAAAGTGGAGGGCCAGCCTAACAGCTCTTCCCGGGTGCCATCTCGTGTTCTCGAGTGGTACTGCATTAAGAGCGTAACCTTTTTAGAACAGGGTCCCTGGAACATTTCAGTATGAGTTCCTGAATACCGGACTGGGAAATGCTTCAGGCTAACACCAAACGCTTAGTTGGGAACAAAAATCCAGAGACCTCTCACAACTCATCTCTGGAAATACCTGCAGGTCAGTGAGGGCTGTGTCTGCAACAAACGTCCCCAGCATCATAAAGGGTTCTTTCACTGGAGTTTGGGAGGAACCTACAGCCCTTGAATCACTCCCTCTAGTGAAGGAGACAGGAAAATGCCTGAAAATCCTATCTGCCTGTGCCAAGTTAAGCTGATAGCCAGGAACACCGGGCGAGTTGGAAAGCTTCCCGGACGAGATTACAGGGAGCTGACGCTTCAGCATGTGTAGGAGTTTGCCAGGCTGGAAGCAGGCACAGATAAATGATCCAGGGAGGAAAGCAAACAGAATCTGGGAAAAACCGCCCTGTTTCAAGTAGAGCAGAATGTAATCAACAAGCAGCTAGAAAGGGAGGGGGTGGAAGATGAACGGGGCAGGTCACTGAGGGTCATTCCCGGACTCAGTAAACCCCAGCCTGTGCCCTGGGGCTTGAGGCAAGGCACATCTGTTCTTTAGAAAAAACTGCCTGGCCTCGCTCAGCTCACCTTTGGCATATTTCCAAACTCGTTTATTTCTGTTTTCTTAATAAACTATCCTTTTTCCTACTTGGGAAAAAAAAGTGAAAAGAAGAGGAAGAAGGAAGGAAATGGGAGACAGAGAGGATGGGAGTGGGGAAGAATAAGAAGCGGGCAGAGGGCGGGAGAATGGAAAATGAACAAGCAAAGAATCTGCCCACAGTAACCAGTGGCCTGGGAATCGGGAGATCTCAGAAGTAAGTAGGTGAGAGCCCGCAGGTTTTCTTGCAATGGCTCAGGTAAGAAACCCTAGAGGGGCATGGTAAAGTCCAGGTAGGAGAGGATTCTACCTTTGAGGGATGCATTCATTCCAGGGAGCTAGGGCAGTGGGGCAGGAACATGGGCAGGATTTTGGCTGAAGGTGGGGAGTCAGGAATGTATTCACGCCCCTGGAGTCTTAGAAGAGGTTGAAATCAGTCCTGAAGGGTGGGGGTAAAAGGTAGTAGATGGGCATTGGGCAGTCCTTCCCAGATCCTAGATTTTAGACTTTAAGCTTCTAGCAGTGGATTCTGCAATGCCATGAAGACGTGCCAAGGGGGTTATAAAAGACAGGAGCAAATGTAATCTCTGCTTGTAAGGGTACTAAGACTTTCCACTGAAGGGTGTGAGGTTCCCCACTCGACTTGTTTTGTCATTCCTAAGTGTGACTTGCCTGGGAACGAGCCAGTGTGTAAAGAGCTGAGTAAGTAGTTTTCTTCTCCCATGTTCTATTCCACATCTGAACATCTTGGTATCTTCCCTTAGAGGCATGGGACTTTCTGGGGGCCAAAGCAAAAGACAGTTCAGTGTTAGAGCAGACACTGGGACATCTCTAGGAACCAGCCAAATAATCAGCAGATAGTCATCAAAAACAGTTTTGTCACTACGGGAAGTTTTCAGGGTTTTTGTTTATTTGACAGATTATCAATTAAATGGCATTGATACAACAAAACTTCATTCTTGTTTCCTTGCTTAGTTTTTGAAAACAAATTCTCTTTGCTTATCATAAAAAAACAGAATGAGAATTTATGCTAAGCCCTGGCAAAAAAAAGTTAAAAACTTCATCCATGGACATATAAGTAAATAAAATATTAGTAACTTTTATTGTTCCACCTACCTCATTCAGAGATGTATTTCCAATAGATATGCATTTTATAGTAAGGTTTAAACATATGTATATGATTTTATATGCTTAGAATAATTGTAATGAATCAAAAATTATTTATTGTGAGTGTGTGTGTCTACAAGTGCAAACATATGAGTACCACAGTACACACGTGGGGGTGAGAGTATAAACCATGGGAGTCAGTTCTCTCCTTCCACCTTCATGTACATTCTGAGACTAGAACTCAGATCACCAGGCTGTACGGCAAGCAAGCAGTTTTACCTGCTGAGCCTTCGTATTGGCCCCCAAAGAAATGTTTACCTTAGAGAGCTGGACTTATAGGAAATGTCGATAGATGCCAGGTATTTCAAGGATTTACTTGTAAGCCCACATCCTCAGGGTATCAGACCAAACCTGAGGGTGACTCAGACTTGGTGTGACTGGTCAGGGGAAAGAGGGCAAGGGAAGCACTGCCGAAGTTCTGTTTATACTGGTCAGAAGCAGCATTATCCCAGAGCCGAATCAGTTAGCTTAAGTCAGACAGTCTGCATACAGCAGGTTTTCCCAGCATCCCTGTTCTACCCCAACCTGGACACAGAGCAGAGGCTCAGAGCATCAGTGAGTCAGCCCCAGGCACAGGATAGGAGCTGGGGTGTCCTCTCCCCCATCATGGATTGCCTCTCTCCTTGTCTCCACATTACTGAGGACAGAGCTACTACCCCAAACAGACTGCTGTCTTCTTTTTGGCTCTTTGCTCTCCTGACAGTTGAGAGTGTGGGTTTCTGGATTCTTCCAGTTTCTCTTCCTGCCCCTGTCGCTCATCCTTAGCCTTTTTACTTCTCATTTCATTCCATTCACTCTCCACAGAAAATAGCAGATGAGCCCTTAGTTCAGTCACTGTTTGCCCTGGGGGTCTCCCAAATCTACACCACTAGGCCAGATCTAGAGCCAGGACTATCCATGGGGTCTCTATGGCAACCAACCTACCCTCTGCTGAGATATGAATGGGGTTGAGTTTCACACACAGCATTGTGGTAAAGGGGCAGCCTTAGTGTGTTCAGGACTGTAGGTCTTAGAAAACACTAAGCTGGGCATTACCCAGTTAATTGGGAACTTCTACTCTCAAGAGCACTTTTTGTCTGTCTGGTTCTTGGTCTCTTGAAACACCATCTCCTATAGCCTAGCCTAGCCTTGCACTGGCTAAGTAAATGACAATGTCCTTAAACCCCTGCTGCGCCCGCTTCCCCAGGGATGACATACCCAGCACAGGTAGTTCTGATCATTTAAATGTTTTGCTTCCTTTGAAAATCCATTATAAAATTGTGTTTGTCCATCTGGCTTTTGCCTCGGTCAAATAATCACTTTGCTCTATTACCCCACCCCTGCCACTATTGTAGAAAGACCCATGTCCTAGAAACAATGTATCTTCTTAAGGGCTTTTTGAGACAGGGTCTTGAGTAGCCCAGCCTGGCTACTTGCTGTATACCTGAATGTGAGAAGTCAGCTCAGGAACTTTGGGATATTCCACCAGGGCCCCTGATAACCTGGGCACCCCTCCCCTCGGTTAGAAAGCAGGTAGGCTGGAAGGGAGGGACAGATTAAGCCCGTGCTACCTCATTCCCTAAAGACTAATCAGTTTAAAAGTCACATTGTTCTGCCAATCACATTGTGCCTAATGGCTGCTCCTCTAAAAACTGTATAAAAGGTCCCTGAACAGGCTATGCGTGGTCATTCTCCCACCTTGGTGTGCAGGACACCCCCAGCATGCTGGATCAATAAATTCCTCTTGCATTTTGCATCAATCCCCGACTTCATGTGTTCACTTGGGGGATGGGGGGTTGGGGGGGATCTCTGGTAAGTTAAGGCTCCCCAGAGTTTTACAAGAGTGACCTTGAACTGATCCTCCCATGACCTCTACTTCCTGAGTTCTATACTTATGGCAATGTACTACCAATTTTATGAAGTCCCCGGGATCACACCTGCAGCTTTGAGAATGGTGGTATCCTACCAACTGAGCTAAGTTCTCAGTCAGCATTGTATTTTTCCCTGTACTTTGTATGGGTTGTTTTTTGTTTTTTGTTTTTCTGTAATACTATAAGTAGATGAGCCTTTTTTCTGGGGGTCACTGCTAAACAATAATGTGCACCAAGCATTCCCCAAAAGCAGACTTCTTCAGTTATGTGCAGTGCTTTCCTCTGACCCAAACTAGGATGCACTGGAAGGAAGACACTATACCTCTCTGACTTGTCTGCCATCCTTCCAGCTGCCTGATAGACACTACGCCTGAGAGGGCTCCTTGTACAGTGCAGACTGCCTGACTCCATGCTTGTTTTCAGCACTATTACCAAGGCTGGGCCATGGTTGGCAAAGGACCCAACAATTATGGTCATTATCAAGATGAGGCAATCTCACAGGTAAGACAGGTTCCAGCTGCTTCAAAATATAGAAATGTCAGATTGTATACAGAAGTTTCCCTAGCTTTGTGATGACAGTGTCAAACAAGATGACAAATGCCTTTGGCAGTCCAGGTGGCTTTTCTTCATCCCTCCTCCCTCTCCACACCCTTGTTTCCTAGCTCTTTACAGATAAGTTCTTGGACTGGCTGGCAATCTTAGAAAACCTCCTCCTACTCAGTAAGAAGATGTAATAAAAACAAAGTAAGAAAAACAAATATCCCTCAAACATGCTGACAGGTGAGCTAATGCAGGAACATTTAACAGTAGGCAGGAAGTTCTACCTCAGTGACCATTTCTCTTTGGGGTACATAAGCCACACTGCTCCTCCTTCTAGTACTCCTTTGGTATGAGGATGGTTCTCTGGCTTCCATATACAGTCTCTACACTATGCTCCAAGACAAGAGACGCAAGTCACCACTGAAAACAGGAACCTCGGTAACAAGGCTCCCTGGCTCTTGTTCCCTGGGTTACAGAGGCGTGTATCCTTTTGTGGCTGGTTCTCTGTCTGGCCTGCCTGAATTTCTGGGTAGAGTTAGTCTGATCTTCCAATTCTGGTGTGCTTCACTGGTACAGGATTCTTTCTGTTTCTTATAGTCTCTCCTTGGCAAAATATGATGTACAGAGTTGATATCTTTTATGATTCATCCTGTCTGAATTTAAAAAAGAAATTGGGAACTGTTACAATGACCCAGCAGATAAAGGTGTTTGGTGACTGGTGACAGGTGCAAAAGCCTGGGACCCCACACAGTGGAAAGTGAGAATCAACTTTGGCAAGTTGTACTCTAGGCTCCACATGCATGGCATAGTACACACACACACACACACACACACACACACACACACACACTAATGAAAAACAAAAAAATGGGTCATTTTCACTTTAGCTAACACAGCTGCATGTTGAGAGACCATATTCTATCATATTTTATGTCATGTTCTTTGCCAATACACTGCATTCCTGTTCTGGAAAGCAGGCTATTGGTGTGGCATGGATAAACTAATCTGAAATATTGAGAAAGCCACATTGCTATATGGATGTGGATGTGTGAAGCGTGTCGCTGTCATTCCACTCATCCCAGAGGCCCACCACTCATCTGAAGCTACCCATGGCTACACATGTGGAAACAACCTCTCAGGTTTCACAGCCCAGTGTCCAGTAAGCTTATCTAATTGCAGACTCTCTGTACTTCTGAACTGTTCCACTTAGTTGGAGTTAATTGCTCCAGACTCAATCATGTCACAAGAAAACCAGAGGTGGTGGTTAATGTGGCCTTCCTAATTTGATGCACTAATGCATTTTGAATAACATTGGGTACCGATGGCTCCTAGGTGGTTCAAAATGAAACTCAGTTGTGCATAATCAGCAAAAAGAATATAATTCAAAACTACTAAGTTTTTAAAAATTGACCACATTTAAAAGTTAAGAATCTTCCATTTAAGATAAATCTTCTTAAAAACGTGAGTTAGGATGGCCTTGGGGATCTTGCTTA
Organism: Rhynchomys soricoides; assembly: GCA_019843965.1. Classification (NCBI taxonomy): domain Eukaryota; kingdom Metazoa; phylum Chordata; class Mammalia; order Rodentia; family Muridae; genus Rhynchomys; species Rhynchomys soricoides. The sequence goes on along the minus strand of JADRCH010000182.1, from coordinate 2,793,355 downwards.
AACCTCACCAAAGTGACTTTCATTAAAAGTTCAACCAAGTTGTGTCAACTCTTTGACTTACTAATATTTTCCACCGATCATTGTTCTCATTTTGAGCCCTTGAGGCTGCAGCCCAGTTAAAGTGCTTTTTAACCTTAGATCTTTGAAGAGAACTTATTAATGACCTGCAATCAGTTTCCAGTCCCTAATGGTCTAGTCTCTCTGTTATCATCAGCTTCGTGGATGCAAACGTTTCGACACACCTGCTCTGTGATGAAGAAGCAGCCAGACCCCATTTGACACTCTGAAGATCAATAAGTTCAAAAGGTACCCGTTTTTCTTATAGCTTAAGCGTTAACAGGGTTGGGGTGGAGATCACTGGTATCTGCTTAACCCCCACGGGACCCTGAGGTCAAGCCTCGGCACACTCAGAACAAGATTAAACGAGTTTTGTTTCCTCCAGTGATCTTTGTAAATATGTTCACTAGGCCCCATCTTTTCAGTTTTAATAAAAAGAGGCTGGGAACTCAGTTCATTAGGTAGAGTACTTACCTAACAAGAACCAACTCCTGAGTTTTGTTTCCAACTTCATTAAAAACTAGTTCATTCTTGTCTGTCTGTTGACTTTGAGGCCAACCTGGGGCTATGTGAAACTCAATCTCAAAAAAAAAAAGCTTCAAATCCTCTATAAAGAGTAGCCAGCAACTTAACCTGTTAAAATGGAAATACAAAATCCCTATCTGGTATCCACTTGCTCCTCCCAGCTCTCAGTCTCAGGTAGTGAGTAATGGGTTGAAAGGCTCCAAGGAAGTCTCCCAGAACTGGAGGACAAAACAAAGGCAGGGCCAAAATGCCATTTAAGGGCTGGACATGGAGCAGGAGGCAAGAGACACAGGGGTGATATGTCCAGGACTGAGGGAGGGCCTAGCAGGCACAGGAATATTCCTATGGAAAATTCTTTATTTCTGGAGAACAGATAGCCAAATTCTCAATTTTTATCTTACAAGAGCCTTAGAGTTCATAAAAGGAAGAATTTGTTCACTTTAACGGCAGCAACAAAATGTCAGCACGCTTCATAATCTGTAAGAGAAAACAAAAGAACAATTGGGCTTCATAAAAATTTAAATATTCACAGGAATCTGTCAAAAAGGAAAAAAAAATCCTAAATGAGACGGGGCTTTCACAACAGAAAATCATGGCACACGGGACAAATGATATGTGCCTGGAATGTATAATGAACTCTTAAAATTCAGTAACAACATAAACATACAAATGAGCAAAGGATTTCAATGCCATTTTAAATCCTATCACGAAATAAACCAATTAACAAAACTTACCATCATGAACCTATAGGGAAACATCAATCAAGAACACACCAGGAGACTACCTCTCCATGCTTTCCATGGTGGCAGAAGTTAAACACACAGACACCACCAAGGGCAAACCAAATGAGCAACTGAAACTCTCAACTGCACTGGCAGGAAGTAGAGTGGTATGGTCACGTTGGAAGAATCCAGGGGTGCTCATAAACATAAATATAAAACGTCCCATATAGTTCACAGTTCTAGAATCAACACTGTACTCAAGGGAAAAATATAGTCTTCCCAAGGAAGTGTACTCAAATTTCATAGCGGGTTCATTCACAATAACTCAAAGCTAGACAGAACCCAAATGCCTGTCAGAGGGGAATGGATAACCACCCAAATATCCACAAGTGGAACCCTAAATCTGTAAGGAAGGAATTGTTAAGATAGGAAACAGCATGGGAGACTGTAAAACATTACACCAAGTAAAAGAAGCCAGACACAAAAAAACACCAGTCTGTGCCTCATAACCTGTTTATGTGAAATTCTTGAGCAGGCAAAGCCAGTCTTAGAAGGGTAAAAAAAAAGGGGGGGAATCAGTGGATTCCAGGACTACAGTCTGGAAAGTGCTGCACAGACTGGGAGGGGACTGTTCGGGGGAGTGGGGGGGGAATATTCTTTATCTTCAATGTGCTGGCTTGTGGTTACAGACGCAAAAACTGATCAAACTGAAAGCAACCCTAAAACCCCACATGGGAGCGTGCATTTAAAATGGGTACAAACTTTACCCCAATAAACTTATTTTTTAAAACAACCAGCCCCTTTGTTTTACAATAGAAAAAATTTACATTTTGAGAATGAGACAACTTGGTACGGAGAGGAAGGGGTAGGGTGTAGCAGTGATAGAGTATTTGTGTACCATATGAAAAGCACACTAGAATCAAGAAGAGGCTTTGCAGAGAGTTAGCCATTTCATTTTAAAATAGACTTTATTCTTCAGAGTAGTGGTGGGCTCACTGAGCATGAAATGCAGATATTTCCAATTTGATCTCTGGCCCCAACAAACAGGCAGTCCCCCACCTCATCAGCATCCATCATTGAGTGCTCTACTGGTGAAAACTCATGAATCGGAATGGAAATATCACTATCACCTCAAGTCCATAGTCCTCATCAAGTCCTGGTACTGGATGCTTGGTGGGTTTGTACAGATACACAGTGACATGTACCTAGACCATTAGGACATCACTCAGAGTGTTTTCACTGCTCCAAAATCCCCCTGTACTTCATTCTCTTAGCCTTCTTTATTCATCCCTTACAACCCCAATCCCCCAGCAGCCATTGACGCATGGTTTCCCTTCTCAAGGCTCATAGAGCTGAAATTGCACAGCCTGCACAGTATGCAAACCGGATCCTTTCAATTAGTCATAGTTAAGGTTCCTCATCTTTTCATCAGCTGCTAGAACTTTTCTTTTTAATTGCTGAAGTATCAATTTATCTAGATTGCTACGGTTATCGCTTATCCATTTACTATTGCATTTAACTACTTCTGTATTACTTATTCTTGTTGCTGTGACAAAGTATCTCACAAAAGCAACTTAAAGGAAGGTTTATGTTGGCTCTCCTCATAAGGATAAAGTGCATGGAGGTAGGGAAGACTTGATGGCAGGAATGCTAGGAAGCTGGTTTCATTGTCTGCAGTCTGGAAGGGAAGAGATGGAAATGTAGATCTCCTGGTATTTTCTCCCCTTAACTCAGCCTGGAAACTGAGCCCATGAAAAGGTACTGTCTACTGTCACCTGAGGTTTTGATCTTAGCCATTCTGACTGGTGTGAGGAGAGGCCCTTGGGCCTGAGGGTGTTAGATTCCCCAGTATAGGAGAATGCCGAGGAGGGAAGACGAGAGTGGGTGGGTGGGTGGGTGGGAGATTACCCCCATAGTGGCGGGGGCGGGGGGAATGGGGAGGTTCCAAAGGGGAGATCTGGAAAGGGGGAAACATTTGAAATGTAAATAAAATATGAAAAATAAATAAAAAATTTTTAAAAAAAGAAAAGGTACTGTCTATATTCAGAGTGGGTATCCCTTCCCTAAATAAAGCTCCTTGGGAACTCCCTCATGGAGTGCTCAGGTCTATGTCTCCTAGGTGATTCTAACTCCCACCAAGCTTTTATTCAACGGTATCTTGGTTGTTTCAAAGTTATGGCAATATGAATAATTCTGCAAATATTCATGTGCAGGTTTTTGTGATTTGTTATTGTTGGAGGGTTTGTTTTCTTTTTCCTGATGCTGGGGATCAAAGTCACACCCTTACAAATGGTAGGCAAGCAACCTACTACACCCCAGCCCAATTGTGAAGTTTGTGTTGACACAGTTTTTAATCAAATCAGATCAATGAGTATGGGGATCCCCTGTGATTAAATCCAACGGTGTTAGTCATCAGACCTACCTACTCAGAGTCTACAGAAACTCAATTGTGGTTCTACTTTTCCTACTCTTGTACTGGATCCTATGATAAGTACCTGGTTTTGGAGTGATTCTGGCAATAAATAGAAGAGGCCAGGAAAGAAGAGAATTGAAGATCTAGGTTCTGGGTTGGATGGCTTGTATTTACATAACTCTGAGAGGGCAGTAGCTCTAGACCCAGCAAAGTTTCAAGATGTCTATCAGAATGCAGAAATCAAAAAAAAAAAATGACTAAAAACAGGGGGTGAGGCTCAGTGTTTAAGCTGTAACATTCCCCAAGACTGTAACTGTGTATGTGGGCAAGCACACACACACACACACACACACACACACACACACGTACACACTGTATTCTACTATACTCAATCAAACAAATCTCTACTTTCCAGAAGCAAAATGGACAGTTCTCTCCCTTTTCCTTCCTCCCAGGGTTATTAGAAACAGCACCCACCTATAAAATCCAGTTAGCTCCCAGCAGCTGGACTTCCGCATGTATCAGAAAAGAGTGAGCATTGCTCTGGCACCAGAACAGTGGCATATCCTGATCCCAGTAGAGGGCAGCAAGTCAACTTCTACTACGATATGAATTACCAGGAAGAGCCCAGCTACAGACATGAGGTATTAGTCAGATTTCTCAGTGATAGACCACAGGATCTGCCCCAGCTAGTATAAACAGAAAGGTGTCTATTAAGGGTTAAAGGAAGCAAACACTGGCAGGAGCTTCCCAGGACTCTCAAAACCACAACAGAGACCTATGTATTAAAGTCATCTGCTTCTATGTGATCAGGAAGCATCAGAAATAGGAAGAAGCCACCCCTGACACCTACTGGAAGCCATCTCTTAAGTCAGGAAGCCACTGGCAACCTCCAATTTTATATAACCCTACTAACTTTTGCTCTACAAAATTCACTATTACATGCAAAATAAATATACATACATGCGCGCGCGCACACACACACACACACATACACACACACACAAACACACTTTATGGAAAACAATTCACATCTTCTCTAGCTATACAGGAATCTGAAAAATAGCATTTATAACTATCACCTCTTAGAATAGAAGGTAAACATACCGATCTATATGTCCTCTATTCTTATTGGTCCTTCAACAACCAGAACAAGTTTATGATTTTTGTTTTTCTGTTTTGAGACAGGATCTCACTACATAGGCCTGGCTGGTCTGGAACTCACAGAGTTCTGCCTGCCTCTGCCTCCCAAGTGCTGGAATTAAAAGCATACACCACCATACCAAGCCGGCCTCAAACTCAGATATCCATCTGCCTCTGCCTCCTGAGGGTTGGGATCAAAGACATGTGCTGCTGCTGCTACGCTTCTGCCACCACCTCGTGTTTGTTTGGTTGTTTTTCAGACACTGTGAACTGCTGAAATTTTTTGTTTATAAAACTCTGTGGCTACAGCAATAGCCAAGAGGCTTCATAAGTCCACCTTTCTGTATTACTCAGAAAGCTTTACTATTTCTTTTTCTTCCATCTCTGTTCTACGAATGCTTTCTCTGGTATCTGGGGCTAACTTCCTGGCTCTCTGAAGCCCCCTTCTCTACCCTGTGATGTTTATCTACCATGTGCTTTAACTCAGCATGGCATGATTTCTTCTTCTGCTTGCCTTCCTAAATATGATATTTTATTAATTCTAGGAGAATTTCATAGCATTTTGATCATATTGACCTCCAACCCTTCCCTCAGCTTCTCCAAGCAGGAATTGTAGACCATCTTCCCACTTTCCACTGAGAGGCTAGAAGAAGTTAGACAGATTCCGAGGTAGGCAGACAGACAGGGAATTGGGTCTACGGCTAGGTAATAAAGATGGTGATTTGCCAAGACATCCAGTTTCCTCCTCGCCCTCCTGACTTGCAACAAAAGCTGGACAGCTTATAACAAGCTTTTGTCTCCCACCAGCAGGCACCCTGCTAATGGACTGGCTCAACAAGTTCAAGGCCTATTCAGGACAGGCCACACAAGTTCTGGCTACTCAACTACCCTAGTTCAATTTGTGTTATCCATAATACTCATCATGAGTGTAAGGCTATCCACTGGAGGGTGATTAACCTATCAATGACCACACCCTGAAAGAACGATTGATAGTTGATGGTTAGGGGTCTGAGATCATGATCTAAAATGTCACCTGCTATGATTTCAGTGCAGAAGACCTGTCATGTTCAAAGATACTGTTTCACTCTAGTCCGCCCTGACCTCTGGCTATTATATCTTTCTGTTCCCTCTTATAAGATAGTCCATGAGCCTTGGTGGGAGAGTGGGAGTGGGCATAAATGTCTCATTTGTAGCTAAGCTCAAGAAGACTTTTTTCTCTCCTAGTCTCTATTCTCCTCCTCTGAGCAGCTGCTGTGATCTATCTACAGCTTGCTTGCCCTGGGATTCTCTTTTTAAACTCTAACAAACCTGGACTAAACAAATAAAAACTAAAACAACACGCCAAGGCCCTTCTTGCTACGATCCAACTTTTCAGAGGCTCGAGGCCCTCTGAAGGGAAGGTGAAAGGTTCTTCTGCTTACTTCACTATGGGCATACACCCATGGCTTCTTAGGCTATAGCACAATGTCTGTCCTAACTTCAGCGGAGATTTTTAGATGCCCCGTTCTACCTAGAGCACAGTTCCCAGCACAGCCACCATCATTCTCAGGCGGGCCAGCTTAGGAGATTTAGCAACTAGCCTGACCTTTTTCTGTTCCTTGAAATTCATAAGCACTTCTTATCATCTATAAGACACATGGATGAATAATATCTTATTGACAGAGATAAAGATTTTGGATTTATAACCAATTATATAGGTAATTTTGATCAACTAATTCGTTTAACTCCTTGAGATATTAGGTTTCTTACTGCTAAAGCAATCCTGCTATCAAACAAGTCAGTCAACCCTCCATGTCTGTGGATTCTACATCTACTGATCTAAACAACCACAGGCTTAAAATATTAGGGAAAATGTATAAGTCTGATATGGTGATACTTGCCTATAATCCCATGCACTGGGGATGATAAAGCAGTAGGATTACTGTGAGCAGCCAAATTGATTACATAGCAAGGTCATGTCTCGAGAAACTAAAATAAATAAAAGCAAACATGTACAGACTTCTATCTTGCCATTTTCTCTTAATTATAGCATAACAACTATTCAAAAAGCATTTACATCATATATAGTATCATGAGTAATCTGGAGATAACTCGTAATAACAGAATATAGGAGGATGTGCATAGGCCAATTGCAAAGAGAATGCAGTTTTATATAAGAGACTGAACATCTACAGATATGGACAATTTTAGGGATCCCAAACCCAGGCCCCTGAGGACACTGAGAAAAGATTAAATTTTATGAAACTAGCAAGAAAAGTAAAGGCAACATACATTGAAATTTTGTGTAAGCTGGACCTGTAGTACAAGCCTGGAGTTGTAACAATCAAGTAAGCTGTGATAGAAGGATTCTAAATTGTGATAGCTAATCTTGGCTGTCTACTTGATGTACCTGGGAAGAAGGAACTTCAGTTGAAGAACTGACTCCATCAGACTGGCCTGTAGGCATATCTATGGGGCATTTTCTTGATTTCAAACTGATACAGGAGAGTCCAATTCACCCTGGGCATTATCATCCATAGATTGGTGGGTCTAGTGTAAGATAAGATAAATAAGAAAAGTAGTTGAACATAAGCCTTAGAGCGAGCCAGTGAGCAGTGTTCCTCTGTACTAGAAACAGTTTCTGTTTCTAGTTCCTGCCCTTCTGGCATTCCTTCCCTGAGTGTCTTCAGTGATGGGCTGTAGTCTGCAATATGAAATACCTCCCCACCAATTCCTCCCCAAGTTATTCTTGGTCATGGTGTTAATCACAGAAACAAAAAGCAAACCAGGATACAAGTCAAGCTCTACTGAGTAAGTTCAAGGCCAATGTGGGTTTCTTAGTAAAAGTTTGATCAAATTAAGAAGCAACAAATGGAAAAGGGAGAAAATGATGTAATTGCATTTTAATTTTTTAAAAAGTATTTAATTTTATAAAAAGCAGAAAGAAATCTGGAGATGTGGCTCGTTAGAATGTGTAAGACCTTGAGTTGAATCTTCAGTATCACAAGCACAAAAATAAAAAGTTAGCTCATTGGCCTGAGCTAGTTAGCAGGATACACTTCATGAGCTAACTCATGATCTATCAAGAGTAGAGCAACATCTCATGAGTTAATTGTGATGAAATTATCCAGGACTGTTTACAAACTGGGTTGAGAAGGATTCTGAGTTCACTGAGAAAAAACAATTGTTTGGTAGAAATGCCTGTTGCAATTATGAAAGGTTCATTGCATCAGAAGGGCAGGAGGCTGCCACTGATGACACATACTTGACATTACTCTTCTTAACAGGTAGGTAATTATCATAATAATGTCAGATGCCATCTGCAGCAGCTGTAAGAAGACAAGTCCAGTTCATTGAAGAAGCAACAGGACAGCAGCCCAAGAAGAATGGGACTTGAAGAAGCAGGGGACTTACTTGGACTAGGAGTTGGTTTCCTAAACAGCAAACACTAGACAAGACAAGGACCTCTACTGGTTGTAACTAGAGGTCTACTACTCTTGCTTCTTGTGAAAATTTCCTCCCATCTGCCTTGCCTCTTACCTTGCAAGATAAAAACTTGCAGAGAAATATACTCCCCTGGTGTTAGCCTTCTCCATGATCTCTGTGGCCTAGATCTCCTAAGCCCTGTTGCTGTCAATCCAAGTGGGATCTGATCTATACTTAGAGGTTTATATAGGACCAAGTACCTAGCTAAAAGCAACAAAAGACATTATTGATGAGTTGGTGCAGGAAAAAAAAGGCTGCTTTGTTGTTGTTGTTGTTGCTGCTGCTGCTGCTGCTGTTGTTGTTGTGTTTGTCTGTTTGTTAGTAGTTCACGGAATATGAGAAACCATCAAGAACAGCAGAGAACATTAATATTAAGTAGTTCACGGAATATGAGAAACCATCAAGAACAGCAGAGAACAATGTGAAAGACCACTCCTCAGAGCTGGGACCGGTGGATAAAAGTGCAGAATCTTTGCTGTTGATACCATTTACAAGCCTGCAGCTGTCACTCTAGCCTCTACTGGCTGTGGAGGACATTGCCACTGCCTCCCTCAGCTGACTGGATTCTTAGAGCCTATTGATTCTTTATGTCATTTGTTTCCAAACCAAAGTCAGAAGGAAAAAGCAACTAAATGACACAGGTGTGGCCAGGCACCCAAGCCTTGGAGTTCAAGAAATGTAAGAGTCTCGAATGTTTAGCTTTATGGTAGGGTATAAGCTCTGACACCCTACAGTTTAGGGGAGGGATTAAATGTCAGATGCATTTTTTGGTTACAGTAATAACAACAGATGCAAGGAATCAGGGACCATCAAGTCACCATGTCAGATATTGCTGTGCTAATTCCAAACACCTACTATTAGACCATGACGTGGTCCACCAAAACAAAACAACAGAGACTGCAAACTCACAGGATCATCTTTTTTTATTCTATACCTTCAGATTATTCTCTTATTTTCAGGCTCCTAGCCATCAGCAAGAAGCCTGATTGACACCTGTCACTCATTCTTTTCTCTGTTTCACTCTTGAGCAGGCCACATCCTGCAACCTCAGACCAAATTGGGAAGACTATCTCCTGCTAAACCTTCCTTGGATTTCCCTCTTTTCCACTGTGGCCTATTCCCTAACCCTCAACTAGCTCTGCCTTGATGCTAGACCAGTCTTTTAGCTGGCCTTCACTCTGCCTTTGCTCTAGCACAAACATCCTTCATCTCTCCATCCATGCATCCACCCATTTATCTACCCACACGACCAGCTATCTACTCAGCCAGCTGGTCAGCAAACCACCCACCTACCCAGCAACACTGTCCACCTATTCATCTACTACTCCAACTTATGTTATTGAATGCATTGCACTGTGCTATACAGCATAAAGACTATAATAAATGAGTCCCTGACAGACATGATGGACACTAGTAAAACAGTTCCCCTAATAAATACATAATCAAAGATGCTATGAAAGAAAATTACAGGGTGCTATGAAAGCATCATAATGAGGCCCTGCATTGGTGAAGAGGCCAGCGAAGCTTTCCCTAAAGACATACCTTTGAGGAGAGTTAAAGGGTGAAGGAAATAACCTGACCTAGGTAGACAGAGCTAAGCTAAGCTGTCCACCTAGTGAGTACGGATGTTGTCAGATAGGAAGAAGCAGAACATGTTTGGAAAATCAAAAGTTTGGTATGACAGAGAAGCCTATCTTTTTGTATCATAATTCCAGGACATAATACCAGGACAGCATGCCTGGCATTCAATAAGGGTTCCAGTAGTTTGGTGAAGGAGAAAATGGATGGATAGGTGGATGGATGGTAGAACTATATGGGCAAAGAGATGAAGCTGTAACTCATGGTACAACCTACAACTGAGAAGCAGAGCTGCAGCCTCCCTGCCACCCTTAATCTCTACCTAACCTTACAGCCACTCATACCACACAGGCACTTATCACATTGTATATAATTGACTAGTTATTGTCTCCTCTTCCTCCATAATGAGTGTTTATAGGACCTTGTCTTGTTTACCAAGAAGCCCAGCACCTAGCTCATTGCCTGCATAGAGGAAGTATTGCATATAAACATTTAATGAGTTGGTAGGCATCAAAGTCAGGAGGGCAGGAGAGGGTGGAGTTGACAGTGAGTAAGAGAAGTCAGCTGCCAGCACAGGAGGGGCTGAAAGCCAAGTGGAGCACACACATGCCAGTGGCATTCAGCATTCATGTCTGGAGACAGGCCCAGAGCCTGCAGGTGAGCGAAGAGGCAGGTACACAGGACTTAAGGAGGAGCCACAGGGTGGGTCCATGCCATCCAGATTATGGCATCCTTCTGGCTGCTCTACAGGACCTGGTTTATAGCTTTCAGGTTATACCACAGCCTTCAGGAGGCCTTGCCATTGACTTTTAACCTTCTGCACAGACAGAGAGGGATGGAAGAGATTGTGTGTGCACACACATCTATGTGCAGACCAAATTCCTCCCCCACACACACCCATGTATGAATGTCCAGATCCCCTTAACCTGTGCTGCTACTGCCCAGCCAGATGACTGACCTATTGGAGGAGTGAGCAAGTATGTACTAGAGAAGTCTGAGCTCTAGAGCAGTGGCCTGTCCACCTGGAAGGAGACTCCCCCTCCCCAGACAAACTGAACCTTGCTGGGAAAGATAGCGATACTGGGTACCACAGATGGTTGTGGCTTGTCTGAATGCTTCCTGTTGAGTTGTTGGAAAGAAGACTCCCTATGCTGCCTATTCTGGTTCTCTTGTTTTGAATTAATGGATTTCAGAATTACCAGTCCCACCTATTTCATTCTGCCCCTTTGGCTCCCTGTATCTGCAAAGACTATCCTGACTCTTCATGTGCTATTTAGTAAGTACTTAATAAGAGGCCTGAGTATGCTTAGGTACTAAGTCACCATATAGGGTTCTATTATTCATTTGTTTGTTTGTATTATTTATTTATACAGGGTCTCACTACTTAGCCTAGGCTGGCTTGAAACTCACAGTCCATCTGCCTTAGCTTCCTGTGAGGCTGAGTTTACAGATATGATCCACTGTACCCTGCCTGTACCATTTAATCTTAGTGTTTTCCTTAAATGTATTTCCTCATAGATGAAAATGACTAATGAACCAGAATTGGAGGTATTTAGGTCAGAGATGCCGCTAATTAATTGCTTCCAAAATGCCCAGCCATGTGGCTCTTCAGAGGAGCTAGACACAAACACCAACTTGGCCCCATTAGCAGGGATGATGAAGCCCTAGGGCTTCATCTTGACACCATCACTAGCTCACTTTACACGAGGCCACTCTTTACCTCTTATCAAGGATCTCAGTCCTTGAACCTTGGCATTTTATTCTGCAGAGGCTTCCAGGGATAGTGGTAAAAACTAAGCCAGTCCCAGGTAAACTGAGACAATTGGTCAAACTCAGGTCTGTGTTTTTTTGAAGGGGTTCTTCTGGTGCTGCTTCTATTTAAATGCTAAATAAAATGGCTGCCAAGATCTGGTTGCCCCCAGATGAGCAGATCCTCATATAGACCAAGTGATGCTATGTAAACCTTACTCCCCAATTTAAAACTATCAGTTAAATAAAACTGGTGACCTCCAATTACTGTGGGGAACACAGAGAGGTGGAGTTTGAGTTATCCAGGTGGGAATCTTAGGTAGGCACCGAGGAGTTTGGGAGGGAGAAGGAGCAGAGAGAAGATGGGAGAACAGGAGGTTTCCAGGAGTCATGGCGGACCAATAGCACATGTCAGAGTGATATGCCTCCCTAGGACACCAGACTGCTGGTCTGTGTCCCAGAGAATTTCAAACAGCAAGTATTTGAGGAACAGAGTTGAGCCAGTAGATAGACTAGCATTAAGAGATTTTGATAAGGGCTAATCCCCCAGTAATTAAGCAAAGCCTTAAAAAAAATCATAGTTTGAGTCTCATTTATTTAAAGTTAGATGGGGATAAGTTTAATAAATATTATTTTACATTCTCTGTTGCGACATGTTCAAGAACTGGCAGTTTGGACCTGTCAGAGAGGGAGTGACGGTGTCTGCTATGCAAAGGAACTGGCTCTCCAATCAGGCACTCAGGCCAGGCCACTCACACCTTGGGACCTGCTGATCAGCCAAACCTGGGCTGCCAAGTCAGTCATCCTGGCAGCAACAGGAAAGGCAGCTCCAAGCTCTGAAGAGTGGAGACAGAGCTGCTACTCTGATTTGTTGCTGAGTGCCTCACTGTAGCAGAGACCATGGCACAGTGAAGCTCAGTAAGCGAGCAATGACCCTAGTCCCTTTCTCTCTAGTGAAAGGCTTGGGGTAAATCTCTGAACCATGGTCTCACATGTTACTCTCCTCAATTCTCCTTTCCTGCCAGTAAGCCTCATAACAGCCCTCTTCCATCCCTACCTCAAGGGTCAGCCTAGGAATTCCTTGTTGCCTAAAACCCAGGCCACCATAATTGTCTTAGGGACTCTGTAAGGCTCTACCCAGTTCCTTTTGGCCAGGATCCAACAATATCCCATTGCCTTTTACCCCTGAAGTGACTGTGCCCTGTGTCAGCCAAACTTCTTGTGACCCAGGGCTGGGATTTTCACATCCTCCTCAGACCTCTCCTGGGTGGTCAGACGTCCTCACTCTGATTTCAGGATCTGCTTCCAGGCTATGCATGCCTAGGAATCTGTGTAGAGATGCTATTCAGACTCTCACCCAGCTACACCCTCAGGGTCAGTCATAGTTAGCCAAGTCAAAAGGTGAAAACAAAGCCCCAAGGAAAGGGCCATTATTTCCTTTTCCTAAGTAATGCATTTGTCACCAGCTAGCTGCCCCACTCCCCACAAACTTTCCCTTTCTCTCTCTCTTTCTCTCTCT
>JADRCH010000182.1:2762125-2780174 GCA_019843965.1 Rhynchomys soricoides | reverse complement strand
CTCTCTCTCTCTCTCTCTCTCTCTCTCTCTCTCTCTCTCTCTCTCTCCTTCCCCAGTTATTTTCACAGCTTGCTCTCTCCCACTCTCATGGCTCGCTCAGCTGTGCAAAATGTCTGGATCCTCTTGGCCTGTGCTGCTACTGCCCAGCCAGGTGACTGGCCTATTGGAGGAGTGAGCAAGTATGTATGAGAGAAGTCTGAGTCCTGGAGCAGTGCCCTGCCCACCTAGATGGAGACCCCCACCTAGACAAATTGAACCTTGCTGGAAAAGATAGTAACCCTGGGTACCACAGATGGTTGTGACTTGTCTGAATGCTTCCATTCAGACAAATAATAGAACCCTGTATGGGAACTTAGTACCCAAGACATACTAGGGACTCTTACTAAATACTTACTAAATAGCAAGAGCTGTTTGTAGCATCACAGCTTCAAAGCTGGAAGGTACTGGGTGGGTCACTGAACCCTGCTTCTCAGTTGTATGGGAATCTTGCTGTACTGTACTATGCACACCAAAGGGCTTCAGCTTTTGCTCAACTCTGCCTGGATGAGTGTTCCTTTCTTCTCCCATGGGTAGCTGATACTTGGGAAAGCCTCCAGCATCCCATACTTATTTCTCTGAAGGAGACAGATCTTTGTGGTATGTGTTGTATGATCCAATGCTTGTTTCTGGTAAGCCTTACCCTATTGGTACCATTGAGAGTTGGGGCAACATCTCCCTCCCATGATGTAACCATCTCCAGCTATACCAATCAAGACCCCAGCATGGTTCACTCGAGATAAGACAATGTGAGGTAGGGTCTTAATTACACTTGTATTGCTATGAAGACACACCATAACCGAAGCATCTTAGAAAGGAACACATTTAATTAAAGGCTCGCTTACAGTTTTAAAGGATGAGCCTATGATCATAGCTGAAAGGACAGTTGCAGGCATGGTGCTGGAGGCCTAGCTGAGAGCTGACATCTGATCCACGAGCACTTGACAGGGGAGAGAGAGAGAGAGACAGACAGAGACAGAGACACTTGGCCTAGTTTAGGCTTCTTGAAACTCCACCCCCACAACACACTTCTTACAAGCCCATACCTTCTGATCCTTCCTAAACAGTTCCACCAACTGGGAACCAAACAGTCAAATATATGAGCTGATGGCATCTCATCCAAACCACCACAGGTAGATTTATTTTCAAAAGAAATATTGCTCAAGTTGAGGAAAGGCTATAATGAAAGCTCAGATATCTTCCTGAAGTAGCAGTAGTCCTTAGGTATGAAACTAGAGAAGGAGGCTGGTTACAAAGCCTAGAAAGTGGGTCAGCATGCTGGAGATGGGTTACCAGTACCATCCGCGGGCTTTCAAATGCTCTCCACCAACCCCACCACCCAGAGTCAGAAGACAATGCTAAGATAGATCTCAGCAGGGAAGGCTTTTCCAGTAGAATTTTCAAGACCAATTGTACACCAGGGGTTGTGCTCCAGGGACTGTAGAGCAGGGAGACTGAATTTTTGTCATTAGATGTAAAAGCTGAGTGGGGGGGAAAGCAAGTGAGAATTGTGAGAGTTTATCATTCCAAATGTGATTGACTAGAGCAGGAGACTTGGAAGAAGGGCACAGAAGGGTCCCTGCCTAGGAGAAGAGTGCCTGGGGCTACTACAGTCGGCCTTCAGCTGAGGTCTGGCTATGTCACTCTCCAGGATTTCTTTGCTGCCCCAGGCTGAGGACCCATTTCCTCACAGAAAGAACCTGTCTGACTGGACTCTCCATGTCAGAGTAGATGATGACTCTGAGCTGCTGAAGTTTCTTTGAGCCTGGAGCCTTGTTTAAGAGGCCTATATACTGTCTAATCAGCAACTCTAGCCCCACATATCTCAAAGTAGAAGGTGCATAAAAATCCTCCAGGGGTCTTGTTAAAATGACAGTACTGATCCAGCAGGTCCTGGTGGACTGGGAGATCCTGTTTCCAACAAACTCCTTGATGGTACTGATGCTTCCAGGCCACAAGCCATACAAGCAGCAAGGCCTTAACATAGCAGTTCTCCAACTAGATAGAATCTGGACCTCTTGGAGCTTTGAGGGAGTGAAATGCAACCAGTGTAGGATACTAGGCCAAGCTATAGCTAACAAACCTTTGATAGCAGTCCTTGCAAGAACTCTTCTCTTTTGGTATCCATTGATATCCTCCTTCCCTCCTTCCTTCCTGTCTTCATGACAGCACAGAGAGAGCTGGCCCACAAGCTTGGACCACAGTTGCTTTCCACATGAAATGAACAAACATTCTGCTTGCCCACTGATGATCAAGGTTCTCAAGTACAATGCTATGATTGGCAAAGACAGCGGGAAAGGTGAGAATGAAAAGGAAGATGCCCAGAGGTAGGTGGAAAGGCATCTAATATCCTCTTCCACATCACTGAACCCCAGGTGGGAGGCAGCCAAAGACTTATAGAGCTCCTTCCAGGCTTCTGCTCAACAAAGCCAGAGCATCGCTGCCACGAACAACCTTCTGGGATATGGCAAACAACCTTAGTCTGGGACTTGGTTCAATCTAAGGCTTTTGCTGGGGGACTAACTCAACTCGGTTTCATGGATCTCCCATGATACTTCTTGTCATCCTCTAATTCTGGTTTCCCTCCTCCAAAGATCCAGCTTAATGCTGACATTGGTAGTCCCTATTGCCTAGAGCAGGGTTGTCATGCAATGGTCCACAGGCCACACTCATTCAGCTACTACCAAAAGTATGGTAATATTATTATTATGATGATGATGGTGATGGTGATGATGATGATGTTATGGCATTTAAACTCATGCTTTTTATTTACAAGTCTAACAACAAAACTTACATGTGAATAAAGCAAAGTTAGCTTTTATCAAATTTTTTATGGTAGTCATTTGTGTGTGTGTTTGTGTGCGCATGTGAGAGAGAGAGAGCACATACGAGGAATTGAACACAGGGCTTCATGCACACTAAGCAGATGATCTACCATGGATCTATACACTTAGCTACTGAAAAACTTTCTTTCTTTTAAAAAAAAAAAAGTCATTGAGGGGTGGAGGAGATGACTAAGTGCACAGAGTGCTTGCTCTACAAGCATCAGGGCCTGATGTGCTATCTCCAGCATCAGATAAGAAGCTGGACATGCCTGGAATGGTGACACATACCTTTAATCCCAGCACTTAGGAGGCAGAGGTACATGGAGCTCTGTAAATCTGAGGCTAGCCTAGTCTATATAGCTAGTTCCAGGATAGCCAGGGCTACACAGAAGGACCCAAGTCATGTCTTAACAAAACAAAACAAAACAAAGGCTTAGTGTGACTTCCTGTACTTCTAAACCCAGCATTGGAGGGTAGAGGAACTTGGATCTTAAAAGCCCTCTGGCTAGCCAACATAACCTAAACAATAGGCTTCCAGTTCTGTGAGAGACCCTGACTTAAGGCAATAAAGCAGAGAATAGTAGAGAAAGAAAGTTTGCATTTGGCTTCCATGTGTGCATGCATAGGTATGTGCACTGGTACATACTCACATATAACACACATGTATATATATACACACACATATAAACAAAATGATGGACATATTTTTTTTAAAAAGCTCTGTTGGTAGCTGCCCCTAGAGCAGCTCACAACTACACTGAGGTATGTGCCATTCTTTCCTCAAGCAATTCTCTCTCACACTAATGCCCATGTTAAAAACTTGATAAGTTCCAAGTCAGCTTCATAAGAAAAGCAGGGCAGTGTTACAGCAGCTTTCAGTGCTATCAGAACAGTCTCTAGTTTTGGAGGAGAAACATGCATACTGTTCTTCTAGTTCCATTTTCTCAACTATCCAGCGAGATTGAATAAGTTTACAATTTGTTTTGCCAACTTTCTTCTTTTGCACCCATGCTCACATATACTAAACCAACTGTTTTGGTAGCTCATCAACAATTTATCTATGACACTATTCATTTATCTATTGTAAAAGACAAACAATTTTTAGCTAGGACTGAGCTATATAAAACAGATGAGCACAGTTCCATTGTCCCACCAGTGCTAAGCACTTTGTAAAGATTGTTCACATTTAATCAACCGAGGGAAGATATCCCTATCTGCACTTTAAAGATAAGGAACTAAGTCTCAGAGAACTAAATCACTTAAATTCACCTGGGAAGTTGAAAGACCCACAATGTGAACCTAGCCCTGGAGGTCCACTACACTAACCACTTAGCAACACTGTTACAAGGGTCTTATAATTTGAATTCTCTGAAGTTCATTGGCTGACTTAGCAAATATTGAAGGCCCATAGGGGCAAGCACCTACCTACATAGTGTCCAGAGTAATGGTGAGGTTGCTAGGGAGACAGTGATAAAGTCTCCCCACAGTGCTGAGCAGGAGCTGTGCTTCAGACTGATAACGGACACCAGACTAGGGGAGTGAGCTGATACTGGATCCTAGAAGAAGTAGATGAATGGAAAGGACTGCTAATACATGCTGTGGCTTTGGTAGGGGAATGTTCCCACCCTTCTGTGAGTCAGCAGAGTTAGATGTGAGAACAAATAAGCCAACTTCACACACGCACACGCACACGCGCACACACACACCACCTAGAGACTTTTCTATAACCACACCCAGCTGGAGGGCAAAGGTCATGAGTGTTCACTGAAGAACTCCATGTGGCTCAGCCTCTCAGAGAAGTTTTAGAGGAAAAGAACATGGAAAAGTTACCCAAAGAGATGATCAGTAAAGGACAGAAAAAGCTGCCTTTTGCACATCAGCACTAGGTTCACAGCACTGGCTGTCTATGTGTCTTCCTTGATGTCAAGCAGCATTCATTAGCTTGAGACCTGGCCAAAGCAGGTCACCAATACACATCTGTAGGAGACAATATGGGTTAGCAGTGTCTGAGGTGTTACTTAAATGGGCAAGTGAAATAAATGCATTCTTAAGTGAAAATTTTATTTTAGAGTAGTTTATATATTGAAATTTATTTTGGAGTTCTGGATTTACAGAAAAAATTATTATAAAGAGTTCTCATTTAACCTATTATTAGTATCTTATACATTTGTCACAATTAATGAACCAGCATTGGCACATTATTAACTGGAGTTACACATCATTCAGATTTCCTCAGTGTCTATACAGCATCCCTCATCTGTTCCTGGGTCCACCCCAGGACATCAAGCTATATTTCACCATCAATGTACCCTCAGGGTCTCTCAGAGGGTAAAGATTCTCTCTTGTCTTAGATGACCTTAACCTTGTCAATATCAGTCAGCAATATAGTAGAACATCTTTTGTTGGGACCGATTTTATTGTTTTCTAGTGATTAGAAGAGGAAGACTACAAGTATGAAGACTTCTCAGAGGACAGACTACCAACTGTGACTTCCCTGATGGACCCTGGTCCATGGGTTTGACTTACGTTATTCAAGGCTGCCCATTGTGATTTCCCCAAGATCCATATACTATGTGACATGGCACACATAAGGACGTGGGAATTCCACTTGATCTTCTTAATGATCAAATATCTCTGTAACTGGCTTGGAATGTCTGCATGGGAGATTTGTCCATTTTCCATCATTTATTTATTTAATTTTTTTTTATTTGTATTAGTGTGAATGTGTGCATATTTTCTACTTTGGTTCTAATTCAATTCTATATTATTCACTTGGTTATTCAAATTATCCTTGTCTTGACTACTGATGACTCTTTCAGTTAGCCCTGTGTCCCTTTGACACGCCACTAAGATAGGGATTTTGTAAGTAGCTTTACTTTCTGACAATTCAAGATAATCTACAAGTACTCTGTATACTTCTGGCCTCAAGTATAAAGAGCTTTATTTCCTATTCTCATTTTTCCTTTCTTGGGAAAAGCACTCAAAACTAAGATCTGGGGTTAGCTGTCCTAGTGGTTATCAGGGTGTCATGACTTTTAGATCTTCTCAGGTAAGAGAGCAAGACAATATTTGTATGCTAATGAACATACTCATATAAAGATGTATGAATATCCTTATATGTCCATCTATATATATTAAAGTCCACACTGAATCTTGAATTTGAAACTAATCTAGTTCCCTGTGTATCATTTTTGTCGTTCTAAGAGGTGCTCAGCAGTACCTCATATTATTTAATGTTTACTTATGTGTTTATATGTATGTATACATGTGTTTGAGACGGGATCTCATGCTGTATCCCAGGTTGGCCTCAAACCTGCATCATTCCAGGCATGAACCACCATGTCATCTCAATGATTGCCATGGTGGTAGTTATAGTTGTTTTGTTTTATTTATGTATTTATTTATGTTTAATTTTATGTTTTATTACATTTACTTACTCATTTAGAAGGGCATACATATGCTAGAACAAGCATGTGGAAGTCTAAAGATAAACTTTTGGGAGTCAGTTCTCTCCTTCCACTCCATGGATCCCAATGATCTCAGGTGTCTGCTTGGTAGTAGGTTCCTTTCCCCTCTTTACTCCATTACTCTTGCCTGGTTGTTCTTGGTTTGTTGCTGTTGTTTTTCTTTCTGAGACAGTTTCATGTAGTCCAGGCCAGCCTCAAATGTAATGTGTAGCCAAGGCTGGCCTTGAACTCCTGAGCTTCCTGTCGCTGCCTCCCAAGTGCTGCAATGACAGACATGTACTTTGTTACTGTTTTCATTGCCGTTTCCCTAATGAAAAATTGTGTTGGAAATTCTTTTATATACTTATATGCCACCTGTACACAGGTGCCTCACACCTATGCCTCTTCCATAAAGTTTCTATTTGGATATTGGTTCTATGGGGGGGGGTGGGGAGGGAATGTAAAATCTAGTTGGACATTCACTTATCATTGATTTATTTGTATATTGGGATACAAGTCCTTTATCAATGTGTTTTCCAATCTTTTTCTCCAGATCTGTGGCTTATTTCTTCATTCACAGAGCAAAAGCTAATTTTAATGAAGTTCAACTTATCTATTTTTATATATGGATTTTGCTTCCAGAGGTTATATGTAAGCCCACCAGCAAAGTCATTTTTAAATGATTTCCTCTATGTTTTATTTTTCTTCTAGAAGTTGTATGTAATGGGTTTTTCACATATGTCTATGACCCATTATAAGCAAATTTTGTGAAAGGCATCCAGTATGACCTAGGACCATTTCCCTGGCAGATTCTCCATTATTCCACCAACATCTGCTGAAAAACTCTTCTATCTACATTTAATTACTTTTGCACATATGTCAAAAATAGTTGATTATATCTGAGTGAGCACTGAGGTGGACTTATCAAAGAATATAATAAAAATATTTATAATATAAACACAAGAATACAATCAGGCTTAGGGCATGATTTAGACTAACCAATTAGAATAGTGTTGGTTTTTACTATTCAACAAGTCTATATATTTGGCAGTGTTTTCAAATTACAATAGAATAATAAAATAAACCATGATACGCATGGGTGGACCAGATCCCATTTTGGACATGCTATAAAACTACTTATAGAAAGGCGTGGCCTAAGAGGACAGGAATTCCCCAGGAAGAACAACTGAGTCAACTAACTTGGACCCTTGGGGCTCCCAGAGACTGAGCCACCAACTGAAGAGCAAGCATGCACTGGACCTAGGACCCCACACACATCTAGCAGAAGTGCAACTTGGTCTTCATGCTGGTTGACCAACAATTGGAGTGGGCACTGTCCCTGAATCTGCCTATGGATCTCATTTCCCTAACTGGGCTGCCTTATCTGGCCTCAGAGAGAGAGGAAGCGTCTAGTCTTGCAGTGACTTAATGAGTGGAGTTGGGGAGAATACTGGGTTGGGAGAAATAGGGAAAGAATCTGTGTGAGGGGTTACTGGGAAGACAGGGGGGTTGATATCGGGATATAAAGTGAATTTTAAATACATTAAATAATTAATCACTTAATCAATCAATTTAAAAAACCAAAAGCTAACCTACGGAGATGGCTAAATCAGTTAAGGTGTCTGCTATGCTGGAGTTCAGTTGGACACAAATATCTGTAACCCCCGAGCTTGGAGTGTAACAGTCAGATTCCCTGGAGCTCATTGTCCATCAAGTGCAGCTAATTGGTGACTTCAGGGTTCAATGTCTCAAAGGTAAGGTGAGAGCAATTGTGGAGGAGCCTCAGTCAACCTCTGGCTGACACACACTTATGAGCACATATATGCATCCATACCTGCATACACACAGACAATACACACGCACTTAGTATGATGATTATTCTTAATGTCAGCTTGATGAGATCTAGAATCATCTGGAAGTTAGGCAAGCCAAATGGCATCTTTGTTTCTCATGCAGTGGAGTGCTACTGAGATGACAATATCTCAAGTCAACCCTAGTGTCTGCAACTATCTTTTTTTCCAGTAATTTATTTATTTATTCACTTTACATCCCAATTGCAGCCCTCCCATTCCTCTCAGTTCCCCCCTCACACAGCCCCTCCCTCGCCCCTCCTTTTCTCCTATGAGAAGATGGAGACCCCCCCAAAGATCACCCCACCCTGGCACAACAAGTCACTGCAGTACTAGGTACACTCTCTCCTACTGAGGCCAGACAAAACAGCTCAGTTAGGGGAATGGGAGCCACAGACAGGTAACAGATTCAAGGACAGCCCCACTCCAGTTGTTGGCAGGATCCACATGAAGATCAAGCTGCACATCTATTACATATGGTTGCTAACTATGTTTATGAGGCATACAATGCTAGGCATTTTGAAGGTTTTTGTCTAGTGAGATTTGATTCAGGGAGGTACATACTAAAAGAAATACAATTCAGGAAATACAGATGACAGGAAGTTGGTAAAGGAGGAAAAAAACACCAACATGAAAGTCTTGGGGTTTTCACACAGAAGAGAAACACTCATAGTCTGGATGACTTTATAGATGAGACTGTAAGAAAATACTTCTACTTCATCATCTCAAGAGAAATGATCAGGCTGGAGAGATGGCTCAACAGTTAAGAGCACTGACTGCTCTTCCAGAGGTCCTGAGTTCAATTCCCAGCAACCACATGGTGGATCACAACCATCTGTAATGGGATCCAATGTCCTCTTCTGGTGTGTCTGAAGACAGCTACAGTGTATTCATATATATAACATAAACAAATCGTGAGAGAGAGAGAGAGAGAAAGAGAGAGAGAGAGAGAGAAGTGATAAGTGGATACACCTTTAATCCTAGTACTAGAAAAGCCAAGGCAGGCAAATCTCTATGAGTTCATGACCATCTTGGTCTACACAGGCAGCTCCAGGCCAGCCAATATAGTGAGATCCTCATTTTGAGGAATACGGGAATATGTTCTGGTAAAACCTTTAGGAAGAAAGTAAAATTAAATAGCACCAAAATCAACTGGAAGCCATAAAAAAGTAAAGGAGATAAATAAACACAATAAGATAACAGAAATAGGTAATATCTAAACCCTGATTAAAACTGGTAATGGTCACAACTAGAGAGAACAGCCCTGCATGGCCAGAGTAGGGCCAGAATTGAGGATGATTAACATGACCCCTGGCTGGGCCTAGCTGGTGACTAGAGAGGCTCCATGGAGCAGCATGTCCTGCCTTTATGTAAATACATCAGACTATTGTCCTTGTTATTAGATCCATTTCTCATCAGCAGACTCATTTAAGCCAAGTTCATAAAACTGAATTATAAATCTAAGTTCCAATTTATAAATTAAAAATGAGAAATATAACTAAGACTAAAACAGGACCCAATCATATTAACTCACAGCAACAAAAGTCTGTTAAATAAATTAGACATGTAAAAACCAGGAGAGCCTTAGAAAATTGAAACTGGACACTCTAACTAGGCAGTCTAGTGCATTTATCTACTATAGCACTGGCCCTGCCCACCCTAAGATGATACTGAATTGGCTACAACTCTCCCTTTCTTTGACACATGTTATCTTCAGGTATACTGTTGTATTCAAAAGGGATATATTAAACATAGTGGTGCATGCTTATAATCACCATACTCTAGAGCAGAAGTCTTCAACCTTTGAGAGTAGAATGACCCTTTCACAGGGATCATCTAAGATCATTGGAAAACACAGATATTTACACCATAATTCATAACAGTTGCAAAGTTAGTTATGATGTATCAATGAAAATAACCCTTTGGTTGAAGGTCACTGCAACATAAGAGACTGTAATAAAGGGCCCCAGCATTGTGAAAGTTGAGAATCACTGCTCTAGAGGCTGAAGGAAGAAGAGTACCACAATGTCAAAACCAACCTGGGCTATACAAGAACACCTTATCTCAGAAACAAGGTGTATGGAAAGGGTAGGGGTCCCAGTCCATAGACAAGTTTTTGGTAATCTAGGAATTTCTAATCTAGATGGAAATACTTTACTTGTGATTCTTGCCATTATCTGGTAGGTTTGCAGCCAAATTCTTGGCAGGCATTTTAATTCTTAGTGCTGAGAGTCAACTCAGACTAGCCCTGGAGTGCTGAGAATACAAAACTACATTAGCAATCACATCCAAAATCTCAGTAATACTAGTGAGGTCTTAATAAGTATCCATATTATCAAAATTGATAGCCAGGTGAGGCAATACATATCTCCAACCCTAACACTAGAGAGAGTGAGGCAGGAGGATCATAACTCCAAAGCAAGCCTGGACTCTAGGGAGATGCTGTCTTAACAACAAAAGACATTGCTAAACACAGAGAGAAACTGGGTGTGGTGCCTCATACACATGAACTCAGCACTCAGGAGTTGGAGGCAGGAGGATCACAAGTTTATGGTCAACTTTGACTATAAGGTATGTTTTAGGCAGTCTGATCTTCATGAAATTCTGTCCGTAAAGCCCCAAACCAACCAAAAAGAAAAACACAAGAAACAACAAACAACAAACAAAATCTATGTAAAAAAGTCCTGACCATATCCAAATCAAACAGAGAATGGCAAACTTATCATGATTAATACTGGAAACCAATTTTACATGTGGACAGTGTAAGTATTAAGTGTGCTAGGAAGGATAGAAATAATAAACACATCAATTTTTAAAATTATCTATGGGTACCTGCACCAGGCCATGGGTATTCCTGCAAGTAGTATCAAAACCCTTCCTAGCTCCCTCCAAATTAAAATGGGGGAGGGGGTCAACAAGATAGCTCAGTGGGAAAAGGTATTTGCTGTGTGAGGTTGGTGACCTGAGCTCAATCACAGTAACCACGCAAAGTGGAAGGAGAGAACCAACTCGGACCTCTGACCTCTGACATCCACTTGTACACAGTGGTCTGTGTAATAATAATACATTATTTTTAAAAGAGGGCTAGGGGTGTAGTTCAGTAGCAGAGTGTTAGCCTAGCAAGAGTAAAGTCCTACTTAAACCCCAGCACTAGAACAAAACAAGATAAGCATAATGTAAGTGAATTATTAATAAGAAATATAACATTCACAAATTGTTCTCTTTAATATTTCACTGAATTATTATCCAGAAAATAAAAATGCTTGAGAAACATTTTATTTAAAAATCTGAATACCTCCTGAGAAAAAAAGAGATTTCTTTTTTTGTTGAGGCAAGGTTCACTATACATATAGCCTACTCAGCTCTCCAACTCACAATCCTCCTGCCTCGGCCTTCTGGATGCTGGGATTACAGGTGTACTTCCCCAGGCCCAGGCCTGGCCATGAAATAGAAATTTATTTTATTTTATTTTATTTTATTTTATTTTATTTTATTTTGAGACAGGGTCTCCATAGCCCTGCCTGTACTAGCACTCCCTTTGTAGATCAGACTGCACTCTAAAACTGAGATTCATCTGCCTGTGCTCTAGAGTTCTGAGATCACAGAGTGTGCCATCACACTCGCTGACAGGTTCCTTAGCAAGTAATTGACATTTTGTGGGGGTATAACTATTCCTCCCTGCTCCCTAATTTGTTTTCAGTAAATGCAATTCTAGAAAACTCAAAATTATTCATGGTTTATTCATTTGAGTCCCCCCATTCCTACCCCCATGTTCACCCGGGAGGAACAACATAGGGTCCCATTTAGCCCAAGCTGGCCTCGAACTTGCCACACAGCTTCTCCTGACCTTCCTGACTCCATCTCCCAAGTGCCTGGATAACAGGCACATGATATCATTCCTTACTTTCAAACATTTCTTCTGAAGTTAACCTAGAAACATAAACAGATCAAATATTCACATAAGATACAGAAGAGCAATGGATGGTGATGGTGGAGAGGTATTAAGAACGTGATTAAAATGTCATGAGTGATAAGGGAGAAATGGCTGAAGAATACCAAGACTAGATTAGTTTGAAGACCATGACCGATAAATGCTAACATATGCTAAAGGCCTTGTACAAGAGCACAGTAACTGAGACCTTGCTAGTACAGTTGACTAGAGACTTGGAAATGGACCAAATCTCTACCATTACTTCACAACCAAAAACTCATCAAACCTCAGAAAACAATTTCTGCTACATTAGGAAGATGAAAAATACACTGACAATTTTTATTTAATTCAGTAAGCACTACTGTATAAGAAAAATAAAATATGAGGGCAATCAGGCTGGAACTGGAAACTTCTGCCCTGCTGGCTAGCCCCCATCATGCTGGAAGGTGTTCTACAGGCTACTCGGGCAACTTGTCATCAACAGTCTTATTCAGAAGTAGACTCAGAGTGCAACTTTACCAATTGACCAGGAAGGTTGTGCCTACTGATGCAATAGTGGCAAGTCTGTTATAAGGGAAACAAAACACTTTCTATTTGGATTTGATGACCACTCCACAGGAGGGAATCTATGCCTAGTACTGAATACCTTATGGTGGGGGACATCATAAGTCTTCATGAGGAAGTTACTGCTGTTGTTTTGTTAAATGGACATGATGTGCCCATCAACTTGTCTTCTAGATAATTATATTTATGGCCATATAGATTAGTGTTGCCATGGGCTTAGGTCAGACAAGCTTCATTTAGCAGTGTCGGTGGTAACTGCGGAGATTCATAACTGGTCAAAGTGATGATAATAAGTGACTGTTGAAAACTCAGTCGTAAATGGGATATCTATATCAGCCTATAATGATTTTAATGAGAAATGTCCTGCAAAGGCTCAGATACTTGTACATGTATTCCCTGGTTGGTGGAGTTACTGGTGATGGGCTTTGAGAGACTTTAGCTTCACCCCATTTACTGTTCCATCTCCCCGCTTTGGTTTCTGTTAAGGTTGTGATCTCTCAGCTTCCTGTGCCTACTGTCATGTTAGCTGCTTGTTGCCATGCCTCCCCTGTTCTTATGGACTCTCTCTAGAAATGTAAGCCGAAATAAACTCTTCTATAAAGTGCCTTTGGATATGGTCTCTTATCTCCAGATATCAACAGAAAAGAAATTAATATACACTCCCTCCAAGGATCAGGGAATATCTTGAAAGGACAGGTGAATGAAGATAAGAGCTGGAGTAAAACGGGAAGAAGGGTGGAAGGCTGACTTCTCGGTACAATATGGCTGCTGTACTTACTATAGTTGTGATCACCTGGACAAGATACAGCCTGTCAACATTCTGTCGTGGAATTGGTGATGGCTCCTGGGGTCACAGCTCTACCTAAGGGTTTATATATCATTAATAATTGATGGTAGAGGAGAAGACTTTCATTTAAAGTTTTATTTTATTATTGTGTTTGGGTGTAGGTTCAAGATTGGTGTACGTGCATGTGTGCCATTGTGCACACAAGAAGATCAGAAGACAACTTTGTGGAGTTGGTCTTCTTCTACCTTTATGTGGGCTCTAGGGATGGAACTCAGGCTTACACAGTCAGAAGCACTTACTTCTGGCCCTAGGGTTTGAAGAAATACTTTCTTCAATGGCATAGCATAAGTGCTCATGCTTCTTGTAATGACTATTCCTGGTTATCAACTTGACTATATCTGGAATGAACTACAATCCAGAATTGGAGGACTCACCTGTGATCCAGATCTTGAGGATAGAAGACACAAGTTTCCAATCTGGATCTTATCTTGGCATGGAGACCTTGAGGCATAGTAGTCATGAAAATCTTAGGCCCAGGCAAGGTAGTACACATCTTTAATCCCAGGAGACTGAGGCAAGGACATCACTGAGTTCAAGGACAGCCTGGGACAAAGCAAGTCCCAGATCCAGGCGGTGTGGTACATACCTTTAATCTGGGCCATATCTTCTGCTGTAAGCCTACATAAGAACATTGGAAGAAGGAAGATTCACTCTTCCTCGCCTGCTTGCACTAACTTGCCAGAACATCTGTTGGAACCTACTTCAACAGAGGACCAGCTGAAACAACCAGCCTTATGGGACTGAGCAACTACTAGATTCTTGGACTTCCCATCTACAGCTGCCCATTGTTGGGTTAGTTGGACTACAGACTGAAAGTCATCACAATAAATTCCCTCAATATAGAGAGACATTCCATAAGTTCTGTGACTCTAGAGAACCCTGACTCAGACACTTCTATAACTAACCCTAATGAAATTGATCAATTACAAAAGCAAACAAAAAACCTCACCTGAAAGTGGAAGGGGGTTAGTTGGGGAAAGAAAGAAGGAAATCAGTAAAAGTGGGCGAAGGACAATAGGGTAATGGGAGAGGGAGACTACGACTGCAACATATTAAACCCATGTATGCAAATGTCACAATGAAACCCATTTCATCCAAATGGATGCATGATGATAAAACACCAAGAACCAAAAAAAAAATAAAGTGTGAAAACTGGTGAAGAACCTTAATTTTGTCTATAGAAGTCAAGAAAGTCTTCCTCAAGGAGCATGTGTTTATACTGGGTTTAGAGGGAAGCATAGGGGTTTTGTGGGAATAGGTAAATGCAAAGCAGTAAATTCATAAAAAAAGAGCAACATCTAGAGTGGCAAAGGGTAGGTGTAAGCACCTTACTTAAGTATATTGCCCATCAACTACTTCAAAGCAGTATGTCAACATGGTGGCGATTTAAACCAGCGGCCCTCAAAGTGTGAGCCATAAATACCAGGGGTTGGGGAGAGGTGTCTTTGAAAGATCAAAGTTAGCTGGATGAGGTGGCTCATGCTTAATTGCAAAACATGGGAGGTAGAGGCAGGTACATTATCTGTAAAGGTTAACTGAGGCTGAAGTCTATAGTATTTTCTTTTTAAGGTTTATTTTATGTGTGTAAGTATCTTGCTCCTATGTATGACTATGCACCACATGAATGCATGAAACCATCATAGGTCATAGCAGAGCATTAGATCCCCTGAACCTGCAGTTATGGACAGTTGTGAGCTACCACATAGATGCTGGGAATAAAACCAGGGTCCTCTGCAAGAGCAACAAGTGCTCTTAATGGTGGAGCTATCTCTTCGATTCCAGAGACTATTTTTGTTTATTTTCATTAAAATGTCAAGTCATTTTTTGTTCTTTTTATCTCCAGCTATTCAATGGTGACTATCAGAGGCTACATGGTATGTGATACCACAAACTGCTGGCTGGAGAGAAACAGTATGGTCACTAGAGCCCAGGAATTCCAGACCAGCCTGGGCAGCAGATAGAGATGGCAGCTCAGTGTTAGTTAGTTAGTTAGTTAGTTAGTTAGTTAATAATCTAAAAGCCAAGCTGTCTTATGTTAAATAGAAAGTGGAAGAGAGGTAGAGATACTCCAGCACAATCATCGCATTCTTCCTATTAACATAGTCTAGAAAGCCGTGGTTAGTTTTCATTTAAAAAAAAAAAATGTGAACATGTAAATAGGTGATCGTTACTTTTCAATTAATTAATATTTGAAGTAGAATTGGTTGATATCCATATAAATGAAGTGGGATCGTTGTTGTTGTTGCAGCTGTTTTTCAGTTCTCAATAATTTTTAGGAATATGCGGGGATTCTAAGAGCAGAAAGTTTGAGACCTGTGCCAGAAATCATTAGAGGAAGTGAAATTGCAAGGTAGGTCAGGAAAGCTTTTCTAAAAGACAGCACAGGCTGAAACTATGCTCTGAGCACATTCCTCCTGGTCCATCCCCATTTACATTAGAAGTGGCCATGCCCTTGGACATGTCTGAACTTGAAGATAAGCAGAATAGATTAACATGCCCACAACTCTGCAAACTCCTGGCTTCAAAAAGAGGGCTTTATCTCTCTGCCTCTTGAACCTGGGTCAGTCTTGTGGTTCTGCCATAGATGTTGACTTGTCTGAATTAGAAAAGTCTGTATCTTACCTAGAAGCTCTTTAACTTCCTTAGCTGAGGTGGCCCCACAAAATCAGTGAAGATTGTATCTCCTATTCTTAGAGCAAAGTGGGCTATGTCTGACGTTGGGAGAACAATGCTGTTTCTATGCCAATCACGCAGGGGTCATAAGAGAATCAATACTTTTAGTTCATAAAAGGTTACCAGACAGAGAGAAGGAAAGACAACAGGCCCAGAGCTGGTATGAGTCCTTCTTCAATTGGTCTCCATGGTTCATGACACTTGTTTCCACTTTAGTCAGACTCCTGGTCCTATGCATACTTACTCTGACATGTGGGCCCTGCATTATTAATGTCCTAATAAGATTTGTTAAGGAACACATTTCCATTGTTCAACTTATGGTCCTAAGGTCCCAATACCAGCCCTTAAACTCTACTCAAGGATTTGAGATGGACCCTTACTTAAGGGGGGAATAAGAGGACTTAATTCATTCCATTTTAGAACAGGCAGCCATGTTAGCTTTTTCCTAGAAAGGAAAATCTCCCAGAAGAACAGCCCACGCTTCTCAGAAAAACAACAGCCAATCAGCAACTGCCCAACATTTGTTTAGGGGTATATAACAGATATCTTAAAAGTCCCCATAAGGGAACCCTCTCTTCCTCAAGGTATGAGCCAATCAAAAGTATACAAACATCTCATACCACAAGCTCAACGAATCTTGATGAAGGTGACCCACAGCAACTGGAAAACCCCTAACTGGCTTTAAAAGGGGCCTGTGAACTTCCCTCATGGTTGTCATTCGCTTGGATGGTTGACCCTCACATGCTGGCTGCTTCTGTAGAATAAACACTCTTTGCCTTTGCATACTATTTGAGTCTGGGGCCTTCTTTCAGTGACTCTCAGACTCTTACACAACAACAAACATAACCTTGAAGACTGGGGATATAACTCCACTGGTAAAATGCTTACCTAGCATGTACAAAACCCTAGGTTTGACCACCAGCATCATATAAATTGGGCATTAGTACCCAGGCTTATAATCCCAGGATCAGGGTCAGAAGTTCAAGACCATTTTTGGCTACAAAGCCAGCTTGGAATACAAGACACCTTGTCTCAAAACAAACAGCCTGACATAATCTAACTTAAAAAGGAACAATATCCGAAAAGACATTTCTTTGAAGGAGTTAACAAATAATCCATAACTATGAGAAAAGATACTGAGCATCATTACCCACTAGAGAAAGGCAAAGCAAAGCTACAATAATATGATATTACTTCCTACCAACTACGATGGCTAGAAAAGATTACAGAAAGTGTTGGTGAGCATGTGGAGAAACTGAAATTGTTTTTCTGCTAAAGGGGTATGTGTGAGGGTAAACCAACAGAAGGTACCTGTGGCAGTTTGAATATGCTTGGCCCAGGAAGCCAGGTGGCACTATTAGGAGGTGTGGCCTTGTTGGAGAAGTGTGTCACTGTGGGGGTGGGCTTTGAGAAACACAAACAAAAACTTCTTTGATATTCCATATTATACCTGTCGGAATAGCAAAAATTAATAAAATAAGTGACGGCTCATGCTGGCAAGGACCTGGTGGAAACCTGTGGACTTTCCTTAAAATGGTGAAAATAATCTACCTCAAGATTTAATGATACCACTCTTATCTATATACCCAAAGGACTCTACATCCTACTACAGAGATAATTTATAATCCATAGTCATTGCTGCTCTATTCATATTAACCAGAAACTTGGAATAACCTCAATATCCCTCAGCATATGAATGGATAAAGAAAATGTGGTACTTTTGCACAATTAAGTATTACTCAGACATTACAAAAAATGACAACATAAAATCTGCATGTAAATGGATGAAAGTAGAAAAAATTCATCCCGAATGAGACAAACACTACATTTATTCACTTATACACAGATATCAGCTGCTATGTCAGAGATAACCAATT
>JADRCH010000182.1:2733661-2762115 GCA_019843965.1 Rhynchomys soricoides | reverse complement strand
AGATAACCAATTCACTTATACACAGATATCAGCTGCTATGTCAAAGATAACCAAGCCACAATGCATAGAACCAAAGAGGGTAGGTAAAGAGTAAGGGACTAAGGAAAATACATAGATCTTATCAACAAAGGAAAGGGGGCTAGAATGTGAGGACCACGAGGGGAACGAAAAGAGGGACAAGGGAGGGAATACGGGGAGCTAACATTAGAGACATTTGAGGGAGAGTCTGGAAACCTAGAATGGTACATTATATATATGGAGGTGGTCTAAATGAAATCACTAAAAAAGGGGGAGTCTGAGTCCAAACGAGACATCTCTGGTCACCAGATGAAGCTTCTAGTACTGGGACTGGGTTATATCTACTTGAGTTAGCCGAAGGGGTCTCATGGCAATCCTCATGCAACCCAGGACTACAGGATGCTCTCTACAGACGTACAGCAAGGCCCCATTGCTGAAGACACCTACACAACTCATTGAGCATGGAGAAATTGAGATGGTGGCTACAAAGAGCCTTCACCACTACATGCTTAGCATCTTTGGTACATAAAGATACTTTGCACACTACTAAAAGAGAAACGTGGACCCTAGTCAGTCACCGACTTCTGATCTCCAATGCTGTCTTGCCTGCAAGATACGCTGGGGCAATGGTGGCACAAAGTCTGTGGGAGGAACTGTCTTAGTTAGGGTTTCTGTTGCTATGCACAATACCATGACCATCATGACAGCTCTTATAAGAGAAAATATTTAATCAGGGCTGGCTAACAGGTCCAGAGCTTTAGTCCACTATCATCATGGGAGGAAGCATGGTGGCATGCAGGCAGACATGGTGCAAGATAGAGTAGGAGCTGAGAGTTCTGCATCTGGATTGGAAGGCAGCAGCAAGAGAAGGAGAGACCAGGCTTGGCTTGAGCATCTGAAACCTCAAAGCTCACCCCAGAGTCTATGGGGGCCATTTTTATTCAAACCACGATAGCCAACCAATATCTGATTTGACTAAAGTCCCACTCAACAAGATGGAATCCATAACTGACACTGCTTATTTGACTATGAACCTGTGACTAGATAGCCCACACACTTACCAAAAGCAAATACTACCATTCAAACAAACAAAAAACAAAAATAAATTAGCAATAAAATGACTCCTAATGATATTCTGCTATATTCACAAATCAGTGCCTTGCTCAGCCATCAGCAGAGAAGTTTCCTCCTGCAGCAAATACAGACACCCACAGACAGACATTATGCAGGAAATGAAAGAACTTGGAACATTCAGTCAACATGGGATGCCAACATCTCTTCAGAGCTCAGGGAACTGTGTGGAAGAGGAGGCAGAAAGAATGTAAAAGCCAGAGGGGATGGAGGACCCCAAGAAAACAATGTCCTCTAAATCAGCACAAAGGTCATCTGAACTCACAGAGACTGAGCAGCAAGCTCAGCACCCGCATAGGTCAGCACTGGATCCTCTGCATATATATTAGAGCTTCCAGGTTATGGGATTCCTGCGTGTGCCAATGAGTGGGTCTCCGATTCTTGTGCCTTTTCTTGGGCTCTTTTCTTTCTGTTTGTTTGTTTTGCCCAATTCCAATTTGTTAGTGTTTATCTTATTTTATTATATTCTTTACTTTATTATCCCTTAGAAGTCTGTTTGTTTCCTAAGGAGAGACAGAAAGAGATGGATCTGGACACAGGGGAGTTAGGAAGTAGGAGGGATAGAGTGAAGGAAAACTGAAATTAAGATATGTCATTTGAGAAAAAAAAATCTAGCTTCAATAAAAAGAAAAACTTACCATATGGCCCATGAAGTTGACTCCTACACTCAAGAGAAATGCACAGCAGGGTGGTGGAGACCCACAACTTTAATCCCAACACTCCAGAGGCAGAGGCAGGTGGAGCTCTGAGTTTGAGGGGAACCTCGTTTCCAGAGCAAGCTCCAGGCCAGCCAGGGTTACACAGAGGGAAACCCTGTCTCAAAGGGAGAGAGAATTGGATATATGTTCCCAGTAAAACTTAGAAATATTCAAAGAGGCACTATTTATTTTGATCCTGAATGGAAAGAAGCGACTGAAATGCCCGTATACTGACCAGAGGATAAAGAAAATGTGGTATATCATGAGATATTATGACTCAGCATTAAAAAGGACATTCAGCACTGATACAAAGCATGAATGGACCTTGCAAACCTCATCCTGAGTGAAAGCAGCCACACATATCATGTTATGATTCTTTGTTTCTGAGATATCCAGAAAAGCACAAGTATAAGGACAGAATCTAGGTTAGTAGTTGACTAAGAATGGAATGTGGGAAATATGTGGAAAGAACAATTATTTTACTTTTCATTGCTATGGCCAAAATATGTGACATGAAGAGCTCAAGAACAATGCCTTCAATTGACTCCTAGTTTCAGAGGATTCAGTTCCTGATGTCTTGGTCCTGAGAACTGGAACCAAATGGCATGATGGTGGGAAGATGTGGATGAACTTCAGCCTCAGTGTGGGCACAAATCAGAGACAGACATGAAGGGGAATAGAGGGCCGAGTACCTCCAGGACCACCCACTTCTTCTACCACTTGTAGCTGGGTCCCTTCACCTAACTATTCCAGAACCTCCCAAAATGGGGTTACCAGCTGGGGAGCTGGGGACCTAATCCTCAGTCAATAAGCTTATGAAGAATACTGTATATCCAGATCCTAACAGGGAGTGACTTCTAATAGGATGCAATTTCTTTTTCTGGTGTCATGAGTGAGTGTGTGTGTGTGTGTGTGTGTGTGTGTGAGAGAGAGAGAGAGAGAGAGAGAGAATGTTTCAGAATTGTTTGTGGCGACATTTGTACAATTATGAATGTATCAAAAAGTGTTGGGTCATATCTTTTAAGCTAGTGAATTGAATTAAATCTCAATAAAATAATTAAACGAAAATGAAAAAAGGTGAGTTTCTAACAATAATATTTGTCTCTATTAGGTAAAGTTGGGACAACAGAAGTTGAGGAAAAACTGAAACATGGATAATGGAGCAGCTGTGATGAGAACACCCTGAGCACTCTGGTGGGGACCTGGAAAGAGGATGGGGTAATACAAAGAGGCTGCTAGGATCTGGGCACTGACCATGGGCTTGATGCCACAGGTATATTGTTTACTAGTATGTCAGAATGTTGTAAATGTGTACTGATGGCTACCTCTGTCTCCTCTTCCATGTGCAAATCATAGAGGGGTGTGCTTTTCTTATTCCTGGATCTCAGCACCACGACAAGTTGGAAGAAGGCTACATGTAATCCTCCCAACAAGGTGCAGTTGTCACCTAGTCTGTCACTTCTCAGTCTCTCAGAATGGATTTGGAATAGTCATTCGCAAGTTTCTGAAAAGTCATAACAAATCTACATGTTTAACAACTATGTTAGATGCCAGGGTCAATTCCATGACTAACCTGACAAGATCTGGAATAAAGACAAGATTTAAAAGGAAAAATCCTTAAAAATGTGCTCAAAGACAGAAGAGATGGCTCATCAGGGAAAGACCCTTGCTGCCAAGCCACTTTGAATTTCAGCACCTACATGATGGAAGGAAAGAACCAATGCCAGCAAGTTGCTTTCTGATCTCCACACACCATAAATACATATATGTAGTTTTAATGATGAAAAATGTTTTTCTCACATCCTTGCCAATTAAGGAAGGTCTTTTGCATCTACTATTATATTAAGTTCCCCCCACCCCAACAAGGTTTTATTACCACTCCAACCCAGTTCTGTTCACACTAAGCTATATACCCTAAGATGGCTTCCAAGTTGCTAAAACCAACAGTAAGTCCATCTGTACTTAGATGATCATCTATTGCTCTTACTTGGCTTTTAAATCATTAGTTCTTTCACATTTCTGTTTTCCCATTTGTGTTTGCCTCCTTTCTACTCTTGTCTGTGAACTCTCAAACCCAAACCTAGGGCTCATCCCTTGCTTTTCTCCACAGCCATTTTTCCATATCACTCTCATGGCTTAACTACTATGTTCGAAATGACTTAGGAATCTCTCTAACCCGTCTGTGAACCCTAGTGTCAAATATCCAAAGACAACTCTTACCTTTCTACTTGGATAGGTAGACTATCCATTGGACTGGGTGTGGCAACGCCCAGTGCAATGCAAAAAACAAACAACCCCCACAAAACCCCTGTCTTACTCGATCTAGCTCTCAGTAGCACAAGCCAAAACCCAGTTTCACCTGTTCATCTCTTCTGCTCCACATTCCACGTAAAGTGAAAATGTACCATCCTACCAGGAAACACAGTTGGCTCTACTATTAAAATCTATCCCAAATTTGATCTCTTCCTGTGGCCACCCTTGTTGCCACCTGGGTGCAAGTCACCACTATCTCTCACGTGGAGTCAGACAGAGCCTTCCGTATCTGAGTTTCTAACATTGGTGTCCTGGAGACTATTTCCAACATAGAATTATCCTTTAAAATCTATGGCATTCCATGTTACTTTTCTGTTTAAAACCCTGTGCTGATCCACTTCACTTACAGTAAGAGCCAGAGTATTTACACTCGCTCACAGGCCCTCCTGATTCACAACTTCCTCATCTTCCCAGATCACAGGATCCACTAATGTAAGTCTTTTCTATGTTTCCGGCTTGAGAATGGTGCTTAGCAATCCTCCCTCACTGGAATTCCCACCAGGATTCTCTTATCACTTATTTTACTTAAACTTCCTCTTCCCCATGTTATTTAAACATTGGCCCATCCTGACTGCTGTGCTTGGTCCAACAGCCTTCAAGCTTCTGTTTGTTTATACAGTCACCTCCATCTAGGTCTCATATCACCTTGTAATTCACAGCATACAGATGTTTGCTATTTGGTTAATTTGTATGTCCTCCATTAGAATTAACTCTACAGAGGTGGGAAGTCTTTGCTTCACTCAGAAAGGACCTAGAAAGATTAGAGATGGCTCAATGTAGTAAGTCCAAAGGTGCCGGAGCAACAATTTAAACCCTAGACAAAAATTCTACATTCTTCTCATATAATTTTCCCCCCAATGTCCAGAAACTAGTGAACCCTAAAAGAATCCCAGGCTGCAAAATGACTCCTGACATTTGCAGCATTTTTCAGCTGTTAGGATCCATCCACCCTTTCCTTTCCTTCCCTCCTCAGTTCTAAGAAGTTTTCATTTCTTACTAAATAAAGTAACTACTCACTTTGACCTTTTAGGCCTGCTATAATTGAACCCCAAACAGTCCCCAGTCTCCACCATTACAGATCATCTTCTTGGGCATAATCCTCTTGATGTTTTAGCCCACTGTTTCTGAGTGTGTGTGTGTGTGTGTGTGTGTGTGTGTGTGTGTGTTGTTCTATTTGGTTTTGTACATATCCTTGCCTGTCTGGGAACTCTATTTGTAGATCAGATGGGCCTTAAACTCACAGAGATCCACCTGCTTCTGCCTTCCTACTGCTGAGATTAAAGGTGTGAGTCTCCACACCTGGCTTTAAAGATTTATTTTCGAGTGTATTAGTGTTTTGACAGTTGTAAACCACCATGAGGATGCTGGAAACCCAACCTAGGACCACTGCAAGAGCAGCAAGTGCTCTTAACCGCTGAACCATTGTTCTGCTCTAAATATAAATTTTGAATGGAAGTTGAATGTGTCTCAAAAACTCCCTTAGGCACTGGGTAAGACCTTCTGTTCTGCTCTGATTTCACACAGTAGGCTTAGCTTTCGATTTGGAGCTGGGTTTTACTAAGTAGCCCCGGCCAGCCTGAAACTTGCTATATACGCCAAGCAACCTCGAACTCACAGAGGTTTGTTTGTCTTTGCCTGTCCATGCTGGAAGTATAAAGGCCTGGGCAACTGTGGCTGCCCAGGCTTAGCTTTGGTGATTTATTTTAGAATATCCTGCCCTAGAAACTTATCTGTCACCTCACAAGAGCATTGGGTGTTTCTCTCAAGCCCTCTTCAGGAATACATCCTTTCGTTTTCCATGAAGTCATAAGAATTTTTCAAATGCCACCTCTTCCTCAAAGAATTCTACCTGACCTCCATCATGTCCTCTATTCCAACTGTCTCCTCCTTATTCTACAGGACTACAGAAAGCAGACCAAACCAACATGGTCAGCTGTATCCCCATCCTGCGACCATGAGCCCCAATTACTGTAAAAATAGGGCAGAAATTTCAGGCAAATAGGTAAGGGGGCACAGTGATCAAGATAAACATATAAAACACCAAAATTAACGCACAACCCCACGACTAACAAAATAAAATAACTTAATTTCAAATAAAGACGGGGCTCTTGGCACTCCTGTTTGGGCTGGGGAAATCTCAAGAGAGCTGCTCTCCACATCATGCTTGCCTGCCTTCCTCTCCACCTGCACGACCTGTGCAGGGTTTCTGGACTAGAATCTACGCTTCCGCGAGAAGGTCCAGGGGGCTTCGCGAGCCCAGGCGTGTAGTTGTGCACTACACAAGCGAGCACACACGCCTCGCTCTCTGTAAACCGTGGCTCAGGACAGGGCAGAGTTCAGATCTTGCACTTTGCGCTGGCCCACCAGGTCTCCTAGGGGCCTGGGAAACAGAAGCTCAAGCTGGGTCGTCTCTCAAACTAAGCAGGTAGAACACCAGCTTTAGAGAACACCTCCCTGGGAGGCTGCAGAGCTCCGAGCTACGTCATCAGACCCCCTAAGTCTGCACCGGACCCTCCTGCCCCTGAGGCGACAACAGAAAAGAGCCTAGCCCGCAGACCTCCCGGAGGCAGGGGCGTGGCCGAGAGAAGAGCAGCCTCTGTGCCACGCCCCTCCAATGCCTTGACCAATAATAGCACTCTCCGCGCTCCGGCCCCGCCCCCAAGCCGCCTCCTGCCCGCGGCCCCGCCCGGGCCGGTCATAATTAGGCAGCGGGCTGGGACTGCCGCGTCAGCGCGCGTTGAGAGCCAATCGCGGGCGCTCCCTTGAGGCCGCGTCACAGGCCGAGCAGCCAAACAGAAAAGTTTAATAAACAGCGGACGGAGGGCTGGCGGCGGGCCGGGAGCGAGTGGGGGTTCGGCGGCCTCACCTGTCCTCACTCAGCGGCAGCGAGAGGCGGCGGCGGCGGCGGCAGCGCGTCCGGCGGAGAGGGCCGCCGCCAGGTGAGGAGCGCGGGCAGCAGTGGGCACAGCCTCCGGGCGGCCTGGGAGCCGGAAGCGGCGGGCGGCGCAGCAGGTGGCCTCGCGGCGGCGAGCGGAGGGCGCGGTCCCGGTGGGGCGCGGTCCCGGGCTCCCCGGGCGCGCGCTGAGCTCGGGGTCGGGTGGGCGCGCCTGGGGCCAGTCCCGAGGAGCTGCCGCACGCCCGGCTGCGTCCCCTTGTCCCTTTTGTAGGCTGAGGCTAGGGAAGGCACAGAAGGAGTCTCCGGGATTCTAAGCTCTCTGCTCCTCTGAGAACGTTTTCAAGTTTCTCACTGTTTGATGCGTAAACAAGCTACACAGAGTGTGGCGTCTGAAGTCAATTTAACTCTATCAAAGCTCAGTGATTTGCCATCATCATCCAGAGTTGTCAGGCGTTTGTGGGAACTGGGGCCTTGGGGTCACCTCCAAGCGGTGCATGCTAACTAGCTTGGTAGTCAGCACCTAGTGGCTCGGAAAATCGAAATTAAACGCCACTTTCAAACTGTATTCGAAATTTATCTTTTTCCTAATTAAAATGCCACGTAGGCTTTTGAGATTATTTATGAAGTATTTTATGGCAGTTTTCTCCAGGCCTGCGGGGACAATTTTTTGGTAAACCATGAACATTTAAATGGAGAAAAAATGTTGTCTTAATTTTCCTTTTTTTTTTTACATTTAAAAAACGTGTAAGAGGGGTAATAGGCACAGATAGGAAAATTTCGGGCTTGATTGCTGTATTATTCTGACTTCAGTCATACTTTCCTGTGTTAATTACTGTCAAAACTCACTAGATTTTAAATCTGTACAGTTTATTAAATGTGAGTTATATCACAAAGTTTTTAAAGTAATGATTAATCCCAGGAGAGCACACAACACAATGTACTATAAGAAAAAGAAAACATAAAATTTCAGACTCCTCACTCCAAAGCCAGAACTAGAACATTACCCAAACTTGTATGCTCAAGAGCTTCTTATCTGGCCGAACCCAGTTTACTGTTTCTTGCTGAGGTAAACATTCTAGACTTGGTGGATTTGATCATTCTCTGACCTTTTTAAAATTAGCTTTGTCACACAGTAACCTCTTCAAACAGTGTCATTTTAGATTCCTCTCCCTTTGAACATTGGATAGATAGTATATGGTGGTGGCTCATACAGTTCATTGTTTTTTAATGCGTGTTCTCTCTTAACCCCAGTGTTTCAGTAGTGGTTCTTGTTTTGCTTCTAACAAGTGTACTCTGGGAACTTTCCTTCTTGCAGCTGTTGTTGGTCACGTTGTCTGTCTAAAAGTAAATACTGTAGGTCCTGGGGGAAAGTTATAGGCAATCAGTAGTAAAATAGAAATGAAAGCATTACGATTCTGCTTCCTTTAATCGGGAAGACTCATTGTTCTTGTGACTGGTTCCTTGTTGCTATGTTTGCATGAGGAACTAAGATTTCTGTTAATCTCTACACTGAATCCCTTCAAACTGGTTGTGGAAAGTATGGCACTCTTTGGTACTTTTCAGGGCAAAACCAGCAAGTGGGAGAAAACACTCAATGTTTTGTAAAGCCACCCTTTCTGTTCTCCCCCACTCCTCCCCTCCCTGCAGTCTCTGGCAGATTATTGAGGAGCCTTCTTTGCCTTAAAACAGTCTTGCAAAAGAAACTTGTAGTAAGCTTTCTCTGCCTGGTTGGCACAGACTTTGGTGGAGGGAGAGTCTGTCAGAGGGCAGATCCTTTAAGGGAAACATTAGGGCCCACGTGTCCCTCTGCCAGTTTTGAGAAGACTATGTGAGTGTAGTACATGTTTTAGGACTTGTGAACCACACATTGAAGTATTTTTTAGGTTTAAGAATGCCCTAGGGTTTGCTCCAAATTGCTTATGGAGCAGTATTTCCTTAATTTCCCAAAGACGGTGTCTCTGTCTGTCTGTCTGTCTGTCTCTCTCTCTCTCTCTCTCTCTCTGTGTGTGTGTATGTGTGTGTACGAGAGCTTTAAATAACTTGTTTTGTTGAAGGCATGAAAGAGGAGCTTTTTAATTTTTTTAGATGGGGTCTGACTATGAAGCCTAGAACTTTCTCTATAGACCAGGCTGGCCTGGAACTCACAGATTCCCCCAGTCACTGCCTCCAGTGATAGGATTAAAGTCATGTGCCACCACATCTGGCTGAGATGGCATTTTTGATATTTGTAGCTTGCAGATGTTTTGTTTTTATAAGGGTAGTTGATTCTGCTTTTAAAACTTAGCATTTTATTATAATCGAAGTGGCAGAGGGGATTTCCCCCACTGTTTAAAGATGAATAGGAACACAAGTACTTCCACAGATAAGAATCGTTAATTAACATTTTGTCAAGCATACCTGTGGTCTTCCTGTGTATTTTGTATCTCGTAAGCTGTTACATGTTTCTTTAGGGTTCTGTCTTGGTACAGATGCTGAGTCAAAGCATGTGAACATGCATTTTAAGGTCTTTATAAGTATTTCAAATTTTTTTCTTCAAAATTTTATCAAAGTGTGTATGTTTATGCTTGTGCCATTGTATTCCCAGCTACTCCAGAAACTGAGGCAGGAGAGTGTGAGCCTAGGTGTTCTAAGAGTTCTGAATGTGGGTAGGCTGGTTACACTTTCAAAACTTACTCCAAATGTAATGTCTCAACTCCTTTGTTTTATAGAAGATAACAGTGGTCATTTAATTGTTACCCTTCCTTCTAATTTTGCTCCTTGTAGTCTGCTCTGGCTGCTCCAGTGTCTAGATGTTAGAGAGAGAGAGAGAGAGAGAGAGAGAGAGAGAGAGAGAGAGAGAGAGTGTGTGTGTGTGTGTGTGTGTGTGTGTGTGTGTGTGTGTGTAGAAGTCAGGGCAACTTTGTAG
Source organism: Rhynchomys soricoides (assembly GCA_019843965.1). NCBI lineage: Eukaryota > Metazoa > Chordata > Mammalia > Rodentia > Muridae > Rhynchomys > Rhynchomys soricoides. The sequence goes on along the minus strand of JADRCH010000182.1, from coordinate 2,752,154 downwards.
TTTCTCTCTTTCTATGTTTTCATGGATTCTTGGGATCAAACTCAGGTCTCAGGCTTGCACAGCAAGAACTTTTACCCACATCAGGCATCTTGCCAGCCCTGAATGTGTTTATAGATATGGTAGTCCTAGGCTCAAAGTCCTTCAGTGACTTTTCGATCCATGAGATAAAATTCAGACACAGTTTTACTGTGGTTTATATAACCAACACTGGTGGTGCCGATAGAAATGAATGCAAACTGCAAATCTGAGCCATGTTAATTTGAAATTTTCTCGTGGCCATAGGACAAGAGAAAGGCAGTGGAATACATTTTTATTTAACCTAAGATGCAATACTTTGAATATGTGATGAATGTGAGAGATTATTTGTGGGGTATTTTGCACTTTTGGAGCTGATCTGTACCATCTACCTGCAGTGTGTCCTAGTTCAGATTGGCCGTGATTCAGTGTTTATACTTGTAAGATCTTTTTCATTGTGCCTTTAATCTGTCTAGGATAGCAGTCTTTTGCAAATATTTTTCCTGGTTCTTCCTTTCCCTTGTATTTGCGTACAGGCCTTCCCCCATTCTCTTCTCTGCTAACCCCTGTTTCCTTCATTGAGTTTTTAAAATATCTTCGTTAATACTTATCTTTTAAATTTTTATTTTGTTTGAAAAGTGTGTGTGTGTGTGTGTGTGTACAGTCAGTGAGCACTGGTTCCTTGGGGGTCCAGAGATGAAATGAGTACTGAACCCCTTGGAGCTGGAGTTATAGTCAAGTTGTAAACTGTATGATGTGGCTGTTGGGATCCAAAATCAAGTCCTCTGAAAGAGCAGTGCGCATTCCTAGCCACTGATCCACCTCTCCAGCCCATTACTTACGCATTAAAAGAAATAATTGAGTATATGATGGGGTGGTCAGTGCATGCATACATGCATAGTATAAAACATTTATGGAGGTCAGAATATGACTTTGTGGATCTTGGGGATCAAACTCAGGCTAGCAGGCTTATGTAGCCAGTGTTACACTTAACATTTTTATGACTTTACTCTACTCTGCTTTTATATTAAAGTAGTCTCATTCCCAGATAACTTTCCATTCTTTTCAAGTATTTATTTTGTGGTTTTTTGTTTTTTTTTGGAGGGGGGGGGTATGTGCATGAGAGTGCAGGTGTCATTGGAGTCCAATGGCATTGCATTCCTGAGGAGCCGTGAGTTACCGATGGTTATGAGCTGCCCAGTGTGGGCGTGGATGCCAGAAACTGAAGTCAGATCCTCTGTAAGAGCAGTACAGGCCCTTCACTTCTCGGTTCTCTCTCTAGTACCTCCTTAAAGTTTCATTTTTTTATCCATATCTGTGTTGTTCTGAGATGTGTTGTTTACATAAACATAAACTGAAATAACCTGATGTTTAACCCGTTATTACAGTTGTATCAAAAATATGACTGTGAGATCAGGCCATAGAGTCGTCCTCTGATCTCCAGACGTGCCCTCCGGCACATGCACCCCCAGTCCCCACCTCATTGTGGATACTTTTGGATTTGCACACAAACAAAAAACTTTAAATTTAGCAACAACACCCTTCACCCCCATGTTTCTCTATAATACATATAACACCTTTGTTTACATGCTAAAATGAGTACATACTTGATTTTGTTTTGTTTATTCGGTACCACTGGTTTGATACTAATACTACCTCTCACTCCAAAAACTTGGTGGTTGGGTGTCAGACTCTGGGTCTGGCTCAGTGGGCAAATGCTCTCCCTGGGCTTACCCTGAGCCCTGTGCTTAGAAAGTTCCCGTACTTGCATTTTCTCCCTTTCAACTCTCTGAGCACCTGATATACACCAGACTTTGTGTTAAGTGTCGAAGGTACTGCTATGACTAGGATGTGTCCCTTGCTTTCCTGGAGTTTGCAAGGATAAGAGTGGTGGGCAATTAAAGCAAGCAACAGAGAAGAACATTTTAGATTTTAAAGTGTTCAGAAAGAAAGAAATGATGGGTACCTTTGACACGTATCACTACAGAGGTAACAGTGGATCAGTGGTACCAGCCTGGCTTTGGTAGTTGTGTAGTTTCACCAACATGATGGAACTTTTTAAAATTCTCCCGTTAAGACATGCTCACTGCTGTGGAACCCAGGATGGACTCAAATTTACAATCCCCCTGCCTCATCTTCTTGAGCCCTGGGTATGTATCATTGTATCTGGCGAAAGTTTTAAAAACTGATGTCAAACTTTTTTTTTCCCACCTTGGTTCTGCAGCTCTGCCCTAAAGCTTGTCCTGTGGTTCTGGTCTGAGACTGAGAAGGAGTTAGAGGAATCCCAAGTGTAATGGCTAGTGTAACAGATACAGTATTTGGCTTGACTTAGCACTTGAGGGAAAGTTTAGATTGTCAGGAGTCTGCTGGTTGACGGGTGAGTAGGACAAGCTCAGTTTTTATTTTGGAGAGCCCCATTAATCAAGGATGTTATTTTGGCCCTGGATGCTTTTCTTCATCATTTCTAATGAGTTGTCTAGTTGTTATTTGTTGTTTCTCTTGTTTTCCTACTCAGACCTCTACCCCACACAGTCTTTGCTTCATTGTGATTTCCTTGAGAACGCTTTCCTATTATAGGAAATAGGCCTCAATCTTTCTGTTGGTTTTGTGGCTTATTCAGAGTAATTCAGTTAGCAATTGGAGTCCATTAATCAAGCATGGTTCTAGTGTTTGTTTCTTCCACCATTGCGGTGCTTGCTGGTCTGCTAACTACCAGCCCCTCTGGCTGTTTAAGCAGTTAAAATGACATAATATTAAACTTCAGTCCCTCCTTTATATTGGTCACATTGTAGATGCTCAGTAGCCATTGACGTACATTGGATAGGAGAGATAATCTTTTGCATTAATAAAAAGTAATCTTAATTTATAAGCATGTGACTTATGGCCACATTATTTTAATTAATATAGCCATGCCTAACTATTAAAATGTGGCAAGTCAGAATTAAAATACAAAATTGACATTTGTTTTCAAACAAGAATGAATGAAAGTTTTAAAAAAAAAAAATGTGATGGCACATGATTTTAATCCCCAGCACACCAAGACACAGGCAGGCAAATCTTTGCAAGGTCAGCCTGGTCTACATAACAAGTTCCAGTTCAGCCAGAAATACATAGAGAGACTTGTCTACAAACAAACAAAAAAGTATGTATTGAATAATAATATATTTTACAAATTTAGTTACAATTTTTATATTTTAACCTTTGACTCATAGAAAATTGGAAATGCATGCTCTAGTTATTTTTATTTGGACATTTTCTCACTCGACACAAATTTTTAAAAGATAGAGACTATGTTCATTTTGTTGACCTTGGCATCCTCAGCTGGCAGTGGTACCCAGGATGATGCTCTGATCGTGGTGAGGCAGTAAGTTGACAGACAAGAGACTCTGTTCTAAAGATTTCTTTTATTGTCTAATTATGTGCGTTATGTGTGCAGCAGGTGGGGAAGAGGGTGTAAATGTGTGCGTGCAGGTACTCATGGAGTCTGGATGAGGATGTTAGCTCCCCTGGAGCTGGAGTAACAGGCATCTGTGAGCCACCCAGTTGTGGGTACTGCACACTGAATTTGGATCCTCTTCAGAAGCAGGATATATGACAAGAGACTTACTTACCTGTTCAATTTCTACTTTTCAAAAATTAATTGTAAGATTGCTTTGTTTGTAGCAGTGATTTTAAAAACAATAGCCTCTTTTGATAGCTATCTGATAATTAGCCTTTGTCTTTTAATCTTTTACTTGTTTTTTCTGGTTTAGGCCACAAAGTAGATACAAGAAAACAACACGTTTATTTTTCTCCATCTAGCAGTTTCATTTAGACCCACGGAACATTTATTTTGTGCATGCTCCTGTTCATTAAATAGTATTGTTTGCCTCTAACCTGGAGAGTATATCTTAATACATGAAATTATGAATGCTTTTCCTTACATTTTGTCTTCTTATTTTGATCCCCATTTAATTTGTGCTTTGGGTGACCTTGTTTAATCCTTTTACAAACCTAAAACAAAGCAGGCTACTGACTCTTGTTAAAGAGTTCATTTCTATCGGCTTGGTTTATTCTTTCCTATCTGTAGTTTGCCTTAATTTTCTTGGTGTTTCCTTTGTGTGTAGTGTATGGTTGAATGAGCCATGGCCAGCCTTTAAGCATATACACTTTGTGCTCTCCTCCACCCCCAGTAAGAAGACAAACCACACCAAGAGTTGCAAATTAAAGCATATCTCTCGCTGCTGGAGGTGATATGTGTCTGCCAGGGGAGTATGTTTTGAAAATTGTTTTCCTTATCACTTGTATAGTTGATTTCAGGCTCTATTCTCACCGATCCCAGCATGTTACACTTAAGTCAAGGGTGGTCTTTTTTTTTCCTGACTTTGTAGAGCACCAGCTCTGTCCCGAGAGAGAGACAGGATTGCTTTTGTAAAAACAACAATGGATACAATTCTTTTTAGGTGTTTGTTTGTTTGTTTGTTTTTGTTTTGTTCTGTGATAATGTCTCTTGTAGTGTAGGCAGGCCTAACACTATGTATTAATAGCCAAGGATGACCATGAACTTCTGATCTTCCTGTTTCCACCTTCTGAGTGGTAGGATTATCAGCATGCCTTGTATATCGTGCTGGAAGTCAAATTCCTGTAGTTCGGGGGATCAGTCCCAGAGCTTTGTGCTTAGTGAGCAAGTACTTTCCAACTGTGCTTTTATCCTGTCCCCATCCTCTGGTCCTGTGTAGGATTATTTTCATCAAAACAGGTCTGACCAAGTTGTTTATTTTGTTCAATGGTGGCTTATTTTTTAATATTTTTTTTTTTGAGTTGGTTAGGTTTAGAGAAATGTCTGGACTCCCATAAAGAATATACAGTATATCTCTGACTACTTTATATTTAGAAAATGGCATGGCCACACACAAAGCTTCTCAAGAGCGTCGTGCAGACACTTGTTCTAACCATGCCTTATTACTGTCATGTAGTTTAGACTACATAGCTTCTCTGTTTAATATGGCTTCCTTGCATTTGTTTTTGTGACCATCCGCTTTTAGACGTAGCAGAAAGTACGTTAATTTTAATCATGTACCCAAAATGAAGATTCTCGCCTTGATGTTCTTTCTCTTCTTGGTCACCAAGTCTACATCTCCCCACCCCCTTCTCTTTGTAGTTTTGAGATAGAATCTTGGTATGTAATCAGGGCTGGCATTACACTTGTGCTTACCCTCTTGCCTCAGCCTCCCTGGTGTTGGGAGTACAGGCATGTACCAACCCAGTTAACTCACATCTCCCCTCTGTTGTCTTGGTAATAGACAAGTATTAGTATTAATGCTGTGCTAACATATGATTAGTATCTTTCTTACAAGTAATTCACTTTGAAGTGAAAATTGTCCCAGAGCAGTAGTTTGTTTAGTGCTCTCAATTATCTACTAATTCCATTCTTGCCAAATTGTAAAAATAATAATAATAATAATAATAATCTTTATTTATTTTATGTGCATGTGAGTGTATATCTTATTTTGTATGTGTGGAGGTAGAGTACTACTCATAGGAGTCAGTTCTTTCCTTCAGCCATGTAGGTCCTGGGGATCAGATGGGGATCAGATAGGGATCAGACTCTGGTGGTCAGTCTTGGGGGCAGGTACCTTTACCTGCTGAGCTGTCTGACCAATCTGATCCTGCCTGCTGGTTTTTGACTTTTTTTTCTCACTTGTAAAAGTTTTGGTCTGTCTTCCTCAGTCTGTACTGTAAATTAAATGTATCCTTTTTGCTGATTGTTCCTGCCCTTCTCTTCCAATGTTGTTTTGTAAGAGTGCCACACACTAGGAAGAAAACCTGAACTTGACTCATGAAGTGCTGGGCGTTTAAAGCAATGAGTTGTTGCAAAGGATCTTGGGACTAAGCCTCTGTGAATTGGCTCTTTCAGTTTGTCCACTTAAAGGGCATAATAGAATATGCAGCTGTTTGGGCTTCACCAGGGTATTGCTCCATATTCATGCCTAGTTGCAATTATGTGAATTTTCAGTTTGTTACAAAGACTTCTTTTTTTATCCAAAACAATTTTCTTGGCCTTCTGTTCTAACATACAATTTTTCTCTGAGAAAAAAAAAATTGTTGAAAGATTGTGAACTTTAAAAACTATAAATTTAAATTTAAAATTCTTTAATACATAAGCTTATTGAAAACATTTTAAGACCCACTGTTGTAGCAGGCATGGTACTACTTGCTTACAATCCTGGGACTCAGGAGATAGAGGTAGGAGGAGCAGTTCAAGGCCAGCTTCAAGTTTTCTCATAAAACAAACAAGAAAATTCGAAGGACCTCCTGTAATATACCTTATTTTTATATTATTTTTTATCAGCTATAGTTAAAGTATTGGTAGAAGTGAAAAAATGTATAAAGTTTGGGCTAAGCTACTAAAATGTAAGCAATTCTAATTAAAACATAAAATACAGCAAATGTAGCCATGTATAAGTGACAGCAGGTCTTTTTTCTTTAAAAGTCAGAATATGTCTCTTGAGAGTCTAGTAGAAATACTGTTATGCACAGCTTCTTGGATAGCTTAAAGGGAACACACATTTCCTCTACATTTGGTAATAATAATTTCCTTCCTTCCCAGCGCTTGGGAGTCTAAGGCAACCTCCTGCTTAGAATACAACATAGTGACTTCTTAGCCAGTCTGAGCTATATAGTAAGGACTCTGTTCCAAACAAACAAAAAATAAGTAAAAACAACACTGGAGAGGGGGTGACATAAACCTCTCTGAACATTCTATCTGGGACCCATGACAGCAGGCTTGTCTAGCATATTTGAGGCTCTGTGTTAGATCCTTAACACTATGAAATAAACTAACTTTGTTCCTGAATGTGACATTAGACAAATTGCCTTGTGTCTTTAGATCTTCTTTTGCTGTGAATAATCAGTTTTACCAGGAAATAGCAGTCTTTTGGGTCACTCAGAACTTTCTAGTGTGCTGTGATACCGGAGACTGTGTCAGTGTATTTGACAGATAGCTTAGAAGTGACTCTAGCATTTAGGGTTTAGCTTAGAAATGAGTGTTTAGCATTTAGGGATTGTTTTTTAAATGTCGGGGTTTTTTTGTTTGTTTGTTTTGTTTTCTTAAGTTAATGGTCCTCTCACTGTGCCTTAGAGAACATGCAGTTTGTTCTTAGCAAAATTTATAATGGATTTTGTATAGATCTTTAAATTTTTTTCAGACAAAATGTGAACTCTATTAAAGGGAAAACCTGTTTAAAGCATAACTTTATATCCGTGGTTCTGTAAAAATACCACATTATTTATATTAAAAGTGTGTATCTTAAATAGCTTATCCCCAAGTAAATGAGAGTTGCTTCTGTGAATTTTCATTGTACTTTAACCCAAACAAAAGAAAGCAAATTGCTTATGATGGGAAAACTGAAACATTATAGCCTGTTTCTTTAAGAAACCAGCTTATCCAGGGGTTTAGTGTGTTTAACCTAACCTGCTAGCGAGGAAAAGTTCTTTAAAATAATGGATATTAGTCGTATCCAATCACAGTTATCAGCCTCACTAACAGGGAGGAGATTTGACTCTCTGGCCACTAGAATTGCGGGAGGTGGAGCTTGGTATTCAGGTTTGGTTGCTTTGGAGTACAGCTTCAAGTGAAGTTAATCTGAGGTGAAGCAAACAGAAAATTGTGGAGGTTTTGTTGGTAGGATTTTTGTTCTAATCTTTTAATAATCGTGTAGTTTGTACTTTGGCTCCTTTATGCTTTTGTGTGTACTCGGCTTTGTCATTGTTTCTATTTTCTGATACAAACTGAACATTAAAATTAAGCAGGGAAGCAGAACAAAAGGGCTGTTTGAACAGGAAATAGGTGCTCAGAGCATCAAACTTGACTTTATTATTATTTTTAGTTTAGAATATGACTGCCAGTAAAAACCTATGAATCAAAATCATCTTCACTAACAGGCTGTTCTCTTGAATCAGATGTTGAAGCAGTCATTTGTCAGTTTTTATAGATGACATCTTAAGGTGGTCTATTTGATGTCATTTTCCTTAAATCTAAACTGTTAATTTGCTAAGAGAATGAGAAATTTGTTCTTTTTAAAAAAAAATTGAACTGCCAAGTGTTTGATGTTTTTTACTTAGGTACCCCCCCTTAACTCCAGTTTATTTTAAATTTAGCAGTGTGTTGACATTTAGTATCTCACAATTTTAGCTTTGTCTGTACAAAAGTCATTGATACATGTCACATTTGGTAAAATAAAACTTCTTTCTTTAGCATTCGTTTTTTGAAGGCTGAAGGGATTAGTATCCCTTTAAAGCAGGAAACGGGTAGGGTTTGGTTTTAACAGCTATAGGCGGGCTAGCAAAACTTGAAAAAAGTATCTGGATCTATTAACCTTTTTACCTAAGTAATTGGAAGTACACCTCAGTATTCTTTTTTCTCTTTCTTTCTTTCTTTCTTTCTTTCCTCTTGTGCCCTTTGCTCTCAGGAATCAAGGTATAAAAAGTTCCCTTTAATAATCAGCACAGATGCTGCCCAGCCTCCCAGCCAGGGGGTTTGTGTTTGCTTTGCTGTTTGTTCCAGATCACTCGAAGTGTTTAAAATCAGTGCTTTTCTCCTGTGTCTGTTGCTAAAACAATACTGTAGTACAATCAGGAAGTCACATGTATGCTCACAGTACAATGCATGGCCTCATTCTCCCTCTAGCTCTGTAGTTTATATGCCTGCCTTTTACAATAACTGTGAAAAGCTATGTGCTGGACATCACATGTTAAAACTGATAGCTGTGTAGTCCTCTAGAGTTGGTATGGTGTTAATCTAGTCTTTTGTCTTTTCCTTTAGATTGCTCTTCATTTTTCATTATTTTAAATGGTATTGCAGTGACTGTGTATCTGTGCATACTATAATACTTTACTTTTTGCAAAATAATAATTTATTTAGAAAAAAAGTCTCCTGTGGAGTAGGCTTACATAGATAATGGATGTCAACACTCACTGGCTAAATTGCTTTCTAGGAAGATTTAGCTTTTTTCTGTTGCAGCCCACAGGACATCTTCAGAGTTCCCTGAGAGTAGCCCCTTAATTTTTTGTTATATTGTGCCTTTGGAGCTCTGAGTTGTTGGCTAGTTTTTGTCTAAGCAAATAGCCTATTTTAAACTCCATTTTTAAAGATATAGGTGAATCTAAACCCATTTTCTTGATATTAAAATTAGCTGAAAGAAATTGGGAACATTTTTATCCACTTTAGTGAGCAATTGTATATCTCTGCTGGCTGTCTTATTTACTTATTATGAGTATTGCTCTCAGCATGTTCAGAGCTTAATATTTTATACTGGCTTTGTTGGTGCCAGCTCTCCTGAGTATATGCTGCTTCTGTAAGCTTATACCAAAAGATCATTTTCTTCTAAGAAAATATACCAGGAACATTTTTAGAGATGTTCTTGAGGAGAGCAATTGTTACCTGTTTCTGAACTTGTAATAAATAAATAGCCTTTGTTACTATGTTTCTGTACTTGGGAGACTTTAAAAGTACATGTAAGAAGAACTATACTGTATCGTTCCAGGTTTTAAAATAATGTATCAACACTTCTTCAGCATTTACAAGTTTTCAGTGAAAGGTAAAGAAGAAAATTGTACACACACAGGGACTTTAGTTATGCCTGTGCTTAGGGGCTGGCTTTGTTTACGAATGGTGCTGATTCTTGCTGTCAGGAGCTGGTCTCTAGGTGTGATAGGTTGTATCTGCTTTAGGAGCTGTTGGACCAATGTTGCAGAATAAAAAAATTGTCTTAAGGCAAAATTCAAAATTACTAACTTTCTTAATAAGGATCATGATAGCAGTACTTGAGCACATATAACCTTGACTTAGTTGATTTCATTTTGCATTGTAAATGAGCTGATTTTTCTATAAATTTTTCTTATAATTTACTGATGACTTAGTATCATTATTTTCACAGCTGCTAGTGGTATTCTTGTCTTGATGTTTGTTTCTGGAAAGGTAGACATGTGCTGATATGGGGGGGAAATGAGGGGAGGCGTCACTGCCAACTTTTTTTGTTATGGTTTGTGAATGTTTTTTTTTTTTCTCCAGACATTTTTTATTTCTTCAGGTTTGAAATAGAAGAAAAAAACTTTCAATTTATATTTCTATCAAAATATTTTCCTTATTCTGAGCTAAAGAAAATGTTTGATTTTCTTAAAATTTAACCATACCACATTAAGTAGAGATAAACATTATATACATAATAATTTTACTAGCAGCCATTTAAGCACTGCCTGTTGATTACATTTTAATAGTTACTGAGGTAAGGATTTACTTGTTAATGTGCTCTGGGGAACACTGACTCTGAGAAATGATTACCCTGAACGTTTTCTCAGTTTCTCTCCTGCATCTCTGCTCCATTGGTCTCTGGTTGACAAGTGGAGCCTGCCCTCTTCATTCAGTAGCTTCAGAGGAAGAGTAAAATTCTGTGACTACAGGAAGAGAATTCTTGCATTGACTTAGATGTTGGGAAAAGACCTAAAAAGACAATAGTCATATTTTATTTTTTTAGGGTGGAAGGAAAATTATTTTAAAATGTAATGATTTTTTCTCAATGATATAAAGAAAAATTTTAATGGGTAGTAAGTTAGTAAAACTTCAGGCAACCTAGAAACTTGATAATTATGAGATTTCTTTGTTATGTATTGATCTTAGAATTTTTGATTATTTTTTTTTTTTTTGATTTTAGAATTTTGAAATGCCTTTCGTGGGTGGCTGTTTTAGGAGGTAAGAAGCTTCTTGCTGGTAACATAGGATGTATTAATTTATGGGCTGAACAGAGTCTGCTTGATGAACGTGGCTTTCTTGGTGTGGATGCATTCGAGGTCACTTGAAGCAGTTTTGTGGTTAGTGTTTTGGTAGATGAGAGCAGCTCCCTCTGTTCCTTTCTGTACTTCCCTTCTGCTCTACGCAGGCACCTGGGTCTAGTCCCCTCCTGGATTTTTACCTTTCTTAGTAACATTTAGCACTCTGGACAGCTTTGAAAACCTTCCCTTGAGTTTAATGACACTATCTGAGCTATTTGTGAACTTCTGCGTCCTTTGCAAATGTGTCTCTATAGCCATCAAGTAAGTAATAGAGCTTCCTGGGATCCTTAACATTCTACTCATTCTAGCCCTGTGTCCGTTCTGTTAATGGTTCCAAGACCTGGTTCCAAAACTGTGCGTGTCCGTATGTGCATACGTCCGTATGAAGTACTTGAGGACCCTTGTCATCCAGCTCACCAGATATAACCACCTATGCTAGATAGAACCCGGATGTCATTCCGATCATTTCTTTTACCCAGTTTACCACAAAGTTTAACTGTAAACCTGTAGTTATCTCTAGGATCGGTCCACCTGTTTTCCTTACCTCTTCAGCACAAGCCACATTGATTTTTGCATAAATTATTAGAACAGCTACCTAGCCACCTCTACATCATTCTTTGCAGTTAGAATATACTGTTGACTGTACAATCTTGTCTAGCTGACGATTCCTTCTTGCCTTTGGAGCTGTCACTGCCTAGGAATAATAATAACGCCAGATAATTCTGGGTTAAACATTCTCTCTGGTAGTCTCTAAACAACCTTAAAGCCGTGGATATCTAGAAAGGCTAGCTAATTTGTCCAAGTTTGCCTTACTTAGGGAGTAGCTAGCCCAGTGGGATCGAGACCAAAGTGCTTTCCCACCACTAAGCTGTGTTCTGTTGTTTTGACTTAGGGTCTCATTGTAGCTCAGTGTATTTGTGAACAGTCCCCCTCCCTTGACCTCCTGAGTGCTTGGGGTTAGAGAAGTGACACCATGCCTTGCTGACTCTCTCTTTCTAGAGCATGTAAGTGGACCCGTCCAGACTTCTTTCCTCACACTACTCCACTGTACCCTTTAACCAGCTACTTACAGGTCTGCCCTTTAGGAAAGGCTCAAAACATCCCAAGCCTAAAAATGCTTTAAAGAAAATAAGCATTTTCAAAAAAAAAAAAAAGGCATTTTTGACATTTTTTTGAAGCAACATTTCCAAAAAAGACATGATACTTCAATATCCCTATGATATAAGAAGAAAGAAAGGGGAAAAAAGAGAGACCCAGGAAAAGTGTAAGATAGTTTTCCATATGCAGCCTGTTTTGAATTTGTAAACTGTTGAATTCCTCACATTTAATAAAAGTTTGAAACCAAGCTATGTTAAAGGAAGATTAGACAGAGAGTGAAAGCCCTTTATCTGAGCTGTGGATCTGCTAATAACTGTTTCTGAAACTGATAGCCTGGACCCTTGTGTAGAGGATTGTCATGCACCCATATGTGCTAGTGTCTGCTTGGAAGCACAAGGCAGACAGCCTTACTGGGTAATATACCGTGGAGCAGATGATTCTTCCTACCAGTTCTTCTATATCAAATAAGACATTGCCACAAGCAGTATCACTTCAAAAAATGGAGGCAAACTCTAAACAAATGGAATAATTTTCATTTCAAATATTTCTTTTCCTTTTACCATACTGTGTCATCTTCCCTACAATGAATATATTTAAGGCAAAAAGTCCTTCATTGAGGAACAACAAAAAATAGCTTTTCTTTCCTTCTTAGTTTTGAAAGAAAAGGTGAGTGGCTAGTACTTACTTCTTCTAAAGGGAGTGATTTTCATTTATTATTGGAAATAAAGTAAAGGTAGTTACAGTAAATGTCCACTATGAAAGCCAAAGGGTTTTTGTTTTTACTTACTCCCTAATTTTTTTATGAAACAGAAACTATCATACTGCTCTCCAAAATTTTAAAATAGCATGTTTACTGTCCAAAATAATGTTTAGCTAGTGTTTAATAGTAAAAAATACAAGATAACAATATATGTTGTAACAATATTACAGTATTTATGTTGTAACACATTTTGATGTTATATAATAATGTAGTATGTAATTTGGAAAGAATTTTGTGCAGATAAGTAAAATATAGAACCTTTAGCCAGTTTCTTGAAGTATATAGTTACAGAATTTTGTAAAAAATAATATTTTATAAGGAAAATTACTCTCAGACTATTATTAAAAAGGAAAACTTAATGCCTTGTTTTCTTCTGAGCGATGGGATTGCAAGCTGCCCCACAATGCACTCAGTAGCAGATCTGACTGAGTAGTCCCCAGAGACCTTAGGTTGTCACCCTGCTCACCTTAGGTTGTCACACAAACTCAGGCGAGTTCGCACATTGCTAAGGTTTCCTAAAGAAGCACATATAGTTTGGTGACTTTGGAAGATATAAATATTTCTCATTCTGTGCCTTTAAGTTGCTGCTGCAGCATCTCAGCAGAAAAGGATGGCTTTTAAGCCAAGATGACCAGAAAATTAGAAAACCGGAATTCTGACATGCCTTGACAGTTTGTTACATCAATTTGCCACTGTCCGGTCGGTATCAGGGCATCTCCTCTTTTTTACAGTTTGTCTTATAAATCAGATGCTTTATTTCACCTAAAAAGGAGGGACCCTAAATGGAGAAAAGAATAGATTGTGTTTTGGAAAAAACTAACTTGTTTTAGCTTACTCCATCTAAAGTCTTGTTGATTAGCAGATGCCATCTGTAGTACACTTGCCCAGTAGCTTGTCTCACTCAAGCAATTCTTGGCACAGGGAAGAGGCTCCTGGGGTCCTAGGATAAGGGATGGTGTGAGCCATAGTTAGCTGTGAGAGCGTCTATGCAGAAAAATAGTGGAAACAGGATTAGGAGGATTGGTTCAGTGATTGCTCCTCTATTGAACACTGAAACAGATACATTCGTTCTGTGTTTGCAGTGCTGCTAATCTAACTACAGGGCTTTGAGCCTGCTGGGGAAGTTCTCTACCACTAGCTGCATTACCAGTCAGCTCCTGAATCTCTCTTTTTAATTTAGTTTTATGTGTGTTTTGCCTTCATGTATATGTGATATGTGTGCCTGATGCCTGAGGAGTTCAGAAAAGGGCATCAGATTCCCTAGAACTAAAGTTGCACATGGAGCCACCTTGTGGGTGCTAGGAACCCAGCCCAGATCAGATCCTCTTTAGGGATTATTAGCATTTAATTGTTAACAGCAAGGGTTGTTAACCTTGTGTTAAATCTTTATGTGTATGGCTTGTTCTTTGTTTTTTACAAGTGGAATTGCTTGGTCACATGATTATTCAGTGAGAAATTATTAAATGTTTTTCTTTCACTTGCATTAGTAATTCATTGAAATTGTTTCTCTTCATCAGTACTTGGTATAATCAGATTTAAAATTTTAATCATCCTAGTGGATATAGAGCAGATAACTCACTGTGATTCTAATTCATATTTCCTAACTATTAACAATGTTCATAGCAAACGCTAATACCCTACCTCTGGCTGGGTAGTCTCCTGTCTTTCCAGTTCTCATTTTACTGAGACTCAAAACTTGCTGCATATTTTCCTTTAGCTTCTGATTCCTTCTGGAATCACATTTTTGCCCAATTCTCTTGGCTTGTAAGGCCTGTGACTAGTTCTGCCATCTACTCTGCTTCTAAAGCTCAGCTAACAGAGGCAATTTGAATGTGTTTATGGTTTTTTACATAGCTATCATTTTTCTGTAATTTTTAGATATTTTACTCAAGGTAAAACTTTCTGTTTTGATTTTATTTCAGACTTTTATGCAGAAGTTGTGGGAAGTGTTCAGGAGCTCTGGTGGCCCTACTCTGCCCTTATGTTCTGTCTTCTGTTCCAGTTTGGCTTGCTGTGTCATATTCAGTGTGTGTGCACATGGGAATTGTGTCTCAGCAAGTTAAGAGACATATACCCCAAGAACTTTGTGCTTTCCTTGAACAGAATATTCTCTTAGTGAAATTAACCTTCAAAATCCAGGAGTTGGTGTTTATGAATAGTTTTACCTAATCTTGTCTCTGTTCAACTTTGTCAAGTATCCCAGCATTGCCTTTTATAACTTACTTTATAATTTTATTTATTTGCCATGGATCTGAAAGTAGGAGGGATAAATACTGGGAATAAGAAAGGATCTACATAGGGGACGAGATTGTGACCAGAGAGAGAAGTGGGGACATTCTGGCCAAAATACATATGTGTATGAAATAGTCAGGGAATAAATAAAAGTTACACTGTGAACTCTATAATTCACACCTCATCTCCACTCTGCTTTTCCCATCCTACTATGTGGCTCATTTAAGCTATTGCTGCTTTGAAAGACTTTGACCTCCATGATGTCTCTCATTTCATAGTTACTGTCCAGATTATCACGGGATTTTTCTTACCTTTCTGACCCTGCCTTCCTAATTCAATACCTGTACCTTATCTTCATCCCTTTCATGATGGGAGATGCCCATTCCTGTTGGCCAAGGAAATTACAGGTACAATAGCTCAGTGTTGTTTTAACACTGTAAGTAATGATAGCTTAAATTTAAATTAATTAAAACTAAGTGAAATTAGAAATCTTTGAAACTCCACGTGGCTCATTGATAACTGTATTTGACAGCATGTGTCTAGGCTCCTTTACCGCCTAACATTTGACAGGTTTGTAAGAGCCGCACCCTGGTCTTGGGCTTTTTCATCCATGCTCTTCATGTGTCAAACTGTGTGTGTGTGTGTGTGTTATGTTTTGGTCAATGAATTGCATACATTCTTTCCAAATACCCCATCTCTTGCCTTAATCACCTTTACATAGTTCTGCTTGATATACATAGACCTTTCATATATTGCTGACAGGAAGATACTCGGATTTTACAACTTCTTTTCTTCACTCATCAGGCAGGATGGTGGTAATTCAGTACATTGCCTTTAAGCTAAAACACAGTACAATAGGGACCATGCAGTACTTCTGTTTGTCCCCTCATACTTCACATTCAAATATATGTTGAGTTGAAGTTAGTCTCTACCTCTAGGTGTTTTCTTTGGGTTAATTTGCCATTAATTGGGTTAATACCCATTTGTATAGCTGTGGAAGTGTCTAGTCTGTGGAAGTGACTCATCTTCACTGTAACTGCCTGAGCTCTGCTTTTTATCTAGTCTCCTTTTGACTAATTTGAACTCTAGACATTGATGTCTGTGTAAAGGCTTGAACTGTGTTTTATTACTCTTTTGGCCAGCTAGATAGAATCTAGCCTGTGGGTATTTATATATCAGGAATAGCAGGCCACTGTGGCTCTGCTTACACTCAGTTGAAGCTTAGCATTGTACTTCTTAAGCCCAGAATGTCTGTTTTGGTTTAAAACACTAGCCAGGCAACATCCATCACAAACAAAATTATTCTTTCCTGCGACATAGCAAGTCATTATATTCTGCAGCTTCCCTTCTTTGGTTAGGTTTATATGGCTTTGTTTGCTTGCTTGCTTATTTGGTCTGTCTTTGGTTTTCATATTGTTTTGTGGTTTGCTAACTTTCTTATCAGAAGATAATCATGGCTATTATTCAAGTTACACAGCTCTGGAACTTTTTTTTAGGATGCTTATCTATTAACTGGTAGAGCAAGAATTAGAACTAGTGCTTATGTGCACACATGCTCAGTCAACCCAGGTATGCTTAATACTTGATCTTCAGTGAAATGTCTCTAGAAATGAATAATTAGTAGTGACTGTGATTCATTTATCAGAATCTGTGTCTCATTCTGTAGTTGCTTGGTCATTTAAATGGAATCTGTAGGTTCAGATCATTGCTTTACCCCTGCAGTGGGTGGGCTATTGATTGAGTTCTACAGAGGTTCAAATATGAGAAACTTAAGTGTACCAGACTGAGAAGTGTTAGATTCTTTAGAAATGAGGGCTTTGTACAAAGTAATTGGGTCACTGAGGTCATAATTAGGTCAGAAGGGAGTGAATTGGTCCGTGGGAGTGAAATCCTCTGAGGGTGGTAGTTACAAATGAGCAACCATGGCTTCATAATCTGACTTCCTGTCTCATCATGTGATTTTTTTTCTGTGTGGCTCCTGCCAATTGCTGTGCCATCTGCCGTGAGACCCCCACTAGAGGTCGAACCTCTGGGGTGGCCCATTCTTGGACTGTTGGACTCAAAACAACAAGCTAAGTAGCCTCTATATAAAGTGTGCATGCATTTTGTTACAGGGACAGAAAACAGACTACTACAGTGACTTGCCAGCTGTGTGACGTGAGCCAGTTCTATGATTTCTCTAATTTCCTCACCTGTGAAGTTTCTACCTCCAAAGGACATTGTGAAGATTAGAGGGGACAATTCAGGCAACGCGTTTATCATGAAAGCCCTCTTCTGTTCTAATCTTGCCCTGCTCTGAATTCACTGGCAGCTTCTTTAGTCTGTTCTATCCCCTTATCTTTTCACTGGCAGAGGCAGTGAGATACCTAAGTGAATTTCCAGTAGACAGTTTTGCAGAGAGAACCCAGCTGCCAGACATGGAGAGATACACCTGTAATTCTAGTATTGGTGTTACATAGTGAGAGACCCTCTCTCAACCTCACACCCCAGCCCCCACGTCCCCCCAAAAAAAGAATCCGGAGAAAGGACATAATAGCCGTATTGGAGAGAGATTTATTCCCAGCTGCTAGTTAGAACACTGAAACCAGAGCGTGGGAGAATAAAATGACAAGTAGCAGGTGAATGGGGCATTTGATTTTAATTTTTTTTAGGTCAAGGAGCTGTATCTCTTTGGACAGCAGAGTCTTATATCTTTATGTGTATGAGTGTGAGTGTTTTGCTTGCATATATGTTGTGTAACATGTTCATACGAGCATTGGATCCCCTGGCTCTGCCATGTGGGTGCTAAGAACTGAACTTGGTCTCTCTGCAAGAGCAATATGTGCTCTGAGCCATCTCTCCAATTCTAGACACTATGTCTTCTATTTCTTCTTTTAAAATTTTTGGAACACTTAGAAATATTTTTTTTTCTTTTCCATTCATAAAATATAAAGCCATGTTCCTGGAGCAGCACCCATAATTGAAATGCTCCTTTGTTAGACCTGTCAATGGTGGCAAGAGGTAAAGACAGCTCCCTGCTGCTGATAGCAGTCTGTATTGTTTGTTTGTTTTCTTGGTTTTTTTTTGGGGGGGGGGTTGTTTTTCAACATAATATTTTTATAGATTATCTGGGAATTTCATACCCACCCTAATCACATTCACTTCCCAGTCCTTTCCTGTCCATGTCCTACCTTTGTGACCTCCTCCTCAAAAAGTAAAAATAAGAATAAAAACAAAAGAAAGAAAGTCCAATTTGTGTTATCTATATACTCACTTGAGCATGGTCAAACTCTCATCAGGCTGCCTTCTATTAGAATGAGTCCTTCCCCACCCTGCACCACTGCCAGATGCTGTCAGTTCTGGATTCTTTTCATAGGCCATTTAGGTAATGCTGGATCCTTGACTGCAGTCAGAAATTTGAGGATGGACTAATATGAAGCCGACATAAAGTTTATTAAAAGGATGTTATTGGGTTTTTTTGTTTTGTTTTTTTTTTTAATGTGATTTTAAGTGCAGAAAAAGAGAGGCACTTAGAGAAAGGATAAATCACACCCAAGTGTATGTATGAACTTCTCAAGGTAAAGCTATACGTCGTGTTCA
>JADRCH010000182.1:2714864-2733651 GCA_019843965.1 Rhynchomys soricoides | reverse complement strand
GTGTTCACAGCAAGTGTATGTATGAACTTCTCAAGGTAAAGCTATACATCGTGTTCACAGTAATCATATTTGTGACTCTGAGTTTCAGAGCTGTGGTCTTCAAAAGGTTGCTAGCAATGGAAACAAGGGGCCAGATGGTGGAGGGGCTTCCTGTCAAGGCTGTTCATGTGAGTTTGCTTTTCAGGACCCACATGGTAGAAAGTGAAATGATACCCCTGACTTCATAAAAATGTACATTTACACACCAAATAAATGTAATACCTACATACAGGAACATTCCTGAGGTAGAAGACAGGATTAGAGTCTATAAGGTCACATTCTTTAACATTATTATTGAAAATATCTCTGTGTAAAACAAATTCTACACAGCAAATTTTGTTCTGTGTGGTGGAATTCTTGATTCTCAGCTGACGGTAGACTTCACATAGTCTCTGGAATAAGGGACTCTTTCTTTCCCATATCCCCGTAACTTCCACTCTCCTTCCCTACTTCAAACCCACCATCAAAAGTTTTTGGGTTTCCACTGAAGTTTCTTTGATGTTCAGTGGGTTTTGATTTAGAAGGTATTCTTATCATATCTCTGACTCCATCTGGCAAGCTGGAGTGAGTTGGGAGGTAAAACGGGGATTTACTTGAGTCCAGGAGCTCAAGGCTGAGATGGGCAATGTAGACCCTATTTCAGGGGTTGGAGATAGGCTCAGAAAGATTTCACTATTGACCATTAATGTTGTCCTAAGTGTCAGGTGATTTTATGTCAGAGAAGGGTGAGGAGAAAGATGCTGCATGTGAGTGAGAGGAAGAAGGCACTCACTGTGGGTCCTTAATGACCTGCATTTTGTTATAACAATTGGAATAGGTTTCTTAGAGTAATCAAATGGCTCTTAAGACCAGGACCTTTTTGTCCATTTGTTTGTAAGGGTTCCTCTTAGATAAAACAGTGTTTTTATATGCAGTGTTACTTTGAAAATCAAGTGAAATATTTTAGATAAAAAATTAACATTAAGGTTACTGATTTGTCCTCAATGAATTTGATTCATTCTTCTTAATAAGAAACATTCTAACCTTAATACATATCTAATTACATCCTCGGTATAACCAGTAGTATTCCCAACTGATTGCATTCCTGAGTTTAAAAGTTTGCTCCTGATAGTGTAGAAATCTTCTCAGACTACAAACAAATCATTTACAGAGACTATTTAGTTGACAGATTAGAACCTATTTTGCATTTTCGGTATCTTAACTTTTTCAGAGAAAAAGCTCTAAATAATTTAGAGTGCGTGTCAGTACAGAGAGAATGATAATCCAGCTCACTACTGTGTGGTCATTTCATCTAGATTTATGGTATTTCTTAAAATAAGTTATGGTCTTAAAATAAGTAAATAAGTACTCTTAAAATAAGAGTACTTCATACTGCCCAGAACCTTTGCATGTTAATACCGAGAGGAAGGACAAGTTGATTGATAAAAAGAGGAAAGATAATCTTGTACTGCAAGTAAATACTTTGGATACTGCCTGCTGTTAGGACCTTAAACAGAGTAAAAGATGAAAGATTATTAAATAATGTTCCAGATTATACACAGCTCAGCATTTTTATTCCACCTTTTTGGATTTTTGTGGGTGGAACCCAGGAACTTGTACGTGCTGAGGAAGTACTGTGCCACTGATTGACTTCTCCAGCTGAACTGAGAATTTTTCTAAAATCATGGTCTCAAGAAATCTGGTTATTTTGTCATGTGCTGGTTAGTTTTTATGTCAATTTACCCAAGCTAGAGTCATCTGAGAGGAGGGAGCCTCAATTGAGAAAATGGTCCCCATATGTTCAGGCTGTATAGGCAAGCAAGTCTTTGGACATTTTTTAAATTAGTGAGTGGTGTGGGAAGACCTCCCCATTGTGGGTGATGCTACTCTTGGCTGGGTGCTGTAAGAAGGCAGGCTGAGAAAGCCATGGGGAGCAAGCCTGTAAGCAGCACCCGTCCATGGCTTCTATATCAGCTCCTGACTCCTGTTTGAGTTTCAGCCCTGACTTGAATGTTGAACAGCGATGTGGAATCACAAGCCAAATAAACCCTTTCCTCCGCACCTTGCTTTTGGTTGTGGTGTTCATCACAGCAGTAAAGCCTTAACTGAGACACATCCTTTATTTGATCTGAAGGTGATTTCTGACTAAGCCAAGTAACCTTCTGATGGACTTCATGGGAGTTGATTTTAAAGTTCAGAAAGATAAAAAGGAGGACAAGTGACTTAAAGATAGAACTTCTCATTTCTGCAAAGTGTGAATGTCTTGAAATAATCTGAGCACAATCCTTTTGTAACTTTGTTCCGTGAAATTCTGATTCATTATGCCAACCAAAGAAAGATCTAGGAGAGTGGAGTACCCATGGAGCTCCCAGCCTCAGGCTGCCTTCCTGGTGTAGCAGACCTTTCTGGGCTCTTCTCCCAGTGTGGGAGAGAAGCATGGACAGAGTTCTCATGTGGATCGGGTTCTCACTTTTGGAAATAATTAGGGCATAGAGAGGGGGTGAAACTAGGAGGTTTTTTTCCCTAAGAGAGGTAGGGGTGTGGGTGTGGGTGTGTGTGTGTGTGTGTGTACACACCACAGCTTTTCCACTTAACCTTAGAAGTATGACCAAAAGTGGGGTGAAGCCAGAGAGTTCTGGCTTTGCTGTTTATGTTACACAATAGACATTTTTATAAATGCAGTGAACTAAATATGGGCCAAAGACTTAAATGTAGCATGCTGAAAATTGTGATTCCTTAAACTTAAGGTGATTTTGAGACGTTTTCCAGGTATCTGTTACGCTACCTTTACAGAGGAGGCTCTCAGAGAGTTCTGTGTTTTCACTAAAACCGCCACCTACCTTCTTCTGGAGAGCTGATTTCACAACATTGCTATTTGCAGGAGACCATCTCTTTTATAGTGTGTAACAGTTTCTTGGAAATCTGTTTCCTTGCTTCATCTATTTTGCCTGAGAAACTTAACTTTTGTTTGTTCTTTATGTCCTATCATGTGAGGAGAGCATGGTGGACAGAGGAGGCCTAGGGGTTTCTCTTTATAAACTTCTATTTTTCTGGATCGGAGAGGAAAAAGCACTTCCCACACAAGCAGGAGAACCAGATATCTGATGTCCAAGCACCACATAAAATTACAGGATGCAGTAGGCACCTGTAGCCCCAATGCTCTAGAGACAGAGATGGAATCCCTGAGGTAAGCTGACTACCCAGACTACCCAAATAGGCAAGCCCTGGATTTTGCCTTAATACTACAATAGAAAATGATCAAGAGAAGCATTCATTGTCAGGCTTTGGCCTCTGTATTTGATGTGTACACAAATGCACACATGTGTATTCATAACCAAATATGCGTGTGCACCAACACTTGCACATGCGCCACATACATAGACATCCAGAGGTAGGAGGACTTTTTTTTTTTTTGACAACTTCTGAGTGTCTGTGGAAATGGCTTACACTATTTTGGGCACCTTTCTGCACTTTCATTGGCTTACATTTGGCTTTTCTTCCTTTTGCCAAGTCACTTGCCATCTTTTTCCCTCATGGTGTACATGAATATATGTTTATTGAAGACAAAGCTTGTGCTATCATTCTGCATAGCTTGTATGTGGAAGTCAGAGGGCAGCTTTGTGGAATTGATTCTATCCCTCCATCTTTACTTGGGGTCTGGGGATCACAGCCAGGCCGCACTGTCACTGGCTCTCATACTTTTTTTTTTTTTTTTTTTTTGTCTTGCTGCATGAGTTTAAAATGTGTTAGTGTCATATAGTTGTACAAATTAGGTTTCATATGAAAATATAAATTCTGGCCAGTTTTCCTTTTACCTTTTCCTATCTTGATTCTGTGAGTTTTGAGAACAACATTTTCCTCTATAGTATTGAAATTAGAAGTCCTGTGCCCTTTTTATTTAATTTACGATGAATGTCCAGCAGTTTAAAACAAAAGGTAAGGAACGGACCATTATCACCTAGCAGGAAAGTACTACTGCATTAGTTCAAGATAGCCCATCTTGATAACTTCTTCACATGTGCTTTAATCTCCATCTTCTTGAATTTTTACCTAATTTCCCCTTAAATTTGAATATTGTTAATTTGAGCATTACCATAAAGATTTAGTTATCCTTCTAAATAGTAAGATGGTGATAAATACTACTTGGTCCCTACTAGCTGTTGATAACTAATTAATGACCATAGTTTTCAAGGTAGACTCTTAGGTGCCCTCAAACTTGCTGTCTGGCCCAGGAATGACATTGAGCTTTTGGTGGTCCCTCCCAAGTACTGGGGTTTCAAGTGTGCGGCACTGCCTAGTTTATGTTTTGCCTGGGGTTGAGCTCAGGGCTTCGTCTGCTGGTAAGGCACTTTACCGTTTGAGCTACATCCCAGCCCCAGCACACTTTGTTATATTTACCTAACCAAAAGCACTTATTAGTACTAAAACTGCAAATACTGTTTCTCTAAAATTTACAGTGGGACCCCCCCCCCGCCCTTACAGAATCTTTTGGGAATGTGATGACTCAAAACTCAAAAAGAGACAAGTCTTAAAAACAGGCATTAGCTAGGCATGATAACGGCATCCTTATCTTAGTACTCTGGAGGCTTAGGTAGTGGTTTAATAGTTCAAGACCACCCTATGGTACTTAGTGAAACATCAAAAAACAACAACATAAAGTCGGAGTTTTTCTGAATCACTAAATGTGAGTTCCTTCCACTCTTTTTTTTTCTTGTTGTGTTTTGTTTTTGTTTTAAGACAGAATTTCACTATGTAGCCCAAGCTGGCCACAAACTTTTGGCAACTTCCTGCCTCAGTCTAGCCTCCCTGATAGTGTGAGCCAACATTCAGCAAACATCAGTTTTTATATATTACATCTACCTAAGTATGTTTGTTTTACATTTTATTTATTTTGTGTGTGATGTGTGTAAGAGTGGGTGCCCAAATACCATGTGTGTGGAGGCAGAGGAGAATTCTCAGAAGAGGATCAGTTCTCTCTGTCCACCAGACTTGATCCGCAGGCTTGTTCCACAAATGCTTTTATGCAGCGAACCACTGCTCTGTTCCTATGTTGTTTCTCAAACTAAGGATTACCAAAGGAGTAAGTTCCTATATTAATGTTTCTCAAACTAAGGTTATACCAAAGATATCAAAGAAGAATATCTTTTGGGGGTGTACACTTTGGCCTGTTTGTAGACTGAAATATTTTTAAGTTAACACCTTTCCAATAATTTAAAACCATTTTCATTTCCACTGTAAATATGTACTTACTGTGTTCTCTGGTAAACATTACCTTTCCCTTTATGATTCATAAAGAGTCTCAAGCATCCCTGAGTACCAGCTAGGAAGTGCTGGCTTTGGAAGGTTTTCAGAAAACAGTTCTTTAGGAATAGAGTAGGTAAGGGAATTACATCTCTGATGCTTTTGATTCTGGGCTTTGAGACACCCATCTCAAGGTCACATAGCAAAAGATGTTCATCGATCATTTCAGAAGATTCCAAGTGTTTTAAATTTTATCTCTTGGAACTTTGGCTCCCGTTCTAATTTATTTTAAATAAAAAACTTTGTTTTGACTTTTGTTTTTCATTTATTTATTGGTGGGCAGCTGTGTGTAGAGATCAAGACACCTTTCAGGAGTTGGTTCTTGTCCACCTTCTTGAAGCAGTCTCTCTTGTTTCTGCCACTCTGTACTCCAGGCTAGCTGACCCATAAACTTCCATAGAAGTGCTGGGATTGTAGGTATGTACTACCATATCCAGCCTTTTAAATGTGGGTTTCAGGGATTGAACTCAATCTTGAGACTTGTGGAGCAAACACTTTTTACCCACTCTCTAATCTTTGGTTCTAAGCGAATTTAAAGGTAGGCCTTGCTGACTTTAGCTTCCTTGTATTTAGGTCAATGCTGGAGTCTCGTGGGTTTCAACTTTAAGACCAATAAAGAGCTGTTACTGAGCCCTGTGCTAGAGAAGTGGAAATTGGGTGCTAGCTGACTAGAGAAAGCCCAGTACCTAGCAGTTCATTTTGTGGCTTTTCAAACCACAAACAAATCAAAAGAAAAAAGCCACAAAATTAGAAGTGTCTGGTCTTCCTACTTCAGGAACTTATCAAGGTTATCAGGAGTTATCAGGAGTTACCAAGGTTGTGGCCTTGCAATATAGAGGTCAGGTCGGTGTAGATCAGTCTGATTGACTGTTAAGTAGTTTCAGAATTAATGAGTTTCTACTTTTTCTCGCGGTTAAGGGAAGCTTCGGGATTGGTAAAAGTGCTAATGACATTAGCATTAAAAATAATGAAAACACATACATTATACATTATAATGGGTTGGCAAGGAGAGACTGCCTTGTCCCCACTTGTAATTTTTGTTGATTTCTTTTCTTAAATGGCTTTTGGGTACTATTAAATTCTTGAAGAGAATATAGTATAGACCCGAAAATCTTGCCAATCAAGGACTTGCCATCTTCTGTACTACATTTAGACTATCATAGTTTAACTTTCTGCTGATTACTTAATGATCCAGAAGAAAGAAAGGAGTTAATTTAGATAGTGTATGCTGTACTGTTACATCATTTTGTCACCAACCCTACAAAAATTAATGTTGAGAAAAACGTTGGTAACCTGACTTTTGTAAGAGTAATTGTATTTGGTGTATTTGATGTGTAGAGGGAAAGAATTAAATTAAGCATTACTCTGTCACACGAGCCCTCTAATGTGTCTGTTAAAATGCCTGTTTTAAACTGTGATAGGCTAGAAATCCACACAGTGATGAACAAGACAGGCACAGAACGTATCCGGTTGAATTGCATACAGTAGACTACAGCCTATTGACCACTGCTTTCATTTTGAGAAATGTCTACGATTCTATATTTAGTTTACTCCGCATATATTTAATCCCACCACCAGCCCATAGCATTTGTGAGATAACTTGTCAGCCAGGATGAATGGTCAGAGGGACTTGCAGGTTTAAAAAAAAAGTTTAGTAATTGTTAGAAGCTTTTAACAAACCCGACCCTGCCGGGCAGTGGTGGCACACGCCTTTAATCCCAGCACTTGGGAGGCAGAGGCAGGTGGATTTCTGAGTTCGAAGCCAGCCTGGTCTACAGAGTGAGTTCCAGGACAGCCAGGGATACACAGAGAAACCCAGTCTCGAAAAACCAAACAAACAAAAAAAACCAAACAAACAAAAAACCAAACCCGACCATGGTGTTTAAGAGCTCTGTTATTGCCTTCTGTTGTTGCTGTTAGGTAAGTGGTAAAGTTTAAATTTTATGTGGTGTCCTAACTGGTTAAGATTTGGGCGGGGGCTTATTGTTCACACAACTGGTTTGGTCTTGTGGTTTATTTACTTCAAGACTGCCCATCTTACATAATGAGTGATTTGTGTTCGGGCAGGTAATGGACCTGGTACGTGTGTATCTGGGCAATACTAATATATTTTTAACTCAGAGTTGAATAATTTTTGGACTCAAAGGGCTAGTCTTTTAAAAATCAACTGTTGTGATATTTTCATATCTCTTGCTTTTAACTATCTGTAGTGTTCTGTGTGTAAGTAACATTTTGAACTTTTTAAAAGACATAAAATAATGTATTTTTAAGATTCAAACATAATTGTAAAATATAAGAATTCAGAATTCAGTTTGTTTCATATAAAAGATGGAGTAGCCTAATTAAACATGTATCATTACTCCTTTCAAATATATGTGCTAAGGAACAGCCTCAGTTTCTTTTCTCAAAAAATTGTAATTTGAAAATTTCAATTAGTGCTATATTTACATATTTCTCTCCCCCTCTTCTTCCTCAGATTTTTCTGCCCCTTTCTCAAATTCATGGCCTCTTATTCCTTGATTGTTATCGTTATCTACACATAAATTTATAAATATATCTGCTGCGTTCATTTAATGTTTAGCTCATGTGTTTTGGACTGATGGGTTGGGACTAGATCTGCTGTCGGGGGCTTGTCCCTTGAGCAGACAGAGTCTCTCTCGGCCCTTAATTACCTGTAGTTTTTCAATCAAGGGTAGGGACTTGTGAGATTTCTCCCATCTACATTGGCAAAAACCCTGTTTTTAAAGTTTAGTATTAAAGATAAAACAAACTTCTTATTTAGAAACGAAGATCTCCTTTAGAAACTGAAACACTTGATTAGTAAAGTTCTGACTCTCCCAAATTTTATATTTTTTCCTTATTTAATAGTATTAGTAAAGACCTATTGCTCCCCAGTTTTATACTTTGTTTTTATTTAATTGTAAATTCATAAGAACAAAGCTTGTCATAGCATTAAAATCTTAGGAACAACAATTTATAAGTACACAGTTTTATTTTAATAAAAGTATTTCCTTCCTAAATATAAACATACTAGTAAAATGATACAGCAACACCAACATTTCTCTTGTGAAGGATATATATTTTAGTATGTTTGGTGATTTGTTTTTGTCTTTTCTCTGTTATAAAGTATTTTAGCAAAAAGATTAAGGCTTTTGTTATGAAAACTTGATTTCTTCACTCCAGTTCCTTATTTTAAATAGAAAATCATTAGTGTGTGTAGAATTTTGGCTGTTGGAACAAGCCACAGAAGAGCCCTAAATATCTCAGTCATTTGAATACAGAAGAATTTTCTTGAGACAGGAGGCAGATATTTTTGGGGGTGTGAGTTTGAAGATATTGCTCAATGGGCTTTATCTCTGCAGTCTTTAGAGTAAAGACAGGATTTGGGTGTGGGGATGGCTTATTTCTAGCTGGAAGC
Organism: Rhynchomys soricoides; assembly: GCA_019843965.1. Classification (NCBI taxonomy): domain Eukaryota; kingdom Metazoa; phylum Chordata; class Mammalia; order Rodentia; family Muridae; genus Rhynchomys; species Rhynchomys soricoides. The sequence goes on along the minus strand of JADRCH010000182.1, from coordinate 2,724,914 downwards.
TAAACCATCAGGACCTCTATGTAGCTTTCTGCATGTAATACTCTTAAGCTCTACAGCTCCCCAGAGACCTTGATCTTCTCCAGGTTGGCTCCCAGCTTGAGCACAGGCCACTCATGTTAGCCTCAGAGGACATAGTGGCAGAACTAGAATTTGCCACCCTCTTGCCTGAGCCTTTTAGTGCTTTGGATATACAGTATGGACCTTCACACCTGGAGAAGAAACTCACTCTCTCTCTCTCTCTCTCTCTCTCTCTCTCTCTCTGTGTGTGTACATGTGTACGTGTGTACATGTACACTTGTATTTCTTAAATCTGGTCATTTAGGTTTAAAATATAGGTTTGAATTGGTCTGGTTTTATATATGGTATATTTTATTCTGATTCTTTTATAATGACATCATCTACCTGCTGCATTCAAGGAAGTGATCATTAAATTTAGATCTTAGAGAAAAAATATAAAAGCTGACAGAGAGGTCTGGCCGAGATAAGAGTATTTAACCTGCTTTTACTGCCTGGGATAGGAAGAGAAGGTAGGGATTGGGATGGGGATAGAAATGTTTTGCTATTGAGTACTCCCTATGAACTGGTAATGTTGTATGCTATGGGCACAACATTAGATCAGATCAGTCTGTTAAAGACCTGCCTAGAAGAAGGCATAGCATGGCTGTAAAGCAGAGGCCTAAAAGCAGCTGAGGTAGTGGTGGATGGCCTGGTGAAAGCCGCATCCAATTTAGCCCCTGAAGCTGAATGCTTCCCCAGTCTTGTTAGCCAAGTGAGCTCCAGTTCTTGCCTCTCCTTCCTCTATGAAACAAAGCAAGGTACACAGTTTATCACGCTCCTGTCTTACTGTGTTTGTTGTGAGATTTCCCAAGTACAGAGACTGCTGTTTTAGGCCTTTTACAGCAAGTTTTAAGGGAAAGGAATTATGAGCAGTGTGGTCACACCTACCACATATTGTCTTTGGTGCGGAGAATTGAATCTGCCCTCTGGCAAAGCAGTGCTCTACCACTGGGCTACACCACCCACCCTACCCTCCTTACTTCCACTCTTTCTTTTATGTCACTGAAATGGTTGTGATTTGTCACTAGTGTTTTGATGTCAGTGATTAACATTCTTTGTCTTTCTTCTCTAGCTGCAGGATGCTCTGTATGGATGTGTGTTCCTTGGTTCTTACTGGTAATACAGTGTTGATTGTTAAGGCGGAAGGTGTATCTTGGTATTTTTCCATTGGTGCTCTGGATTGATCATTAGCTTTTGCTTTGGTTCTGCTTTGCTACCAGGCAAAACCAGAAAGTAGCTGAATATGGAGTTTTTAGCAAGGAGACATGCTTACAGATTATGAAAGGCAGTGCACTGGTAGAGAGGTTTACCTCTTGAACTGTGGTGAAGTATGGGGAAGGTTGCACCAGTACAATAAGGAAGGAGGGAGGAAATTCCAAATCTGTGCATCATAGCTTGTTATCATTATGTGGCATGTGTCAGTAAGCATTCATCTGTAGTGTTCTGTCAGACCATTTCCTATAACTCACTGTGAGTGATGATCATAAGTCAGCTCAACTTAGATGAGCTCGAATACAGTTGTAAGATAAGAAATCTGGTTTTGTTTTCTAGATGCTTGGGATCATTAGAATATCAGCTTCCAATGTTTTTTAAATATTCTGAAATTTAAGCTTATAGAAAGTTAAAGCAACCTTGTAAATAATTCCTGTGTGCCACTTAGCAGAGTCTGACCTCCCTTAATATTTTGTCCAAGTATTGTATTATTCTAGTCAGAATGTTCTTTGATTCTGGTTGGTGGTTTTTGTGATTGGGGGTGGGGAGGACAGGTGCACACATATGTGGAGAATGGGAGACAACTTCAGAAGTCATTTCTTTAGAGACATCCACCTTGTCTTCTGAGGCAGGGTTGGTTTCCCTAACGTGGGCCAGCCCATTAAAGGAGGCTGCCTGGCCAGAGAAGCACAGGGATCTTCCTGTTTGGCTTCTCAGCACTGTGTTCCACTCTTTCCTGTTACTTTTGGTTTGGGGATGGTTGGTTGGTTGGTTGGTTGGTTGGTATATTTGTTTGCATGGATTATAGGGTCTAACTCATGTCCTGTTCTTGCACAGCATGTATTTTACCAACAATTAGTTTTTTTCCTGACTTGAGAATTGACCTACGTACATCATATTGTATTCTTTTACTATGTATTCTTTTAGCATATGAATATTATCTTAAACACCTAAAACAAGGATATTGTATTTTATAAGAACTTTGCTGTTACCAGATTAAGAAAAATCAGTATTCTCTAACTGCTTTTATTGGTTTTCTCAATACTGTTTATTTTGAGTTTTGGTTTTGTTGTTGTTGTTTGCTTGCTTGCTTGCTTGCTTCATTTTGTTTTCTGAGAGCAGGTCTCACTCTTAAGCCCAGACTGACTTGAAACTCATGACAGTTGCATGCCTCCGTGCAAACAAACAACAAACAAACTACCCCGAAACCAAAAATAATAGGAAACAGAGAAACGTAGTGCCGGGAAGCCAGACAGGAGGATCCCTGTGCTTCTCTGGCCAGGCAGCCTCCGTTAATGGGCTGGCCCCACGGCAGAGAAACCAACCCTGCCTCAGAAGATAAGGTGGATGTCTTCTGAAGAATGATTCTGAAGTTGTCTCCTGGTCTCCACATATGTGTACATATGTATGCAGTTGTGCAGCCCATACGACCTAGATGCTAGATGTGTAGGTATGGACCCCATAGTCCCAGCTCAAGTAAATGGTCATTGGTTGTCTATTTCAGTCCAGGAAATCTAACCTGGACCACTCCATTTGACATTTTCTACCACATCTCTTTGTCCTCACTTATGTTCTTAGGGACATTTCGTTAATTTTTGTTTTTACAGGCATTGATGTGTTTAAAGTTTTTAGAATATCTATCAGATTGGGCTCATAAGTGTGTTCATGACTGAGGTTAGGAAATATCTGTCTGTGGTATGAGTTTCTCATTGTACCATATCAGGAAGCATGTGTCCACCTTTGTCAGGGATAAATTTTCATTGTCTGGTTATTGTGAGATCTGCTAGGGCCCTCTTCTTCGAAGTTCTACTCAGTCAGCCGTGCAGGTGCGCTTGACACTCGGTGCGCAGCAGCTCTCATATAACTGTCATCCATGAGCTCAAAACTGCAAGAGGGAACCTGTTTCAGCCACTGTGTCCCTTTGCTTTAAAGAGTTTAGTGTTGGGCAGGAAGCTGTCCCATGCACCCTGTACATTTGTTTTAAGTACGTTTGCCCCCTCTGAGATAAGCCTGCTCATTTCCTTTCTCTTTAACAGTACTTCAGTTGTGTTCCTTTTTTTTTTTTCTTTTCTTGAGGTTGCTCCCTCCAGTTTCCCATAATTGTTATTCCAAAGAGATACCTTTCTGAATTTATATCCATCCTGTCATGTTCCTGATAAAGCTAATTTATTTACTAGTGTCATACTTGACTAAATGATACTCAGCTCCAGAAGTGGCTTGCTGTAAATACAGTGGATCACTGTGGCCTGTCATCTAATCAAGCCTGAGGCTCAAGAGTACTGGGTTTAGGAGACAGAGAAAGATCTAGCCTCAGTTCCATAGTCTGCAAAGAGTGTGTGATGTACAGGAAGGTAGGTGAAGTGTATCTGCAAATCTCTTGTGTAAAAGGTTTTCTAGGAAGTTACAAACTTTGTGAAATGTTGAATTATTTACTCAATCTTTTGTGTTTATATATGTAGATTATAGATAAATATTTGTTTTGAATAAATTCATTTAGTCATCTTTATAGCATAGCGTATGTGCAGTATTTTAGCATTAGATAATGTAAAATATTTAAAATAATTGTAAAAATTACCAACCTTGAAAGTTATTGTTTGTATTTTTTTAAAATTATGCTGCATCTGTTAAGTATTTATGTTATATTCATGAAATAGTAAAGCTTGTCCTAAACTTTACTATAGAGCATGAGAACAGTATAGGTGTATTAAAGCCTGTGTGCATATAGAAGATAGTTATTTGGATTTTCAAGGATAATTTTATTGAAGTTTATTTTGCCTAAAGTTTATTAACAGTAAGAAAGAAAAACATTGAGCCATCTAAGCCTAAAATCTGCCCATGTGTGTACCTCTGTCATGGCCAGAATTTTTTTTAGTACTGTAATTACTAATTTTATGTTAATTTTATTCAATTTACATCCTGGTCACAGTCCCCCACCCTCCTTTCTTCCCAGTACCACCCTTTCAAATCCGTTTCCCCATTGCCTCCTCCTCTTCTCTTTAGAGAAGGGAACCCCTTTTTGGGAACCACCCCATCTGAGGACATCTGGTCTGAGCAGGACTGGGCACATACTTGCCCACTGAGGCCCAACCAGGCAGTCCAGGTAGGGGGAAGAGGATTCAGTGTCAAGAAACTGAGACGGAAACAACCCCAGCTCCACTTGTTAGGGGCCGACCTACTTGCAGACCGAAGTTGGCACATTTGCTACAAATATATAGGGGCTCTGGGTCCAGCTCCAGCATGCTCCCTGAGTGCATGTTCTGTTAACCCCCCATCACCCCAGGTTACTTGACTCTGTAGGTCTTCTTGTGGTGTCCTTGACCCCTCTGGTTTGCCCAGTTCTTTTCCACAGCCTGATGTTTGGCTGTGGGTCTCTGCATCTGCCTCTATCCCCTGCTAGATAAAGAGTAATGCTAGAATTTAAAAAATAAGTTGGATAAAGATGTGGGCAGTAATACCATTTAAGAGTACTCTGCCTCAGTTTCCTTACATTCATTCATTTATTGTGGGGAGCATGGGTGGAAGAGGGTTATACATACGTCACAGCATGCATGTGGCGGTCCAAGGACAACTTGAATCAGTTTTTCGATCAATGAGTTCTGGAGATCAAACTCAAGTCTTTCAGGCTTGGCTACAAGAGCCCTTACCAGATGATTCATCTTACTAGTCCCTGCATCAGATTTTAAAGTAATGCCATTTTTATCTAGGAGAATAGTTTTTAACTAAAATATTTCTATTTGTTTCTGCAGTGCAAATTGTCATCTTGACTGCCTATGTATGTGATAATGAAATGGAGATAGGATTTTATCTTAACTGTAATTATGTCCTAATTTGTAAACATTGTGATTTTCTTGTGTTTATTTTAATGGTTCAGTTTGAGTAGGATTACATATTTCTTATAGAAATGCAGTCTTATTTTCCAGGGAAGCCTTCTCCTACCTGATTCTTCTGCAGCAGTGGTGGTACTGTAGAACAGAAACTGAGGACCTGTGCTGCAGGTCTTCATGGCACATGTCAGACAGAAAGGTAGTAACTCTTGCTGTGAGACTAAGACTAGGACTTCTGTCTCTTAAGAGCTGTCACTGAGCTGTCCTTGGAGCACTGAAGGCCCTTGATCACTTGTAAAGATGTGGCAGTTATTCTAAATAAATTGCTAGGCTTCAGAAAAATTGGAGAATACTTAGTTTAACTAACTTTGGGTCAAATGATTATAAAAAGTAACTTGCTCACAGAACCTCTGGCCCTGTATAGAAGAATCGTTAGTTTATGGTTATGTATTAACTACATTCTTTCATTAGTGTCAACACACCCTTTTGTGTCCCTGCAATAATGATTAAAATGTTAATTTACATTATAAGTTTTAACTGTCTCAACTCTGTTTCATGTTAAATGTGTTACAGGAATGAATCTGAAGTCTGCTGCAGTAAAACACTGAAGGCTTTAAAATGTTTTCTTGCATAAAAGTCAAACTTTAAGTAGCTGCTTATGAGGATAGGGAAGGCAGGAAGCTAATGTCTGTCTCAAGACACAGGACAGCTGTTTGCTCATCAACCTCAACTGTGTGAGTAGAGACCTAAGTCTGTAACCTTAAGTAAGTGGACATAAAACTTAATTTAAAAAAAAAAAATCTAAAGTATGTGAAGATACACCTAAGTCAGCATGATAAGGCTTCAAGGCCTCTTGCTTCTGGTGGGTAGGATTTGAGGGGTGGAGTGGGTAGTAGGTATTTAGTCATAAGATACTATTAGCAGCAACACAATGCTAGGGACCAGACATCTTCAAGAAATTATCCAAAGTTAGCGTCTGCATGATTAATTTTCTTGTGAAGAAAAAGATGATGATTTTTTTTCAAGTGATATTAATATAGAACTTTTTCCTTATAATTTAGTAACATAGAGCATTACCTAAAACTAAAGGAATGCTTATTTCTTAAACCCAGTTTGAAATGTTTTAATGTATTTGATTATTAAAGTACTTGGACAAGTCAAATTCATAATTATGGGGGAAAGGAGTTTTCTCTTTTGCTAAGAGTTATCACCTCAAGAATCCTCTTACGAAGACACCTTTTTTCCCCACTTCAGTTTTTGTTGTTGATGATGGATCTTAGGAATCTAATTTGGATTCCCCTCTCTTCAGAAGAATGTGTGGTGTGTTTCCGGAAGTATTCAGGGACTGAGCAGAGTGATCAGCCTGTCCACAGACTCAGCTTTTAACTCTGGGTGAGGCAAAGAGCATCAGAGGTTGTTTGCTTAGTGTATTTGTGTCTAAGATGAGTCGCTTTCTTTTTAATGTCACAAATGGACTATCTTTCCAAGCAGTGATGAATGCATACTGAATATGGGTAATTCCTTTGGAAAAAACAAAGGTTTCTGTTTGCTGATTCTCTTTTTTATTGGTTGGTCAGGTGATACACAGATGTGTGTCTGAGAAGCTTCAAAGGAGTGATATTATTTTATTATCTCTTGTTTAAGAATGGCAAGCCTCACCGCCCAGATGCTCTGGCCTATTAAACAGGCAATTTAACTGTTTAGCCAGTTGTTGGAACTTCACTGGTAAAGCTAAGATAAATTCTTTGGTGCTGTACTTTTAAAAGAAAAGGGGGTGGGGAATCAGGAATCCAACACTCTTTCCTCTCTTTTTAGAGTCAAAAATAAAATTCAAGGTGAAGGAGATAACTAGAAAGCATGTCGGAACAATGTAACTAGGTAAATGGGTGGCAGGTTTCCCTCTGGCTTCTGCCACTCTGGAATGAATCTCTGTTCCGTAGTTCTTTATCAAGGGTATGCAGGGCAGAGCTAAGGAGCCGATGACGGTCTATTTCAACCAAAGGTCTGTGCAGAGGATATGCACATTCTTCTCTATCGCCCCTATCCTGCCCTTTACCTTACCAGGAAGGTGTATAGTCTGATTGATCGTGGTCTCTCGTACCCAGGTGTATTTGCTTTTGCATTTATTTTGCAGTATGATTACGATGGAGTTCTGGCTCCATGAGAACAGGTGGTTATTGTTAAATGCCAAGACTGTAGCATCAGGCCGTCCTGGTTTCACATCCTAGGTATTACTTTTAATAGACAGTTGATACTGAGGAATCACTTAACCTCTCCGTGCCTCTATAAAACAGTGATAATTTTCTACCTAACACAGTGATTCACAGCACTTGCAAATGATTACCATTAATACTATGAAGCCTCTAGCTCTTCTTTGAGAGGAGTAATACTAGGAAATATAAATCCTCAAAGTAATAGCTTAGTGTTCTTTGGTGTTTGTCATGCTGGGGATATCATTCATGCTAGGCATGTACTCTTTTCACAGCTACATTCTCAGCCCCCAAATAATAGACTTTGGAGGGGTGTGTGGGTGTGTGGGTGTTTTCTAGAGATCTAACTCAGGTTGGCTGCAAGCTCCTTTACCCACTGAGACATCTCTCATCAACCCATTATTAAGAATTCAGAAATGACGAACATATTCAGCTAAGGTACCATAAGAAACACCCCAAGCACAGTGAGTGATGACCTTTACTCATCTATCCTCCCATTCTGAACTGCTGCCAGTATCCACCCATTTCACACTCTTGAGAGTCACACGAGGATAGATGACTTACTGTTTCAGACAGTGCTGTTCTGTAGGATAACACTGGGTACTGTGTTCATATAAAGTCTGATGTTTATTGATGGTGCCATTCTGTTGGTCTTGCCTGATGTGGGTGCTAGAAACTGAACTTGGGTCCTCTGCAAAAGCAGTACACTAATGCTTATAACTTCTGAGCCATCTCTCCAGCCCTGCAGTAATAATTCTTAAATATGAAATTAATAGGTAAACAAACATTAGTACAGCTACTGAGGCTTGTTAGTGACTACATTTCGGATTGAAGTTCACCACCTGACTTCTTTGTGCTTTGAAAATGAAGGCTAACCACATGCAGGTTGGCTCTTAGGGACATAGAATAGTGCTTCCAAATGCATTTTAGCCATTTGAACTCTTTTGTTCAAGTAAAATCATTCTTAGAAATCGGATATTGTGAAAAAAAGGAACTGTTGGAGCAGGTTTGTGGTGCACTCTGTCCCTTCAGCGTTCTTTTTCTGCACCCTTTTGTTTCCAGCTGCATACTTGATGGGACAAAACATATTTAGATCACATAAACCTGAGGATGAATTACCCAAGTGTTAAGATTCACTGAAACTATGCACATTGTTGTGTTTTTTCAATTTTTTAGTTTGTAACTCTGGCTCCTGGTAGATGGGCTATTATCTGAAGCTAGTAATGACACTATAGGTAAGAAACTGAAAAAAAAAAAAATGATATCAGAAAGCAAGCATTGAGTCCTGTGTTTCGTTCTATAGATGTTGTTGGCCATATCATATTGTTTTCTACTTACAGGCTGTATGAGGTCTCCTGTGTTACCTGGTGAAGGTTAAAAGTTTGTTTCTCCTGAGTAAGTTGTTTTTCTTTAGAATATTATGCCTACTAAGTGTTGGAGTGCTCATTAGTTGTCCGAACTGGTGGAAGGAGTAGCACCAGTGGGTTGCAGATCAGCAAGCAGATCAGATTGACTTCATTTTATTTACTGACAGGGTATTAGTTGCTTTATCATTGCTGTGGAGAGGGGAACAAAATCCGTGGGCAGCTGTGATTACGTAGCAAGTAAAGACACTTGCTGCCAAGCCTGACAACCTACGTTTGATCTCCAGGATTCACATGGTAGAATGAGAAAACTAATTCCTATGAGTGTGTCCTCTGACTTCCACACATGTGCCATGCCACATGCTAGTCCCTCTGTCTATCTGTCTCTGTCTCTCTCTCTCTCTCTCTCTCTCTCTCTCTCTCTCACACACACACACACACACACACCAAATACATAAATACTGTCCTAGTTAGGGTTATTACTGTGATGAAACACCATGACAACTCTAACAAAAGATAGTATTTAATCGGGGCTGGCTTACATTTGGAGGATTCGTTCATTATTGTCATAGTGGAAGCATGGCAGCATGCAGGCAGGTATAGTACTGGAGAGGTCGCTGAGAGTTCTATGTCCAGATGTGCAGGCAGCACTAAGACACTGGGGTGGCTTGAGCATTCGAAACCCAAAGCCCACTCCCAGTGGTACACTTCCTTCAACGAAGCTACACCTCCTAATAGTGCCACTCCCTGTGAGCCTATGGGAGCCATCTTCAGTCAAACCACCACCACTACATTTCATATTTTAGGGAAGTAAGTTAGCAAGTCTTCCCATACTCCCTCCCTTCCAATTTCTTCCATCCTCCATAACTATTCCCTTCAATTTCATGTTTCCTGTCACTGATTTAATTTGAAGTGTGTGTACGGGGAGGGGTATGGAATGTGCATGTGCTCACAGGTGCCCAGGAACCACAAGAGAGTATTGCAGTTCCTGGAGCTGGAGTTACAGGCAATAGTGAGCTGTCTGATGTAGCTGCTGGGAACAGAATGGAAGAACAGTACATGCTTTTAATGATGAACCATCTCTCCCTTGTACCTTTTATTTTTTATAAACCTAACGAGTCTACTTAGTACCACCTCTCTCTCTCTCTCTCTCTCTCTCTGTGTGTGTGTGTGTGTGTGTGTGTGTGTGTGTGCTTCCTCTTAGGGGCTACACACATGGGATGAATGAATGTTATGTTTTATAAATTGGCAAAAACAACTTAAGAGTCTATTTTGCCCAACAGTTCAAGGTTACAGTTATGATGACAGTGAAACACAGCTGTCACATTGTACCCATAGTAGGTAAGCAGAGAGCCGTAGTGCACACAGCTGTCACATTGTACC
>JADRCH010000182.1:2631429-2714854 GCA_019843965.1 Rhynchomys soricoides | reverse complement strand
CATAGTAGGTAAGCAGAGAGCCGTAGTGCTGGTGCTTTGTTTTTGTTGTTGTTGTTTGTTTGTTTTTTATTTTGTTTGGTTTTGTTTTTGTTTTTTCCATTTTTATGCAATCCGGGATGCCAGCCCATGTGATGGCTCATCTTTCTTCTACTGAAAACACCCTCAATAGGAACACTGAGCGGTCTATATGTCCAGGTGATTCTAAATCCAGTCAAGTTGGTGATGAGGTTTAACCACCACAGACACTATCTCTGACTTTGTTTTTCCTGTGATAGCCATTTTTATTTACTTCTGCTTCTGATTACAGGCAGCTCTAGCTATAACAATCTGCCTCTGGGTTTGTAGGAGTCTGTTTCCTTAACAAGCAGGCCTGTTCTCTGAAATGAGAGCCATGAGCCTTAACTCTGTCTAAAGGGCTTCCATACATATCATGCAAACAGGAAACTATCATGAAGAAGGCTTTATTCCAGGATACCATTACTCCAGAAAGGATCAAAGAGGAATGAACTAAGGCAGAATCTGCACCGCTTAAATAAAGTTAACAATTTTATTGTTTCGTTAGGAACTACTGTTTGGGGATAGAGTGGTAGCCCGGTGGTTAAGAGTACTTGCTGCTAAAGACTCAGAATCAGTTCCTAGTACCCACACAGCAGCTATCCTAGTCACTGTTGTGTTGTTATAAAGACACACTATGACCAAGGCAACACTTTTTAAAAAGAAAGCATTTCATTGGGGGCTTGCTTAAACGTTCCAAGGTTTACTGCCTTGTCATGGTGGGGAGCATGGAGGCATAAAGGGATACATGGTACTGGAGGAGTAGCTGACCCAAAGTCTGAGAAAGAGAGATAGATAGAGACAGACAAACTGGGCCTGTTGTGGGCTTTCTAACCCTCAAAGACCAGCCCCAGTGACACACTTCTTTCCACCTTCTAATCCTTCTAATCCTTTCAAATAGTGCCACTCCCTGGTGATTAAGCATTCAAATATGAGCCTATTGGAGTGATTCTCACTTAAACCACCACAGTGGCTCACAGCTATCTTGAACTCTAGTTCCAGGAAATCCAGCATTCTCTTCTGATATCTACTGGCACCAGACACGCATGTGGTATTCAGACATACTTCCAGGAAAAGTACCCATATACATAAAGTTAATAAGCCTTTACAAAAAAGAGCAGTATACTTTTTTCCCTTTTATTGTTGAGATTATAATTACATCATTTCTCCTTTTCCTTTCCTCCCTCCAAACTCAAGTATTACTCCCCTCCCCTCTTTCAAATTCATGGTCTCTTCATTAATTGTTATGACATGCGCGCACGCACACACACACACACACACACACACACATATCTATGCATTCCTAAATATAACCTGCTCAGTGTTAAATCATACTTATATGTATGATTTCAGGGCTAATCATATGGCATCCAGTAGTCAGTTGGTGTGTTTTGCCATGAGGAAGACTATTAGTTTTGTTGTCATCATTTCTTAGTTGAGAACTAACACAAAAGAACACAAAGTAATGTAGGATTAAGGCCTTAGGAGCTTTCTTCCATTCATGTTGGTGAGGCTTTATGAGTTTAACTTTTGATATTACTAAGAGACAGGACAACCTCCACGATCCTCTAGCTCTTACAGTCTTTCTGACTCCTTTTCTGCAATACCCCTTGAGCCTTAGGTGCAGGAATGTTTTGTAGATACATCCAGTGGGATTCCATGACTCTGCGTTTTGATTGGTTATGGTTTTCTGTAATGGTTTCCATCTGAGCAACATTCTCACATAGCTACCCGTCTCTCTAGCCTCTATAAGACTAACTTTTAAGAAGAGATAAAGACCTTCCTAAGAGTTTTAGAGGTAGCCAAGTTGCCCAATGTGCTTGAAGCCCAGAGTTCCATCCCCAGCAACAGTTTGTAAGTGGTAGCACATGTAATCCTAGCACTTGGAAGGTAGAGGGTAGGTAACAAAATTAAAAATTTAGCCAAATAGCAACATAGGCCAACCTAAGCTATATGACAGCTTTAAAAATATAAAATGAATTTTTCAAAAAAGAACTGCTGTCTTTCATGTTAAGAGTATAGTGCTAAAATGTATAACAATTTCTGGCACAATTCATTGCCACCTCTAAGATGTCAGCTGTTTTGTCCTCTCTTTTATACTGCCAATCTATATGCCAGCAGATTGAAAAAGACAAGTTCTTTGTTGTTTTATTTTTTGAGACAAAGTCTTACTGTGTAGCACTGGCTGTCCTGGAACTTGCTATCTGATCTTCTTGCCTTGGTCTTCCCAGTACTATAATTCTGTCTCTGTGCTTCTGTACTGGGAGCTTTTTTTGAAATGGGGGTTTCACTATATTGTGTAGGGTGGCTTTGAACTTCGGTGAGCGTGATCTTCTTGCTTCAGCTTTCCAGGATCTAGAAGTACAGGTACACGATAGGGCTATAAATTGTTATTACCTTGAAAGTAGTTTTGACCTCCATAAACTCAGAAAGGGTTTCAGGGAATCTCCAGTGCTCCACAGGTAAGCTTTGCATTCGTGGTTTAGCCAGTAGCTTGAGAGATTAGGTTGAATCCTAAGTATTTTTTATCTATGATAAAATCAGCTCCTTATATAAAAATCCTTGTACAAAATTCTGAGAGGTTTAGAGAAAGATGTTATTGAATTGAAGAACTTAAGTAAGACAGTCATTCACAAAGGCAATAAACTAAATTAGAAATTTGCTTAAAGTGGTGTCACAGATGAAGGAGGTGAAGAGATCTCCTTAAAGGGAAATGAAGAAGGGGATGAAGATACCCGTGTGCTAAATGGCTGGATGGTTTAGAAGCTTTAAGGTCAAAGAAAGGGCTTATGGCTATGGATCTTGTGTATTGCAGGCTATACTTTATATTTTGAGTTTTGTGGAAGAGAGGATATTGAGTGACTTTATGTAGGTAAGCACTGACATATTTTTGAAGACAGTTGGTACAGAACCAAGATCAGTTTTGAGAGCATGTAGCTAGCTATTGAATGGAGCTCTCAGCTGCCTGCCAATGAGCCTTTTTTTATGATGTGGCAGGTAGCTTCCCCACACTAACAAGCATTTGGATGTATGGATAAACAAACCTACAATAAGCAAAGAATGGTCTTTGGGTTAATTTTAAATGAGAAAAACATGAATCTTAATCTTGCATTATTCTACTTTTAAAAAAAAAAATGTTAAATCCAGATAAATTGCCAGTGAAATATAAAATAACCAAATCTAGAAGTAGGCAGTATCTTCATGATCTTGGAATAGGCAGTGGCTTATTAAATAGCACCTAACTAAATAAGGACATTGTTAACATAACATAGTATCACTATGATGAGATATCTGATAGAGAAACTTTCAGGAGGAAATTTATTTTGGCTCACAGTTTCAGGGTGCCTCAGTCCATCATAGCAGGGAAGCTCATGGGATTAGAAGAGTGTGATATAGGTCCTCATATCACCAGGAAGCAAGGAATACAAACCTGAAACCCGGGGCTTGGCATCCCCTTCAAAGGAACCATTTCTCCAGCTAAGCCCTACCTTCTAAAGGTTCTACAGCCTCCCAAACAGTGCCACCAGGCAGGAAACACACATTTAAAGCATCAGCTTGTAGAATCAAACTACACTTAAAATAGAAAAGACAAGGCACATAGAGGGAGAAAATAAGCAAAAAGATTATACAACAGAAAGCAGGCAGTGAAGACAAGAGGATGACCGATAGCCAGTCAGAGCGTCCAGTGATGGTGAAGCTACAAGGTGGCTCTGAGATAAGACATGGAAGAACAGAATATTTACATAGAAGGGTTAATTTCTCAGGGTTTCTGAAGCCATATAATACATTCCAGGTAGTAAAAAGCAAAGAAAATCATTCTCTTGATTTTTAAAATCCAGAAATCAGAAATGAAATTGTTGCTGAACATCTCAAAGCTTGCTGTGCCTCTGTCTTTTAAGGCTCACCTGATTGATACAGGGTGAGATCTTCTCAGATTCTTACTCTGTTTGAGAAAATACTTAGAGCTTCAGGGAATAGGGTATGGACATCTTTGTATTGGGCATAGAGCCCAACACAGGAGACAGACAGTACAGAGGATAGGTAAGCTCAGGAATAACCTGGGGCTTTTACTTCCAGGCAAGTGTAAAGATATGTAACTGCTTTGGGAAACTGTTTAATGGTCTCTGCTGAAGTTGAAAGTCCGCATTCCCTATGATACAACATTCCCACTCCTAGGTATGTACTCAGGCTAAGTATGGATGCCTTTTAGCCAGACGCTACATAAATAATATACCCAACAGCTGTGTTTCTAGAAGTCTAGACAAAGTTTCAAAATCCCCATCAACATTAGATAGTCCTTTACACCAAGGAACATTCTGTGTAGCGATAAGAATAAGCATACTATAATTACATAAGAGCATAGTTGAATTTCACAATATTAGTTGTTATGTAATTCCTTTACAGAAGTTTAAGAGCCAGAAAAGCTAAAGTATAGCGTGTACTCTGGCATGAACTTACACATACACTGGACACTCCTCCACCTTGCCGCCTACTATTAGCCTTGAACTTGCAGAGCTGGGAGTAGAGGTATGTGTCATCTTGTACAGCTACAGTGGCCCCTTTTGATGAGATTTATCATCCAGGCCTGTGGAAACTCCCCTGTAGCAGTAGCTGGGTAAGTGGGGTTTATACTAGAACACATGTAACGTTGATGTAAGTACATGTAGGAATGTTGTACTTTATATTTGCTAGGAAAATATCCCAGAGATCTTATCGATATGTTAGGTAGACTCAATGGCCTTTTTGTTTTTCAGTGCAAGCAACAGCAGGAAAGACAACTCGACTTAGGGATCTGGGGACTGCTATGCAGAGAGTTATCAAGCCTACAGTACAGTAGGAACTTTAACCTAAGTCCCTGCTCTTTCATCTGAGTGAGCAGCTTTCTTCCCAAGTGCTTTCTGTCAAGGTGTGTTTTCCATTTGCTTTGTGACCTTCCTGGATCTGGACTTCTGCAGAATATCTCAGCCCTCCCCCCCCCCGACCCCCCTGTGTGTGTGCATGCGTACTGTCGCGCACATGCATCCTCACATGCGTGCTCACATGGATTTGGAGATCCTGATGCTCAGAACTCCGAAAATTACTATGTGTCAGTTTGGGCATTGATATTTGGATCACTTACTGTTACAATTTTTATAGTAAAGGGTACCTTAGGTTCTATTTTTGCTATCTCCTGAGATGCTGTTTTTTATATAATAACAGAGAACTGGCCAACTCTGGGTGGTTAGCTTTCTGGTAGCTACAGAGAGACAGCTGGGCGTGGTGGTGCACACCTTTAACCTAACACTCAGGAGGCAGAAGGAAATGGATCTCTATGAGTTTAAGGCCAGCCTGGTTTACATACTGAGTTCCAGGCCTGCCAGAGCTACAAAGTGAGACTGTCTCAAAAAACAAAAACATCAGAAAGACAGATAGCAGGGACTTCAGGACTAGAAGGATAGCTCACTGTAATTGGCAAATGTGCTACATTACGTATGTCCCCCCCATGCCTAACTTCTTTTGAAATTATTAGTAAAGGACCCAAATTCAGGAAATCAAATTCAGGTTCAAAAAACTCTGATCAGGGGCTCAAGAGATGACTCTGATTCAGAAGCCTCCAGTTTGGTTCCTAGCACCCATGTGGCAGCTCACAGCCATCTGTAACCCCAGGCCCAGGGGATCCAATGCCCTTCTGGCCTCTACAAGCACCAGGCACACATGTCTTACATGTACATATATCTAGGTATGTCTGTAATTTTTTTTAAACTAGTGCTAGGAGAGGAAGGGTCCAAAAAGCATGTGTATAGCTTCTAGTGAGTTGAGCATGCTCCAATGGGTGGTCACACATCCAAGATTGCTTGGCCAGCACAAATTGGCCTTGATGGGGTGAGGGGTGACTCAGAAGAGTTGGGGAAAGAGGGTGAATATGATCAGAACACTCTATACAGAATTATCAAAGAACTAATCACACGCGCATGCACACACACACACACACATCTGACAAACAATAAGACTGATGAGTCAGTGGGAAGACATATAGAGGAGGTCATTCTAAAGAGTTAAGCCTGCCTAGCAAACTTCAATTTTGAGAACATGAACTCACTCTGTGAGGTCTTCCTTTTTTACTTGGAAACCTGAAATTTTTATGTGACATTCACCAATTTTTGAAGATTAATAGCTAATTTAATATCTGCTGACCAACCAGACAGGGCTGAGTAAGATTAAATTGGCATTTTACAGTTTTTCTGGACTGACTTCACTGTAAACTATTTCTAAGGCAGGAAAACAATAGTGTTGTGTGTGCATGTATTTTATAACCAATTTAAGCTGCTAGGCATCTGTTCTGAATAACATTTCCATAGTACTTTCATAATAATAAGATGTGGTTAGTCAATAAATATTTCATAAGATTCATATGGGCATAAAAGGGATTTGAACAAGCTTCATATAGCTGGGATGTGAGTTGCAGAGTTGCCTATGGTAAGATTTACGCATCCTAAAGAGTGCCACAAGCAGCTTTCTGAGGAATGCAAGAGAGACTGTTTTCCTGAAATAGACTGGACTGTTGGGCAGAGTGCCACAGCAGACAACATCTACAGGAAAGGAGAAGCAAGAGCTGGGAATGAACAAACAGTCTGGATGGAGCAAAGGACTGGCCCTTCTACTTCTAGGCACAGCAGTTAGAGCAGTGAGTGAGCTTGAGCTGTGTGGTTGGCACTGTATGCATCATTTGATATGTTGGATAGGTAATGCATGTATTCTTAGAGCATCAACCTTAGGGTAGCTAGTGACATGTCCAAACTCTTGCAAATAAGAAAAGGGCAAAGTTGAGAATTGCACTGTTGGTAACTGACCCCAAGACTATTCTCATTTTACAAAGTATCCTTCGTGTGGAAAGTAGGCTGAGCTGGGTACATTATGCAGAACATGAATGCTTGGTTGAGTACTCTTTAAAGGCAGTTACTATACAGTAACTCAAACTAGGTCTTCAGGAGAGCTGCAGTCGGTAGAACTGGAAGCGAGGTAGTAAAACAGAAAAATAGTGCAGCTGTTGTGTGCATAGAACTCCATCTCCAAGCTCCTCATCCCCACCCGCACAAAGGGATGAAAATCAGCATTGGCATGGGAAGTAGAATAGCATGAGGTTCCCACATGAAATCACTGGAATGGGGAGTTCACGGTAGGAAGTGAAACAAAGGCATGTCCTTAGAATTGTCTCTTGCCCTCGTTCACTGCTGATCTTTTGTAGCAATTTTAATTTGTAATGAATCTTCTTGCATTCTCAGATTATGCAATCTTGAATTTTTATACAGATTAGGACTTCGTTAAGGAAAAAGACAAAATGGAAAAATTAATTATTTTGAGTACAGTAGGTTATAGCTAGTTAAAGTTGCATATTATCTTAAGAGTGAACAATTAGTAAAGTTTAAATTGATTTTTTAAGTGCAAATAATAAAAATTCATAAATGTCTCAAAATTAAGTTTGTTTTAAATACAACAGACTGTCATCTGTCTAATTTTTTAATATTAAAAGTGTGATTTGTAGGCTGGAGAGATGGCTCAACAGTTAAGAGCACTGGCTGTTCTTCCAGAGGTCCTGAGTTAATTTCCAACAAGCACATGGTGGCTCACAACCATCTGTAATGGAATCTGATGCCCTCTTCTGAGCACTCACTGAGGTCTTATAGTGCCATCTTGGAGAGTTGTTTAGAAATAAATGGCATAAGGACAATCAACAGTCCCACAGTAAATTCTGAATAACTGTGAAGCAATAGAGCATTGGTTGTGATTTTGACTGTAACAAGTCAGTTCAACACGTTGGATTCAGTTCATGAGCTGTTTTATTACTATACTGTGCTAGACAGTGTTCACTCTTATGCCTGCATTCACTGCTTTTCTCCTTAGATTTGCAGCTGTGGAGTCCCACAGTGCAGTATGAAGAATTGATCTGCCTTCTTCTCTTACCGTACCCATTTTACTTCCTGATCATTCCAGTGCCATATTTATGCCCTGCTAGGTGTTCACCTACCAGAAAAGGCAGAGGAGTGAGGAGGGGCTGACTTGGGGTTTTTTCCACAGTACCCATGCTGTGCCACTGCCTTCATAAAAATTGTTACTCTTTGTGGGTTTTTTTTGTCATTTTGAATCTTTACAAAAGGTACTTTTTCAATGTTTTGAAAATGAATAAGTAAGATTGAATCTTTTTATAAGTAATTCCCTGTGTCTCCTAAATTCTGAAAAATTACTCTGTTTGCTACTGTGAGGGGCAGTTTGGCTTAGGAAATAGCCAGAGTTAGATGGTGTTGAGTTTTAATGTTGGTTTCGAAGTTAAATGTGGCAGAAAAGCTTGATGGTCATATTTTACTTTTATCTTTTATCTGTTTATGTGTTTTAGAAATAAAACACATCCCTCTCTTTTCGGGGTGTTGTGGCATGTTATACTGGCATGCTTAGCTATATCAAGAGGAAAAACTCCTTTATTATATCTTATTTTAATCTGTTGCTTAGTGGCATGGTATAGTAACAGGCTGAGCCTGTATTTCTACGTCGTCTTTTCTCTGTTATCTATTCCTGGGAGCCTTGTTAGGTGCTCTCCCCAATCCCAAGTGCTCTCCACTTACATAGAATTTTAAGTCCAGAGATAATGCTGTAAAAGTCAGTTTTGTGCCCCTTTAGTCAGTTAGCCTCTTGAAGTGTTCTGGTCTATGTTGAGAAATGTACATTTTACAGCAATGAATTCTCAGAATGTTGGTTCCAGATTCTTATGTTTTCTAAAATTAATGAATACATGAAGAGATTTTGTTTTAAATATTATAGTTGGTGCTATTTAACATATGACAGGTAAAACTGAGGGGGGAAATATGATGCTAACTCATTTTAACTGTTTTAATGGAAAGCGCACCTGTCCCTTGCTGCACATCTTTTAGTGATAAAAGGCTTAATAAAGCAATATTTTAGTGGTTGCTTTGAATTTAATATATACAGTGCCATAAAGAAAATCTGAACTTTTATAGTTGAAAAAAGAATGTTTTAATAACCTTACCAGATGATAAAAGATGGTATTCTTTAATACTACACCAAAACTTGACAGTTGATAGTTTTTTCAGGGATGATTGCAGCTTAGACTCTGGTAGCATATAAAACCTCTTTGTCTTCTTGTTGGCGTGTCTTTCCATTTGAATGGTTCTTTTGTTCATGAATGATTTTGTACTGACATACACTGGGTACATGATTCATTGATTTCAGGAGGTCTTTATATGTTGGATCAGTATCATTCAGTTAATGCCACTAATCTCACTAAAACACTCAAAATATCAGAGACTTGTTTAAGCCCTTTTCTGTCTGAATGCTTGAATGGTATCCTTGCAGTGGCTACTTACAGTTGGTTGTTTGAAGTAACAGGAACACTTCCTTTGTTTTTTGAAAATGTCTGTCATATACCCTAGTCTTAATAACCAGTTTATCAGTCGTTCTTTTAACTGCACTTGTTCACAGAAAGGGTAGTTCAGTCACCTCACCATTCACAGTTGCACAACCCTTGTTTCTTTAGGCATGTTTCTCCAAAATGTAGAAATACTTTCTAGGTGACCCCACCCCAGTTGGCCACACAAAATATTAAAAAGCTGTAGTGGCACATGCTTGTGATTCCAGAAAATCCATTCTCAAAAAAAAAAAAAAAAAAGTGTGTGTGCTTGGGCAAGAGTTAACAAATAAAATGCTTTTTGCTCTGGGTGTAGCGTGGTGATGTCTGCTAGTACACTTTGTTCCCCTGCCTGTTTGGCTCACTGAAAGGCGCTGGCTGAAACCCACCGTTGCTGTTGCACCACTGCAAAGGAATCATTGAGAGTATGCATTTTGTTTTGTTTTGCTTTTGTTTTAGGGCAGGTAGCTTGGTAATGATGTTTTGAGGACAGTGGTGACCTCTATAACAGCTCATGGACCATACTTTTAAAACCACTAGCTTAGAACCTGGACTTGGCTATATACAGCCAGGCTATCTGGATGAATCCCTGCTCCATTACTTAATTATCTTTATCATGGTCAGCAGTCATCTAATTTTTGAAAACTAGACAAACACAAAGAAAGAGCATAGAGCTAGGGAGATGGTTCAGTGGATAAAGTGTTTGATACGCAAGCATAAGGATCTGAGTTGAGATCCCCTGCAGTCACATAAAAAGCAAACCACTGCAACATGCATCCTATGTAATCCCAGTGCAAGGAACGGAAAGACAGAGGATCCATGGCGCTGGCCAGCCAGCCGGTCTAGCTGTGTTGGTGAACTCCAGGTTCAGTGAGGACCTGTCTCTAAGTGTAGATTGAAAGTGACTAAGGAAAACACCCCGTTGTAGTTTTAACCTCTGGCCTCAATCAACACAGATGTGCATACAAAATGTGCGTGCACCTACACACATATATTAACACATACACATTCAAAAGAGAACAGACTAGTGTCCCTCAGGAACATCCTGCCATCAAACTGCTTCTCTTCATTGTAATTGTCTTTTAATTTGGCATATGAATTTACAGGACTGCAGGAGACAGATAACTGATACAACACAGGATATTCTCTCTGTCTCAGTCTCCTCCTCTTTCCCCCCACTCCTGTCTCTCTGACAAGGATGGGATTCTGAAAGAACCTGTCATGGACTGAAAAAATAAGCTTGTCAGAATCTCAGATGGTATTCCCAGCTAAAGGCGTAAATAAGCATCCCTTAACAGTTTGAGACCTTTCCTATTATTTGAGGTTTATGCTTTTGTTTTTTCTGCTTTTAGGCAGAGTCGCCCTAGGTAGCCCAGGCTGGCCTGGAGCTCCATTTAGTTCAGATCAGTGTCTGACTAGGGATCCTCTTAATTCAGCCTTCCAAGTGCTGTTAATTACAGCTATGCATGACCGTGTCCACACCCAGTTAGGTCACTTCTTTTCTTTCTTTCATTTTTTTTTTTCTTCCTTCATTTGTTTGTTTTGAGACAGGGTCTCACTATGTAACACTGACTGGCCTAGAACTTTCTATATAGACCAGGCTGGACAGTATCTCACAAAGATTTTCCTGGTTTTGCCTCTGAGTGCTGTGATTAAAGGAGTGCTCTACCATGGTGATCTGGGACATTACTTTTAATGGTAGGTACTAAGTCTGCAGCTTCTTTTTGTAATCCAGACAAAAGGCCTTGTGGTTATTGGTTATTAAATTTGATACATCTTTACCCTCAACAATCTTCAAACCATTCAGATGGAGAAAGCTCTAGCTCCTGTGAACAGTGAATGCTTTCCTTAGGAGTGTACCAAGTCAAGGCAATTTCAGTGACAAAGAGTTTTCTATTTCAAGTATCTATTCTTTTTCGGTCTGTAATAACCTTCCCTTAGAAGAGGTTCTTTTTAATAAGCCTGCTATTACTGCTTCCTGCCATGGGTTTTTTGTGCCAACTCACCAGTTGCTTTCTGGGAGAAATAGCATGTGAAATTCTTCCATCTGCTGCCATTGATCATCACCTTCAAGTGGTCCCCAAATACTTCCTGAGTCCCAGCATGCAGTGACAAGTGTCTCTGTCCCATTAGATTATAGTTTTACTCTTTAAAATTATAAATGCTTTTAAAAGTAAACATTTTTCTTAATTAGGCAAGTAGTATCTTCACAATTGAGAAAAAAATTAAGGTCAAGCATGTATCAGAGAAAACTTAGTGTTGCCGTTCTTGGATATGTTCTCTACTGTTCTTTTTTAATTAATAGCTGTTCTGTTAGCACTATTTAGCAACATAGACAGTTCACTGAGTACATTTTCTCTCTGCGAAAGTCATTTAAAATGTTAATGATTCTGGAAATTTTTGTCATTAATATTAGTATTTTATTTTAATGTTGGACATTCAAGGTGTTTTCAGTTTACCTGCATGATAAATATGCCATGAGCCACATCTTTGTGTATTCTTTGTTCTTTTTCTGATTATACTGTAGATAGTCTATAGATTATCACGCTTAAGGAAAAAATGCCTAGTTCAGAGAGCAGTGTTTGTCTTCTGTAGGACTCTTGAGGTGAATTGCTAAATTACCCTCCAAAATTACTAAATCCCATTTCTCATTTCACCAGCATTCTGCCCAGTTCTCCATATTCACCAGAACAAATATTACATTAGGTGGTAATCTTTATAAACATTTTAATAAAGCACAAGTTAATGCAGACTTGAACAAAACTTCAAATAGCTAGAAATTAAATAGTATAACTTATAGCAAAACTTAAAGTGTTGCTTATTATTAAGAGTCCAAACTAAAGTTAACCTTGGGGTGGTACAGAGTCTTCAGAAAGAGGTCCCTTCCTCTAGGGAAGTTTTAAACTTTCTGAGCCAGCACAGACCTGCTTACAGAAAGTAGCTTGAAGTAGGAGTTCCCCAAGTGTCCTTTGCTCTTTACTTTGGCCCTGTGTCTAGGGACAGCGTAGCCTGGCTAGGGAAAGAGCATGTAGATGCTTTTCCCTTCGTTATAGAAAGCAGATTTGGATAATGCAACACTGAAGTCTGGTGTTGGAATTCTTTACTAATTCTTTGCAAATTTCAGGTGTGCAACAGAAGAACATGGCTCAAGAAACTAATCACAGCCAAGCACCTATGCTTTGCTCCACTGGCTGCGGATTTTATGGAAATCCTCGTACAAATGGCATGTGTTCAGTATGCTATAAAGAACATCTTCAGAGACAGAACAGTAGCAATGGTAGAATAAGCCCACCTGGTAAGTAATCCAGTTAAAGCACAGCAGTGTTCATGACAACACATGGGGTATATACAATACCTCCTTTCACTTTCTGTCATATATACAAGGCTACATTCATATCACTAAAACAAAATTAAAAAAAAAAAAAAAAACCAGCTAGGGGATACTAACAAAGGGAAACCTATATATTATGTTTTGTGGGGAATTGATCTTCCTTCGCTTTTATCGGGCCTTGGGCTGCTAGAATATTAACCTGCAATGTGGTTGTATTGCAGCAGCTTCTGTCAGCAGTCTGTCTGAATCCTTACCAGTACAGTGCGCAGATGGCAGTGTCCCAGACGCTCAGTCAGCGCTAGATTCTACGTCTTCATCTATGCAGCCAGGGTAAGGTGACTTTCTGAAAGATAACTGAAAGTAAAGAGTATTGATCTTATGATAGTTTTTAATCACCTCACTAAGGAATGCTTTAAAGCTACTGCAGGATTTCCTAGCCTAGAATCATATCTGACTGCTTACTACTCACTAGTTACAAGATGCTTTGTACTGTTCTTTGTTGAAGGAGAGTTCTTTCAAGTCTTCAGTCCCCCTTTCAGACATATTTCCCTTTATTCTTCACACTGCATACTGATGTGCTGCTGAAGTCCCTCCAAAGTTAGTTCTTCTCACTATGGCCCTTGGTCCTCAAATATTAGTGCCTTGAATTGGAAGGGCTTTGGCTCGGATTCTTTGTTTTTATCATGAGGCAATACTAATTTTTCTGTCTTATAATATGTTTTGTTTTTAGCTCTGAAGTTAGAGATAGAGGGATGCATGCAGAAGTACCATGTTTTGACCTCTGAAAGTCATGTTTTTGACCTCTGAAAGTTGTGGTGTGTGCCCATATAATCTCAGACTTGAGAAACAGAGGCAAGAAGACAGGGAGTTCAAGGCTAGGCCGAACTCTGCAGACAAGGAAGGAAGGAAGGAAGGAAGGAAGGAAATATTTTTTTCCATCTTCTGTTATAAAGTAGACTTAAGTTTTTGCACCTTTTTAAAAATTCATTGTAGATGCTCATTTACAACTTTGTTTTAATGTTTCTGAAGCAAAGCTGCATTGTGCTAGTTTTCATTTAGAGCATTCATGTGATATTTGGAATGTGTTTAAAAAAAAAAAAAAAAGAATGCACTGTTGCTTTGGTTTCCAAAGCGTTAAACTTCTGGCCCTAATTCACCTGTCGTTTCTAAGCCCTATGATCATGTTAGGTTTACAGGTGTGTCTGTGTTCTGTAGGAAGTGATATTGCTATGTCCTTTTAGTTTGTATATATATTTAGAAGATGATCTTTTTCGAACTGAAATATTGTTAAGTGCACCAGCACTTACCTGAAAAAGTCAAGAGGTTCTCTCGAGCCCAGGGGTTGAACACCATCCTGGGCAACAGAACAAGCCCCATCTCTAAAATTAGAAAACTAACTTTAAAAAAATTTATGTTAAAAAAGTAAAAATATTTTTTGCTTTTCTAGCCCTGTATCAAATCAGTCACTTTTATCAGAATCTGTAGCACCTTCCCAAGTGGACAGTACATCTGTGGACAAAGCAGTATCCGAGACAGAAGACCTACAAGGTTTGCATGTTTAACACTTGAGTTCTGTAGGCCAGGAACTAGCATAGATGTGGGCATTTACAACAGTACCTGCTTATCTTATATGCTTTGTTAGCTTTGTTGTGAGGAGAATATTTTATATTCTCAAATATTTAATTGACTAGAATGTTGGGATCTGTTTTCCACTTATATAATTAGATCAGAGTAAAGAGAAGATTCAAATCTGCTTGAAAAATATAATTAGAGTGACCAATAGAAGTATTATACTATTATGTTCTGTTGTGTTAGACAGTTAAATACTAAGACTCTCCTCCCCAAGCATTGGGACTACTGGCTTGCAGGAACCTTGCTGATTTGGGTTTTGACTGATTATCTGAGAGGCTTTTCTTCTTGGTTCTCAGCACTCCTCTCCCATGTGAACTACAGTGCAGTGGTCACATCCAGCTACTTGCATTCATAGTGTGGTACCTCATTCTCTCACCCTGGTTCTATGGATTCAAGTGACCCAAGAACTCTGAGAAACTTATCGAAGGCATTTGCCGTGGGGAGGCATTTAGGAGGTTTCTAATCTCTGCAAGGCTTTATCATCCTGTCAGCCCACAGAGTGTACTGTGCAAAGATAAGTTCAGGGTTGTGTGACACCATGGCAGGGTTTAAGGAGACAACACACTGACTTCTGCATCATGGATGGTATAGGCATTCTGGTAACAGATGATCTGGAATATTCAATTTGTTTGTTGAATTTTATATTAAATAATATAGATATCCTTTATTTCTTGCCTGGTCAATACTTAACCAGATTTACGTATTTGCAGATTTTGCAGCAGGAAGTGAAAATACTATGTGGCCAACATAAATATTTTAATCTAACCCACATATTACTATAAATTCATAAAGTATAATTAGTGAACAATAGTTGTATAAATAGAAAAGTTTGAGGAAAGTAAGGATGATGGGTTATGTTAGATGCAGAAAGGGGAAGTGCTAAGTTGTCCACTGGTTAAAAAATAAACGGTGCCAACAAAGCTTAGCTTCATTACAGTGACAGTGATGGTACTGCCTTGACAGGAAGCCTGAGAGAAAGGTCTTAGTTACAGAGAAGGATTCTTTAAATATGTAATTTAATGTATATGTATCTGTGTATGACCATGGCGTGTGAGTACCAGAGGCATCTGATCCTCCCAGAGCTGAAGTTGCGTAAAGTTGTGAGCTGTTCATTGTGAGTGCTGGGAATTGAACTTGGATACTTTGCAGGAGCAGTAAGTGATTCTGAACGCTGAGCCATCTCTCTAGCCTGTTACAGAAAAACGTTCTTGAGTGAGGCAGAGGTGATAAATGTAAAATTTGAGAGCGTATTTGGAGGATGCAGGTAGGTAAAAGAAAAGTGATGAGAATTGTTCCTGAGTTTTAGACGGTCTGACATAGGCTGCTGAAGTGACAATAGAGTTTGAAAGCAAAGGAAGGAACAGAAAACAGCCATCTGGATCCTGATCAGTTTCAGGCCATAGACACAACCAAACGCAGATCCCAGGAGCAAATAGTTTTGAGAGGGAGGTTAGCAGAGAATAAAAGAGAACAAAGCTGCCACTCACTTAGGAGAGTTATGTGTGCCTTTAACAGAATACATCTTAAATTGCTATGTGTGAAAAGAATTCGTAAAAATGAAAGGGTGTGATGGCACATGCCTTTGATCCTTGCTGCGGCAGGCAGATTTCTGTGAAGTCAAGGCCAGTCTGTTCTGCATGGCAAGTTCCAGGACAGCAAAGGCTACATAGTTAGACCTTGTCTCAGAAAAACAAAACAAAGTGACCAAAATGAGCAAACAAAAAAGATTAAAGATGCAGTGAGAGTTGAACAGTTTGATAAAGGTAGACGAGTTAATAACACAACAATGTAGGTGCTTTACACTATTCTGATGTATGGAGAACATCAAAGTTTTCTCTAGCTCACCCTGAGGGCATTAACCAAGAACGTAGCTATGTCATATTAAGAAGACTGCAAAATGTTTTTAAAAGTTAAGACACTCATTTTACAAGTATGCTTTGAATGATATTCAGATAATACAAGTATTGACTTTTAAATTCATTAAAGACTTAGCATTCACAACTTCAGCATAACAGAATCTTCGACAAATCAGATTAAGTTTCAGTTTCACCCACATTTAGAAAGGAATTAGTTTCCAACTTGTAAAATTTCTCAATAGAATCCTTTGGTGTGTGTGTGTATGAGTTAGTGTACATGTGGAAGCTGGAGCATAGGGTGTCTGTCCTCAGATGCCATCCACTGTTGTCATTTTCAGATAGTCCTTTTGTAGCCAGAATTTACCAAGTTGTCTAAAGCGACTGGACCAATTACAAGGACGTGCCACTAGACCCAGCTGTTTTTTAAGTGTAGGTTCTGGGGGACTGCCGCAGGTCCTCATGTTAACAGAACAAGCACCTTACAGACAGCTATCTCCTCACCAGTGAACGGCCTCCTTAAAAAAAAAAATTAACTTATTTTTAAATTTAAAATATTTTCTTTGTTTTGTCAACACAAATGTAAATATGCTTCTTTGTATATAGATACTTAAAAGTACACACACTTCCCCTACACATAGTTTGCCTGCTGAACAAATCAGAGAACGATGCTTCACGGTTTCATCTATTGAATGACTGAAAAGAGACAGAAAAGGCCTCTGCAGCACAGACACATGATACAGGGAGCAGGAACCCCGGCACCAACTGTAACTGTGTTCCCTCCACAAGACAGTGGGATGCTTGTAAGCTGGGATTCACTGTGTGCATCTTGCTGGCATGTCCAATCCCCTTTGTTCCGCCAGGTAGTTAGGATCGACTGGTTAGGCACACCGCCTGGTAGTCATGTGTTTTCCAGTGTCTCTGGGGCTTTTAGAATAGCTTTCCCCTGCTTATAATGTTTATTCTGGTATGGTGCTACCAGGTAGGTGGTCATGCTTACATTTGGCATCTTGGCTCTAATTCTCATGCTTAAATGAAAAATTTAGCCTGTTGCTGTATATTATCTAATTATCCGTTTTTTAAAAATTAAAAAAGATAGCAGTTTCTCAAGCTTTTAAAAATCTAAAACTTCCAGTTCACAAAAACTAGATTAAAGACAAAATATATGTGCATTTTGCTGTATTTAACAATACTGAACTAGATTGGCTGCCTTGAGGATGGAGCTGAACTTTGGTTAGTCACAGGCCTCCAAGTCTTGGGTGACACAGACTGAAAAGAAGATGGTCTTTAGACGTAGAGCTTCTGGCTTCTTATCTTCATCCGTCCCTGACATTTCTGTGCTGCATTTTCATTATTTTTCCATCATGTCCACCTTACAGGAAATTTAAAATTATTCAGACCGAAGATCCAAAATGAGTTGTACAAACAATAAAGGTTATTCTTGTTTTGTATATTGCCCTATTGATTTGGGAATTAAAAGAGGCTTAGGATAAAAAATGACTGTAAACTTTTCAGTGTAGAATGAATCAGCTCTTTGGGGGGTTGGGCTGTCAGGGATAAGGCAGGGAGCCACGATTCTTAGGGAATGTTGTTAGATCAGTAGTTCATGGCAGCCAGAGGAAGTGTCGGGCAAAATAGAACTGTTGTTAGGAAAGCTTACATGGGGCAGAAATCGGGGATTTCATCTGATTTTGAAGAATGGTTGAAAACAGCCTTTAAAAAATTACAATACTTAACAGTTCCCAGCTTCAAACTTTATTAAAAGATACAGTAATCCAGACTGAAGTGCTTTGTGAGGGTACCCACATAGATCAGTGGAATAGGACCGATAGTCCAGAAATACACTCAAAACCTTAAGGGCAGTTTATATTAAACAAATGTCTAAGGTCATCCAGTAAGAAAATGAAAGTCTGATCATAGAATGAATTCATAAAAAATGTAAAAATTCACCCACAGTGTATCCAGAACTACAGAGAGAGAGAGAGCGCTGAGACTGTAAAAACTCTCAAGGCAAGTGTAAATATTGTGGCCTTAGATTAGAAGTTTCATAGATAAGACACCTAAAGCAATAGCAACCAAAAAGGAGAAGAGATGGATGATTTTTTTATTTTCATGAAAAGAATGGAAAAGCAGCACAGAGAATGTTTTACATTATCTGTTTAATAAGGAAGGATAAAGAAATAAAATTTTCTGCTGAGGATGTAGCTCAGTGGTAAAGCATTTGGGCAGCATGCATCGGATCCTGGTCTAAATCTGTGGTAGCTATAAAACTAAGGCAAGAGTAAAAGAAGGCAGAAGACAATTCATGACGAAGTGGTTCAATTCCCAGTATCCACATGGTGCTTGGCAACCATCCATGATTCCAGTTCTAGCTAAAAGGGCACAAACATGCACATGGTGCACATAATACATGCAGGCAAAACACATAAATTGTATGAATCTTTAAAAGTATGAATCTAATAAAATTAATAGAGCTTTAGAAATTCTCAAAGAATTAATAAGGTGTCTTTAAATGAATGAAAAATAGGCAAAGGGTCTGAATAGATATTTTATAAGAGAAGATGTACACACTGACTGTCAGCAAATGAAATGATGCTCTGCATCAGTAGTCACCAGAGAACTACAAAAGCAAACCCATAATGAATTAACACATTGCCCCCAGCAGAGTGCTGCAAGCAGTAGCAATAACAAATGTTGTTTTGGTATGTGAAAATTAGGACACTTGCACATTATGGGAATTCAGAATACTATAGATGATTTGGAAATCAATCTAGAGATTCTCTAAAAGTTAAAGATAATTATCAGGTGACTAGCATCTTCACTTTTCATTCTGAAGAGAATGAAAGCATGTCCTCACTTGGTGAGGAGTTTGCTGGAGTTGTGCTTGCCTTTCATTGTGTAGCTTTTAGGGATTGGACTCAGGTTATCGAGTGTGCCAGCAGGAGCCTTACCTGCTTAGCTGTCTTGCTAATAGTATCCCTAGAGAATAATCGGCATGGCACTTGTTTCTTTTGAATGCTAGTCTCAGTGCTAATGCGGTTTTCTCATGGAAGTTAATTTTTTTCTCATTTAACATAGAATTTTTAAACTAGGAAGAGCTTACATTTTACTTAATTTAAACCCACATCTGTCTGTCTTGAATGTCCAGGGAGCATTTGTTCTGTGTCTTCACAAGGTGCATAGCAGAAGTAAGCAGAATGATTTGAGCTCCTCAAAAACTCTCTTCTGATCCTTCACTGAGTTGAACTCTGTGGTAGAGTTCTCTTACATGCTTGGGTCCTGAAAAGGCTCCATGCAAAAAAGCTTTGTCCAGTTCTTGAGAACTGCCAAGATTGTCTGAGGAAAAATATATTATATAGAGATGCTGTATCCACTACCAAGAGAAAGTAGACATATTAAGACAGTGTTTGAGGTTACTTATCATTGTCATTTTAGTTCAGTTTAGTTTTTCACTGTGTTTATGATTATGCCCCAAACAGAATTAGTGTTTAAATTGTATTGCGTACTTACTGTTACATTTCTATTCTTTTTCTGTTTACAGGACCCAGAGCAGAGGGCCTTGTTCCTCTTGAATGTGATCCTCCATGTGGGTAGTAAAACCATTCTTACCTGTCAAGTGCTTTTTTGAAGTATCTTAACAATAATGGCCAGTAGACTGTGCTTAGCCAGGATTCCAGTTAGCAATTCAGCTGGAAAACCTTACTACAGTTTACTTTGCCTCATTTATGTTGTTGCATTGGCCGCCCCACAGACCTCTGTGGCCAGTGGGTATGACTAGACAGTCGTGTGTTCTTGATTACTAACAATTGGCAGTGTATTTCTAATTCTCATTTTCCTATAGGAAAACCTATCTAGTTCTGAAGAAACTGTCCTTACTTTGGCTTTAAACTCAGAAAGACTATGGTTCTTTGGCTTCTTTGCTACTACATAGCTCTCTATTCGTGACTGAATAGTTCCTTTAGTATAAACAGAGTTGGATAAGGGATTCTGTGGTCTTATATCTTAAATATAACCCGAGCGAACATGATTTCTTGGAATCAGTCTTTGACAGATTCCTAGAGTCTTGTGAACTTATTTAAACTCTAGCTGTTGATTGTTTAAAGTAAGGTTGTACTGAGAGTCTGCTGGAACAGCTGTTCCCACCATCTCTTGCCGCTGTATCTAGTACTCAACAGTCTAAATGCTAGCTCCAGCTCACAAGCATTTTCACACAGCTGTCTACTCTTTAACTTCAAAGTTGCATCTGCCACTGGTGATTTGTCTTAGGTCTTCAGGCTAAATGGCAAATTTACTGTTGAGGTGTGTGACACCACTTGTGTTCAGAGTAAGAACATGAATTTTTATTCTTCTCCGTTTCCAGGTACTTCCCAAAATTTGTCTCAGTAGTTAATTTGTTTAGAATCTGCCATCCTGTTACTGACATTTAAGAATTAATTTTTTTTGACCACCACATTTTTTAGAGAACAGGTTAGATATTGTGGCTTACAAATTTTAAAGACAATATTCAGGTTTATTTCTGAATACAGTTTAAATATTTTTTGAGTTCTGTTTGCAGAGTCAAGCCTTACCTAGTATTTTTCTAGAGGTGGGGACTTAAACAAGATATTTACTCCTTGTCCATAGTAAGCTCACATTCTTGGGGTACTTGTTTATAGAAAATAAAAAGTTTGTGTCCCTGTTTTGTTTGAAAAATACAGTATAGCCAGATGTTGTAGCTCACACCTGTAATCCAAGCACTTGTTGAGGCAGGAAGATTACCATGAATTTGAGGCTAGCCTGGGCTGCAGAATAAGACCCTGTCTTAAAATTCATAAGTAAGAAATAAGGATGTATATTAATAGAAATTTCTCTGGCCTAAATTTAGCTTGTCTAATAGAGACTTTGTATGCAGAAGTCTTCATTACCATTCATTCACTTACAATTTATGGTGCTTGTTTGTGTCGTATTTTTAAATATTAGATGAGTTAACATAAGAAGGTTATAATCCACTCAGTTATTTGAGTATCTGCTATAAGTAGGTTTTCTAAGGGGAGCTGTACTGTGGCTGTGGGAATGTCCTCCATTGATATAGTAGGTAAGTGATTTAATACACATCCATCGACAGTTTTTCCTTGAGTGGCAGTAGCAGCAGGATAGGCTTTGGTAACAAGAATGATGAGAGAGGTTCCTGCCTTCAATCCAGTTAGCCAGGTTACGTCACAGACATAGGAGCTTAGAAAGTACCATAGGAGCTTAGGGGAAGGTTCTTACTCTGAAACCGCCGGTTATAGCAGTGTAAACAGGAAAGACAAGATGCGAGAGAGAGAGGTGTGTCATAGGAACCCCGGCCCTTCTGTGGCTAAAGCATATATGGCAGGTAATGTGACCAAAGAGAGTGACAGGAATGGTGAAAGTCCCTGGACTGTAAACTGGGAAATAGTGGGGAGCCATCAGAATATTTTAAACTATTTGTTTTTCACCTACAGCAGACGAAAAGAGAGAGGGTTGGGCTGGTGCCAGCAGCAGGGTTAGTAGAGAAGGAAGCTGCTGGGAGTGTTGACAAGGAAGGGTGTTGGATCTTGACACTAAAGAACACACATGGCTGCAGTGGGAAAGCCTTTTGGGGAGCTTGTGGAAGTAAGCCAGAGGATATCCCCAGTATAGTCAGAAGAGCAGTGACCCCTGCGAGAGGTTCTGGTTGTGACAAAGTGGGCGAGTTGAACTTAAACCATGATAGGCCTTTTACTGTTTTCAAGTAGGTTGCAGACTCTGTTTCTGGGGCACTCAGGAGGCCCAGAGTGACAAGTAACAGGAAAGGAGACATTTATAAGGCTTAGTAGCAATCATTCAACCTGAGTCTCAGTGCATTGCTCTCGATTTTAGGATGAAAATACATTGTTTTTAGTTTTAATCGTAATTACATCATTTTAAAGTTTCCATGTGTCTGATTCTTTTTCCTAGCATCTTAAGTGCCTTTGGGAGTAGGGATAATGGCTGGACTTATTTATTCTGTAAACAAGC
Organism: Rhynchomys soricoides; assembly: GCA_019843965.1. Lineage (NCBI taxonomy): Eukaryota > Metazoa > Chordata > Mammalia > Rodentia > Muridae > Rhynchomys > Rhynchomys soricoides. Next base: position 2,692,587 of record JADRCH010000182.1, on the reverse strand, counting down.
AAAAACAGCAGTCCTTTGGATGCTGGATTCTAGGCATATGCCACAACACTTGGCTTAAGTGATTTCACATAAAAATGTGAGATGGTCTGAGAACATTAGTGTGCCTGTTTTCTAAGAAGTCTATTTAGATCCGACTGTGAACAGCGTTAGGGAGTTTCATATGCTGTTTTCTTGTACATTTCCTCAGACTCCCTAGGGGTCAGGCAGTGTCTTTTCTCTGTTCTCTTCCTTCCCACTACAGATAGCAAAAGAAGAAAATCTGTGAGTGTGTAGAAGCACCATTTGTCTATTACGGGTTACCGTCTACTTGTTCGTACACATGTTTTATCAGTAGTGGAAATTTTATCCTTTCTACCTATAAATCAGTTGCTCTGATAGTCTTTAAATTACAGATTCGTGGGATAATATGGGATGAGGGTCAGCCACTACGCAAACACCAAATCTTACTAAGTAATAAAATCTGACACTCTCCTGTTTTTGTCAGCTTCAGTATCAGATACGACACAGCAGCCATCTGAAGAGCAAAGCAAGTCTCTTGAAAAACCAAAACAAAAAAAGAACCGCTGTTTCATGTGCAGGAAGAAAGTGGGGCTTACTGGTAAGGGCCTCCTTGGATGGTTTAAAGTTAAGACCATGTTTTAGAATAACTTATGCTCACTCTTATTGACCAGTTGAGATAGCTGCTGCTTCTGTGACCATGGGTAGGGGTACATGTCACTTTCAGGATTCTTTCTTTTTTTTTTTTTTTTCGCTTTTAAAATTTTATTTCAGTTGGTTTTAGAGTATTTGACAAATAAGGCTATTGTGGTGAATGCTGGAAAGGAGCGCAGATGCGTCTCTTGCCTTCAAGGAAATGGTATTTGGGGGGCCTTTGAGCTGTGAGGTGCTTTCTAAAGAATGGTGCTGATCCTAGACCATGCGTGGTCAGTGAGCTAAAAGCGAAGCAGCCTGGTGCTGTGTAGAAGACAACTGCCAAAATTGTTAAAGGGGAACTAGTCAAAAGTATTCAGCAAAGAATGTACATTAAGCATGGTCAGAGCCCTGGACATCCATGGACAGGAGTTCTGTGGTCAGTTTATATAAACAGAGGAGGCCTGTCAAGGGGAGCACAGCCTCCACTCTGGCAATGGAGCTATGGGTGAGGCCAGGGCAAGCCTGGCTCTGGGAGTCACTGGAAAGTGGAGCAGCTACAAATAGTATTTCTGGTTATTTATTTAGGTATAGGGTCAAATAGTTGTATAAAAATAAGGACTATCAATAGAGAATAGTAAGATTTTGAGTGAAAATTATGCCTCAGAGTTGGGCATGGTGGCACATGCTCATAATCCCAGCACTTGGGAAGTGGGGACAGAAGGATCAGGAGTTCATTCCTTCCATGTATATTTAAAATGTACATATTTAATATCAAACACATTCTTTAAAAGTTTCATGAAGTTTCAGACTTCGGACTACAAGGCTAGGACTTAGTTTTTGTCTAATTTGGCTATTGTTTGCTTCGATTTTCTATTACATAAATTTTCAGAATATGTTTTAAAGTTAAAATGTGGTAAAGAAGTGACTGTCAGTTGTTGGGTAGAGTATTGATTATTGCCGAGCTCTGTTTTCCCACATCCACAGTAACATCAAAGTCTGATGCAGAGGAGCAGCACTGTCACTCACTGAGGCTCTGTTTGACTTTCAGCTCATAGGGCATATCCCTAAAATTAAGTAGCTTTTTTGGGGTGTTTTTGGTATATTGGACGCTCAACCCGATCCTTAGAATAACTCCTTAAAAAGTGCATACGTGAGACTCAGTGAAGCTTAGTGAATTGTCTGATACTCAGGATATTGCTTCAAGGGTCTTGGTCTTCCCAGATAGACTCATTCACATCTCCTTTAAGCTTAGCAGAGGGGAAATTAAAGGTGTTATGTTGTCACTCAGCAGCAGGTCTTCTGGACTCATTGGTCTGCTCTTAATTAAATGTTACAGTTACCCTCTGACAATAGGCTTGTTTCTATCTACACTGTGTATTTTCAATTTAAAAAAATGATCCATTTTCAGCTTAGCAGCCTTTCCTAGGAAGAAATTATGAGCATGTCACAAGTAAGGGAACCAGCTCAGAGAAGCCCAAGGCTTGCCCTAGTACAAATAAGTATATGTAGATGGGAGCAAGAGAGGAAGCTCTCTGATAATGAGTTGAGAATGAAGCTCTTGGAACTTTAAGGATTCTTCATAGACTTAAAGACAGGGATTACTTAGCGTTAACTATGGGAAGAATTTACTATCTCACCCTCCTGTCTAACCCATGCTGTACACATTCGTCCATTTCCAGGGTTTGAATGCCGGTGTGGAAATGTTTACTGTGGTGTGCACCGTTACTCAGATGTTCACAATTGCTCTTACAATTACAAAGCTGATGCTGCTGAGAAAATCAGAAAAGAAAATCCAGTAGTTGTTGGTGAAAAGATCCAGAAGATTTGAACTCCTGCTGGAATACAAAATCCTTTGACTATCTGCAAAGTAAACATTGACTTGAGGTTTTTTTCCTAGTCCTTGGGAATGTAGAGCACCGTATCTTGCATAGACCCTTGAATCATGCATGTCATCAGAAGAATAGATTTTTGTTTTTGTTTTGAAAATGACTCTGAACATTTATTTCCATTGCAGTTTCTGTGGCTGAGAAGAAGTATTATACTTTTTAAGATCGTTTTAATTTTAGTTGAGTGCAGAGGGCTTTTATAACAAATGTGGAGCAATTCTGGAGGGCTGTGATTTTTCCAGTATTAAACATGCATGCATTGATCTTGCAGTTTATTTCTCATTGTGTATGTATATATAGCTTTTCTCTGCAGCACGATTCCCTTTTGATAAGGCCCTTCTGGGTACAACTAGTTATCAGTAACTGAATGTATCTTAATCATTACGGCTGCTTCTGTTTGTTTTGTTTTCATTAACAAAGGTTATACATATGTTAGCATATAGTTTCTTTGCACCCACTATTTATGTCTGAATCATTTGTCACAGGAGAATATGTGCTGACGAGATTCTAAATTTGTGGTTTTTGGGTTTTGTTTTTTGTTTTTTTGGTTTTTTTAAGCAAGGGAAAGAAAAGCTGAGTGCATTTCACTGCTGACTGCAAGTTTCTTTGAGATTACTGTTCATTGGTCTGTGTGTGCACAATATGAAGAATGATCTGGTCATTGTGCGGTATTTATGTTTATTCACCAGTCTTTGATTAAATAAAATGGAAAACCAGGAAAAAAAAAAAGTACTACTTTCCCCTCTTCTTTCTGGTAGTTAATTTTGTTGTGTTAAATCTTTTAGGGTTTTGCTTTTCTACTATGGTAAGAGTACCACTATTATTTGTCTCACCTCTAGTTATGGCTAATTTGATATGACAAATTATATTCCTATGAGTTGAAGGCCTTAGAATTTTTTCAAAACCAGGTTACTGAGATGTGATATATTCTGGTTCTCATTTGACTGTCCTAAGCTCTTTTACACCAAATTAAAATCTAATGGGGTGTAGGGTTAGAGGCATTCAAATTGTGTCCGTGGGAGAATTATATACTAGAAAGACCCTGTAAAAACCTATTTGTCCTCTGGTTTCCAAACTTTTCTAGAAGTTAGCCTGTTTAAAAATAACAATAGCTGGACTTTACAGTACAAAGTTCTTGATGGAAAATGTTTAATTTTAATCAGTAATATATACTATAATTTAATGTTAAAATTATATATTTATCTGATCACATGAATAAATTTAAATGAGGAATAACCACTGTGTGTCTCAGTAGATTCAGATAGAGTGATCCAGGCATGGTGGTATGTGCCTGCAATTCTATCACTTACCAGACAGATCACTGCAACCTCAGGTCTATATAATAAGCTCCAGACCAGAGCTATATATAGTGAGAATTTATCCTGAAAGGAAAAAAAATAAAAGATCATATTCATAATTAGCAAAGTAACAGGATTAGAAAGGGATTGATTAGCTGGTTAGTGGCCTAGGCCTTTGATCCCAGCAAGTGGGAGGCAGAGGCAGGTGGATCTGAGTTCAAGGCAAGCCTGGTCTACAGAGTGACTTCCAGGATAGCCAGGGCTACACAGAGAAACTCTGTATCAAAAACCAAAGGGGGACGTGGGTTGAAGAGTCTCATATCCCACCTTTGGATTTAATATGTAGCTGAGGATATCTGCCACCATGCTTTATTTCTGCAGATGTATGTAATGCTGGAGATGGGGTCCAGACTGCATGCTAGGCAAGCACTGTACAGACCTACATCTGAGGAGACCTACATCTAGGCAGAAATTTGAGGGGGCCAGTGAGATTAGCTAAGTGTGTGAAAGTGCTTGCTACAAAAACCTGATTTCAGAACCGAACTCCAGAGTTGTCCTTTGACCTTTTTACCACACCCAAGGGTAGAAACACACACACTCATTCACACATATAGTTAAGAAACAAAACTATAGAAAGAAATGTCTTTAAGCTGATACTGTGTATCATTCAAAAATCTACCAGAAGGTGGAGACTGTTTCATAGTGAGGAATAGACAAGCTGCCCCATCTTACTGCTTATATTTAGAATGGTGCTGTTCTATATCCTAGCCACTGAAGCAAGACACCCAGGAGCCAGAAGAAGCACCTAATAATTGAACATTTTATGATTTGTTTTTAGAAATGGCAAACCTTAGTAAATCCATAAAGAGATCACTAGACACAATAAAGGTGGCAAGATAATACCAGTTGTCACAGTTTTACACCAATTAACTGAAACAGCAGAAGATATGCTCCCGCAATAGAGTCTGACCTGCACCCCTTACCTTGAGATTACAATGGGATGCACTAGAAAAGGACCAAAGTGAACTTTGGTGTCAGACAAATAGAGCTGGATGGAAGAGCTGGTTATTACAGAAAAGGGAAAGCAGTCCTCTCTCACTGTAGGGGAAATGTTAAAAGATGAAAATGTAAAGCAATGTTTTAAAACTCTGAGAGAATAAAAGATGAATTCTTAGACCGTCTAACAGACCTTCAGGTACTTATTGTCAGAGAACATGGAAAGACAGGTTACATAATGGAAGAATCTATAATGCAAAATCAAGACCACAAGGAAATAATGACTTTCTACCCAACCGCTTGCTCAAGAAAGCCGGGCAGTGGTGGCACACGCCTTTAATCCCAGCACTCGGGAGGCAGAGGCAGGCGGATTTCTGAGTTCGAGGCCAGCCTGGTCTACAGAGTGAGTTCCAGGACAGCCAGGGCTACACAGAGAAACCCTGTCTCGAAAAAAAAAAAAAAAGAGACAAAAACTGAAGACCAGCAGTCGGAGTTGTTTGCGAACAGTGGTTTAACTCTTGAAAGTTTGGAGGGTACCTTTTAAAGTTGTGCTCTTAATATATCCTGTACTCCAGAGATTTCACTGCACACACAAGAAAAACTTACATATGGGTTAAAATAAAGAAGTTTAAAATCTAGAAATAACCCAAGCCCTCACTGAAAAGGGGTGGCGGGTAGAATGGGAGATCCATGCAAAGTGCGGTGTGCAAAATAGCTAGAGAGCAGCTCAGTGGAGAACACTTACTTAGCTGGCATGCTCAGGGCTTTGGCTCAATACTCCACAGTGCAGGGGAGGAGAGGTATGAAATTGCATCTCTTCTAACAATAGAGAGATTTATTACTTGTAATAATAAAGTTTATCTGTAGAGAAGGGTGCCAGTGCGAAACTGAAACACTGTCCTTAGAGGCAGCAGGGGCTGGTATGGCTGTGGCCCCAGCCCAGCTTTTGAGCTAGCAGGTACAAGATATTCTGATAAGCGAAAGCAGGCTTTTTGAACCAGTGCAGAGTACTGTGAGCCAATGATTAATCCTGTTTTGTTTACCTGAAGCTGAGTAGTCAAAAGGAAAATGCTAATTAGAAAGCTGTTGATGACCTCATTTTGAAATTGGATGAAAAAACTCCTGAACCAGCTTAAGTGTTAAACTTTTATTTTCAACAAAATTCTAGTCCTCCAGCTTCATTGTGCTAAACAGTAAAACTTAAATTACTCCTGCTGTTTCCTGTCCTTCCTGTGCTGATGTGCAGTGTCTGTGTCCCTTGATTTTTTTTGAGCTGTTCACTTGTATTGCATGAAATGTTTCCTTTACTCCAAGCATACAATGCAAGAGTCCCATTTTCCTGGTGTAAAGATAATTTATACAAATCCAGTAATGGCTAGAATTCTTTTTTTCTTATGGAATTTCTAGAACATTTAACTGACTATTCTTTGTAGTTTTAGGAAAGGATCCATGGACTTTGAGCCTTCTTTTTTATACTAGCTTTTTAGCTTTATGCTTTTCCTCTTTTAATGTGTGAACATTAAGATTATTAATTCAGAAAGCTGGAGAGATGGCTCAGCAGTTAAGAGTATGTGTTACTTTTAAAGATCTAGGTTCGGTTCCCAAATCTCACATGGCGTCTCTGTAATTCCCAGGTACACATTCACATATACAAACCAAATCTTTGAATTAATGTTTGTTAAGAAAGTGAGTGGACTGAGGATATGGAGACAAGATGGGTAGAATATAACCCACGAAAGACCTTTACCAGTAGAAGTGCTGAGGGCCCCAGTGATCCCCAGAATCTCATGTTAGAAGGGGGAAGTGGTTGCTATCAGGAGGGAAGAAGGGCCATCAGTATAGGTACCAGGAACATGGAAAGATTTTTTAAAAAAAGAAAATACTGTGGGCTGTGCTTTGCCCACAAAACTGGATAAATTAGATGACTGGCCAGTTCCTTTAAAATCCCTGTCCTGGTTTGTTTCCTATTGTGATGAACACTGAGGCAACTTGGGGCAGGGGTATGTATTTGACTTAGAAGTTCCAGATCACAGTCCATCACTAACTGAGGGACGTCAGGTCAGGAACTGAAGAAGAGACAGTGGAGGAGCTGTCTGGTTCCCTATGGATTGTTTGGTTTACTTTTCTTCTATAACCCAAGACCACCTGCCCGAGAGTGGCACTGACCACAGTGATGGGGGCTGGGGTCTCTTCCTTCATTAATTAAGGAAGTGTCACACAGACTTTCCTACTGGCTAATCTGAGGGAGATATTTTCTCAACTGAGATTCCCTGTCCCCAAATGATGCTGTTGTGTGTCAAGTTGATGGAAACCCAGTCACAGGAACAAACTCCTAAGGTTCATAGATAGAACAGGGTTTTATACATTAAAGAGAATGTATAATTACCTTCCAGGAAAAGAAAAAGTCCCTAGTAAGTAAGCTAGAGAATCCAAACACTTGAGAAAGAAATTAAACTAATTTTTTTTTTTGCAGTCTCTTGTAGAATGTAATGGCAGAAAGAATACTTGCTTTTTTAATATTTCAAAACTTTATGTGTATGAATTTTTGTGTGCACATATGTATGTGTACCTATCTTAGGATTTTACTGCTGTGAACAGACACTATGACCAAGGTAACTCTTATAAGGACAGCATTTAATTGGGGCTGACTTATAGGTTCAGAGATTTAATCCACTATCATCAAGGTGGGAGCACAACAGTGTCCAGGCAGGAATGGTGCAGGAGGAGCTGAGAGTTCTACCTCTTCATCTGAAGGCTGCTGGCAGAATATTGGCTTTCAGGCAGCTAGGATGAGGATCTTAAAACCCACACCCACAGTGACACACCTCCAAAAGGGCCACACCTAATAGTGCCACTCCCTGGACCCAGCACATACAAACCATAACAGTACCTCATGCCAACCTACTACCTGCAGAGGTCAGAAGAGGGCATCAGGTCCTCTGGAACTGGAATTACAGGGAACCAAATTCAGGTTCTGTGTAAGAGCAGCAAGTGTTCTTATCCACTGAGACATTTCTCCAGCCCTGAAAGGATGCTTTCTAAATATATTCTATCAAATACATTGTGAGATATCAGACAGGTTCTTCTCATAAATGCCAGTTCAAAAGTTCTTAACAAAAATTTGAGCCTAAAAAAGTGTGTTTTAAGAACTGTATACCATAAACAGTCAGGATTTATTCTTGGTCTACAGGGCTAATTGTATGTGTGATGCCACATCAATCTAAGAAAATAATCATATTTCTAGATAGGAAAATCCAACAGCCATTCATGACAAAAACAACCCTAGGAATATAAAGAAACTTTATAGGTTAAAAGAAAAGGAAAAATATATCCATCCCAAACCTACCTAATATTTTAAGTGATGAAAAAAAATGGATACTTAACCTCTGAGGCAAAATGAGGTAAGAATGTACCCCCTTTCCATACTATTTCATATTGCCTATTTATAATACTAGGAAAAGCTACCCAGATTGGGAAGGAAGAGAGAACCTGTATTCATTTGCATTTTGCTTGCCATCTATCTAGAAAATCTAAAAGAATTAGCATAACTCTGGTAACTAAAAACAACTATGTAAAGATTAAAATATATAAACATGTCAGTATTTATACTAACATGAACATTTTGAATAAGGAATTAAGTTTGTATTACCTTCAAAAAAACTTAGTTGTAGATCTAAGTAAAGTAAGTAAAAGTTTTATGTCAAGAAAAACTACAACTAATGAGAAATCAAAGATGGATGGAACAGGAGAGCTGGTCCATATTCAGTGATGGGGAGACTCAGTCTGTTTGCTACTCTGGTTGGTAAATTCAGTGCAATCCCAGTAATCCCAGCTAATTATATTTTGGATCGATATGATTTAAAATGTCCAGAATAATATTTTTTTAAAGTACAAGGTGGAAATTGACACAGACTCCAAAATTTAACCACACTGATTCCATAATGAAGACTTGACAGTGACAGAAGACTATCTGCAACAGAACAATTCAGAAATACACCAACATAACAAACTGATCCCACAGAGAAAAGAAAGACCCTTTGATGAAGGGCCTTCTCAACCGGCAGTGAGAAGTGAGTGGGCATTCAAACAGCAAAAATGAGTAGAGACTTGAACCTTTAATAAAACAAAGCCGACTTACAGGTTAAAGTTCTAGAATATAGTAAGATAGTTTTGAGTTGATGGGCTGACAGCATAGTTCAGTTGGCAGAGCACTTGCCCTTTCTGTCCCCAGCTCCACATTCCCAGACTTGGCGGTATACACCTATAATCTCAAAATTCAGAAGGCAGAGTTAGGAGGATCAAGAAATCAAGATAGTCCTCGATACATCGTAAGTTTGAGTCCAGCCCACAAGGATTACATGAAAGGGCTATACACATGTACACATGGGGGGAAGAGAGGAATGGTAGGTAAAATTCTGGGTGAAGGTTTGAAAAGTTTACAAGTGAAAAATGGTTAATGTCTTCAAAGAGTATACAGATAAACAGATGAAGGAAATGCTTTTAGGACCTGGAGAAGAATCAGGAACAGAGATGAGAAAGTAAGCAAAATGGATGAGTAATTCAGCAAGAGAGATGAGGGTTTCATTTGTTTTGAGATAGATTCTTCACTATGTAGCCATGACTGACCTGGAACTCAACACATAAACCAAGCTGGTTTCAAACTCACAGAGATCCGCCTGCCTCTACCTCCCAAGTGCTGGGATTAAAGACATGCTTTTAAGAAAAGTAAAAGCATGCCACAACTTACTGGAACTCTGGTAAATAAGAGACCAAATCTAGGGATCCATGGGGTGGAAGGATCTGAAGTAACTAAAAACAGAGAATGTGCTTAATGAAATTACAGGGGGTTGGGGGAATGATACTGCAGAAAAAAACAAATGCAAGGGGCTTTTAGAACCCCCAATTGGCCAGAGGATTTCATTGTATATTGTACAAAAGTACAAAAGAACAACACTGAAAGAAATAAAATCATCAAGTCACAAAAGCAAATGTATCAGAATAACATCAGACCCTCTCAACAGAAACCCTGAAAAGTCAGAAAAGCAAGGAATGATAGATTTCAAGTCCTGGAGGTAAATAACTGCCAACCTATCAAAACTATCTTTTAAAACTGATGGGAGACTACAGTCATTTCAAACAACAACAAATAATAGCAATTAATGACCACTAAGCCAGCAGCACTACAGAGTATACTTGGAGAATCCTGAACACAGAGTGAAGATAGATAAACTCAGCTAAGCAAACACAGTAAAGAATAAATTTCATGAAGGGGACACACTGGCAAAGGACAACTAAGGAAAAAGTCACTGTGTCCAACACAGTAAGCAAACTCCTAATCCAAATGAGGGAAAATGAACATCCCAACCTATCAGGAAAACCACCTACAAAATTTATAGGAATTAGTATGTCTCTCTCAATAATAGCCTGAATTGCTAGACACGATGATGTCCGAAGTCCCACTACTCAAGAGGTTGAGGTAGAAAGGTAGCCACAACTTTGAAACTAGCCTAGACTACTTAGTGAGTTCCAGACCAGCCTCAGCACCACAATGAGAACATTGACTCCAAAAAACAAATAGTACTAATGATTATAACAATTAACTAAAGTAAATTATCTTTAATTCAAAGTTCAAAGAGGTAAACTTGTTGATTGGACTGAAAACAAGATCCAATGGGAAATATACCTGTCTGGCACCACCAAGTTTACCGAGTGAATAGAAGCAGACTTTGCTATTCTGATAACTGATAAAGTAGATGTCAAACCAAAACTAGAAGAGACTAAGATACTTCTTATTAATAAAAAGATTACTTAAATACAGATTAATAAAAAATTATATCATAAATATGACAATCATAAGCATGCACAAAAGTTTGGATAGAGCTTTCAGTTTTATAAAACAAACACCAAACAAACACACTTAAGAACAGATTCCGATATAATAATCTTGGGTTATTTTGATATGCCACTCTCGTCAGTAGGTAGGTCATACAGACTAAAACTCAAAGAATTTTAGAGTTCAATTTAGAAGAAACGAACCTAACAACCATCCACAGAATATTTCATCCGTATTAATTACCACTTCCATTGCTGTGACCAAATACTTGACAGGTGTTTAAGGGTAGAAAGATTAAGTTTATAGTTTAAGGAGATGCAACCCACCATACTAGGGAAGGGACCTAGGAAGGTGTGGCATAGGGTGGGGGAGAGAAGGCTGATCACATTGTATCCACAGCCTGGAAACAGAAAAAGATGACTACTGCTGTCCAGATCCATGTTCCTTTCATTTATTCTAGGCCTCCAGTCCAAGAGGTGATGCTATACACATTCATTTAGCCTTTGGGAAACACACAGACACGTGGAGGTATGTTTCCATGGTGATTGTAAATCTGATAGTCAAGTTGACAATATTAAACATTACACCCTCCAAAAGTCAGAAAGTACAAATTCTCAACAGAGCTTTCTCTAAGATAGATCACAGTTCAGGCCATCAAGCGTGTCTCCACAGTACAAAAGAATTCAAATAACCCTTTTTTATTTTATCAGATTGAGTTTCTGAAGCATTTGCACCAACACAGCCACGGTCTGAGGGGTACTCCTGTGAGACCTCACTTTAATTATCATGGACGCCCAAGTTTCTAGTCAGTGATTAGCCATACTTCTAACCTCTCTGGCCCCCAGACTCAATAGATTTCGTCCCTTCCGCTCGTTCATTTGAATGTCAACTTACATTAACTAATTGAATTCTGTAAAGTGGACAGCCCCCCCCACACACACACACACACTACTACTACTACTACTACTACTACTACTGTACGGAAGAAAGCAGAGGCAGAAGAACCCCAAGAAGTTAACACAGGCGCGTCACACTTCCAGACGCTGGCTCCAACTCCACCTTTCACCAGTGCTCAGGGGAAGGTCTATGTGGACCCTGAACAAGGCTACACACTCAGATGAACTGGGACAAAACCTCTCTGCTGTATCCAGTGACACCGCAGGAACTGGAGGCAGCCCTAGACAAAAGAATGGGGTCACTGGGTGGATCCCAGATTGCAAACTGGAGGTGGGGTTAGGGAGAAAGCAGAGCTCGTAAGGGAGGCTGGGTAGCTTTGCAAAAGGGCGAGACCTCAGAGATTATGGAAATAAAGCTCCTACGTGGGCGGGGCTTTGGGTCTTGGGCGTTTTAGGTGAGACCAATACCTGGACCCAGGTGCTGGACCCAGAAGGGGGAGGTTTAGACATAGGGGAGGAACGGACCGACAGTTCCGGGATGGGGGTGGGGTAGGGGAAGGACCAAGGCGGGGCGTGAACAAGACGGGATCTCGGGGGCGGGCCGAGGGCGGGGTGACCTCCAGGACTCCGGGTACTTCTGGGGCGGGGAGAAAGCCAGACGATCCCGGGGCTCCGGGCACATTCGGGCGGTTCCGGAGGATTGTCTTGTATATCCAGACCAGAGCGGAGGTCCTGGATTCGTAGAAGTCACCGGAGAATAAAACTGGGTGGTCCCAGGGCGGGTGCCGGGTGGTTCCCGGGCAGGAGCAGGCCAAGAAGGATGTGGGGCAGTCGAGGGGAGTGGGAACGGGGTGGTCCCGGGACGGGTGCTGGATTGGACCGAGGGTGGGCCCAGAGTAGGGGAGGCGGGAAGGGTGTGGGGCGGTTCCGGGGCGGGTGCTAAAAGGATCACTAGGGTAGGGAGGCGGTCCCAGGGGGGCGGGCAGGGGTGTGTGCCAGGTGGTACCGGGTATTGGCCGGGGGAAGGGCAGTCCCGGAGTTCGGGGCGGTCCCTGAATCTAAAGGCCCTCGGCTAGTCTGATTCTTGACTTAAGCAAAGTCCCGCTAGCCAACCCCTACTGGCCGTGTGTTCTGCTGCCCAGTGCTCATCAGCATGTCCTTTATTCCGGTGGCCGAGGACTCCGACTTTCCCATCCAAAACCTGCCCTATGGTGTTTTCTCCACTCAAAGCAACGTGAGCTTCGACTTTTGGGCTCAGGGGCGGGGAGGTGGGAGCTCTGGTCGGTTTCTCCGGAGCCTCGGTGGAGGGCGCCTGTGGCTCCAGTGCGGTTCAGGACCCGTAGCTGTGCAAGATACCGAAATTCAGTCTCGGTATATGTGGGCCTGTGCAAGAACCAGATGCATAGAGAAATGAGAGCAGTCACCCTTGCCTGGGCAGCAGGCCCATGAGACTGTGACCCAAAAATGGACGCATAATTTCTCAGGCCATTTCTTTACAAAACGCCGGGTGGTCGTTCACTTCACTGCTTAGTCTTTGACCCTGTAACCTCAAAAGTACCAGCTGACTCCCATAATTTTGAGCAACTCTTTTGAGCACTTCCTGACCTAGAAACTGAGGTCTAAGACACCAGCTTCGTTTACCTCTTGCCTAAATTCTTTGTGTTCTAGTGTGAGCTGCTAGGCATTCACTGAACTAATCACAGGTCTCATGAGGAAGGAGAAATGAACTTTGACTTGTATGCATAGTCTGACTTGAAAGAAATCTTTGAAAACGGTTTAGTGGAGCTATCAGCAAACATATAAACGGGTTCTTGGGTAGGAAACGCACATCCCTCTGAAATGTTTGTGGTATTTTCTGCTTGAGTGTTGGGGTTTTGTTTGTTTATTTTTATTTTTATTTATTTTGTTTGTTTACAGTGTTGATTCAGCTTTGTAAGCCATAGAACTGTGGGAACTGCTTGTACCTAACGGGAGTCTGATTATCTTTGCCAGGTCAGACAGGTAGCATTGTGGTAAAGTGCTTGGCTGGCATGCACCAGCAAAAGGAAGAAAGGAAGTGGTTCCTGGCAGTTGATACCTTTCTCCACATCCGTTGTCCTTTTGTATCCTGCCTGTGCTGAATGCCATGGTCAGAAGAGTCAAGTAATGGTTTCACAACCACCAGGCATGACTAGATGTTGCAAGGACAGAGTTAACTTGTCCTTTCCACGTTTGAGGTGTGTGGAGCCTTAACCTGAGCCAGCCAACCACCTTCTGGAAGCCGATTACTCCCTCTGGCCTCTTCTGATACTTTGCCCTCAGCCGACAGGCTCTCAGTTTTTTCTGGGAATAACAGTGGGTTAGGCAGGGACATTTATGCAGGCAGGCACATTGTGAGGACTTGGCTAGGTAGGAAGTTGGTTGCTTTCCCAGAAGAATCAGGAGCTACTGTTCCTCTGTGTGTCGCTGGAGACTTTTTAGACACCATGCTCTGCAGTTTCATCATCACCATCATCATCACCATCATCATCATCATCATCATTATTATCTTGGTTTTGTTTGGGGGGTGTCAGTGGTGGTAGTGGTAGGTTTTGGGGGTTTTGGTGTTGTTTTTGAGACAGCATTTCCCTATGTAGCCCTGGCTATCATGGAACTAAGTCTATAGACCAGGTTTACTTTGAACTCAGAGATTGCCTGCCTAAGTGCTAGGATTAAAGGTGTGTGCCACCATGTCCAGCTCCTTTTTTATTAGTAATAATTTACATTTTGGGAGCATTTCATACCCAACCACTGCATCTCTATCATTCCTACTCCCTCTCATCTCTCCAACTTCTTTCTTCCCTCTCTCAAATTCATAATCTCTTCTTTAATCATTACTGTTACATATATTCATATGTATATATAGCCTACTGAATCCATTCCGCTTTGCTCATATGTGCATGTGTCCAGGGCTGACTGCTTGGGATTGGACAACCTATGTACCTGGAAGCAACCATTGACTTCCCGTGGTTCTTCATCTATGGTGGGACCATGTGGAATTTTCCATCAGCAGTGGCAGGCCAACTGGTGTCATTGTGCCGGTCTTGTTCAGGCAACTATATCATTGAGAGTTCCTAGGTACATTTTCCTGGTCATGTCCAGGGAAAATGATCTATCAATAGGTGTCCTGGGCCTCTGGCTCTTGCATTCTTTCTGTTCCCTCTTGGGTGACTTTTCATGAGCCTTAGGAGTATTACAGATGTGTCTTGGGGCTGGGCATGACAGGATCATGGTTGTTTCTATCTGTTGCAAAACAAAACAAAAAAACAAACTAAAACTAAAACATTTCTTTGATGAGGGATGAGAGCTACTCTTACCTGTGGGTATAAGGATACATATTTAGAACACACTTAATATTTTATTAGTTTAGGAACATGGCAATAGTAGTAGGTTCTCCTCTTGAGTCTGTGATCTCTCTAACAACGAGCAGTTGGCCAGGTTTTGACAGCAACAGGCACGAATTCCCTCCTGTTGAGCACAGGCCTTAAGTCCAATTAGACAGCTGTTAGTTTCCCTCAGAATCTAAGAGCCACTATTACAGCATTGTGGATACCTTGCTATTTCAGTGATTGTTGGGATTCATAGGTGTTGGACCTGGGTAAGACTATGTATTACTCTCCTCCCTTGGCAACTTAGAAAGCACTAAAATGATTTAGTACAATTGCTAGGGTTTGTTCACATATGACTAGGCAGATAATGCAGATAATGATCAAGTAACAGAGATGACTCAATTAAAGAGGTTCCTCCTTGCCTTCAGCAAGGCATAGGATGATTGCCTCTGGGTCTTTCCTGAACATCACCTAAGTGGACCCTTCACTTGGATCCACTCAGCTTTCTGATCTTTGAGGCAGAATGGAGAGACTGAGGCCCAGGGGATTACAGAGCTGAGAACATACAGGTTCTCCAGGGAAGCTTCTAAGGGTTATGTGGGGTGGTCTATCCCTAACCCCTGGGGGCTGCCTTGAAGCTACTTCTCTTAGTTCACTGAAAAGAACAGGCACTGGAGACAGACACAGCCAAGAATTCCATCTCTCAGCTCTCATGGATCTCCTAGAATATGGCAGAACTGCTGCTTCAGGTGCCAAGGAAGCCTGGCTTAGTTCCAGGAGATGAAATCTTCCAACATGCGCAGTGCTGTGAGGTCAAAGACCAGCCTTGACAAGATATTTGGGCCTCTGTATTTATCTGAACCCATGCAGAGCTCTTATAGGGCATAAAGGAAATTCATTCATGTGGTCTGAGCACTGTGGCTTCTGCAGTTCCCTACAACCTGAGCTCTGCTTCATTCAAGCTACCACAGAGCTGATACTCCAAGTTACTACATGTGGAACACTCACTGCTCTGCTTCATAAGAGAATTGCCCTGAGCAAAGCCCTGGGCCCAGCATGAAAAGAGATTCAGGCTCTTGGGAAGAGGATGAGCAACTCATGACTACAGATCACAGCTCTGCTTTCTTTCTTGTCCTGGATCCTGATCCTCTGTCCAATTTATAAGGGTTGTCTCAAAGGAACCCATGAGTCCCTAAGTATGTGCTATTATAGTAAATATGCTGTGCCTGTCGGAACCAACTGTCATTCTTCTCCTAGCCAAAGCCACGGATTGGTGTGGCCATCGGTGACCAGATCTTGGACCTGAGTGTCATTAAACACCTCATTACTGGACCTGCTCTCTCCAAACTTCAGCATGTCTTCGATGAGGTGGGACATTGTGTCATAGATTGTCTCTGTTTCACCACCTACTTCAAATGAGATAGTAATTTCTTAGTCACCAGTTATCCCTGGATGAGTGGAAGCTGTTCTAAGACACATAGGTGGCAGGAGGTAGCTTTGACACACCTTAGGGAGTCTTCTCAGCAGAATGTGAACTCCTGAGTCCATTGGGTCTCTCCAAGTTGCCTATGAGGTGAGAATGTTCTGTCACCCTAGTTCCTTTATACACAGGGCTATTCATGCTTTGGTCTTTTGAGGTCCAGGAAAACCTTGAGAAAAGGAGCCATGAAACTTGTAGTCTAGATTGGGGTACAGCTTGAGACATCCATCCTGGCCTCCAAGTCCATGGGTGATGGCTTCCCAGGCCTTCAAGGGTACATACCTGGGGCATCCAGCCTTGCCTGAGTGTCTGTGTAGGATGGCTACCCTGTCATCCAGGTATGCAGTTGTTCCTGGGGGCCATCAGCTTGTCTACCATGTCTGTGTGTGATGGATGTAACTTCCTCTCTCATCACAGCTTAGCTCTTACCATCTCTTTTTTCTTGAAACACAGGCAGGGATAGTTGTGGTATTTACCAGGTACCTCTTCTGTTCAGGAGCTTTGCACGAATCCTTTCTGCTAGTCCTCCTGACCACTCTCTGCCACAGAGTCAGTATTGTTACTAGATAGATGGGACTTGTACAGTTCACGAGCTGCTCTCTGCATAATAGAATGTGAGCATTGATTGTGAGATGCATATCCAGGAGTAGATGGGACATCAAGGAAGGTGACAGCTTTCTTCAGCTCTATGCAGAGAGGACAATATGTAAACAAAAGTTACAATGTGAATGGATGGAGAAAAGTCAGGATGGCAGGAGGGATGGCCCAGGGATTTTCTCAGACACAACCTCCTCTATTCCTGTTTTGGTCTTAGACAACTCTCAATAGCTTTATGGGCCTGGGTCAAGCTGCATGGAAGGAAGTAAGAGCATCCTTACAGAACATACTGTCTGCCAGCCAAGCCCTGCTCAGAGATGACAAGGAGCTTCGGCAGCGGTAAGAATACATGGGGAAAGAGTGTCATGTCAGGGGAGATTGGGTCTCGGTAATTTTGGCAGTGCCCTGTCCATAGGACTGCTTGGCTGCCTGGCTGCCTGTTCTAGTACAGTCAGACCAACTTCATCCATCTCCACAGTCGGTTTGCATGTTGGTGGGAGGTATCTGGGCCTGGAAGACTGGATGGAGCCCCTAATTCTGTGTTTCAGTGCATTCACCTCTCAGGCTTCTGCTACGATGCACCTTCCTGCTACCATAGGTGAGTCCTGCTTCCCTGCTGTGCCAACCTGAGTAGTTTAGTGGGCCTAGATGGCTAGACAGATGCACTGGAACTCCATATCTTGGTGGAGTGAAAACAGATTGAGAACTCTAGGATTGCCAGCTGATCCCAACATGACCAAGCTTGTCGAGTAGTGAGCCTTGGCTCAGTTGTCACAAGCTTGCTCTTCCAGTGCAGCAGCCTAAGTTTGTGACTAGCTACATAGATACCTGTACAGCAATTCGCTTCATCTTCTCAGAAGTTTGTGAGGTAAGCACTTTGAGCTGTCAGGAGAAAGAGTGTTTTTCGGAAAGCCACAGGGCCCAATAGGGCCCATGTATGCATTTGGCCAAGCATTTGATTTGACTGAATCAGCAAGTTGCTGTCAGTACAGCTTCATAGCCTGAAGCAGGCATAGGCTGCTTCATCCTTGTGTGTCAGCTATGAGGGGAAGCCTCTGCTCTTGCCTGAGCAGCTGTGATCTGGAGAACGGTATAGCTTTGCCCTGGGAAGATGGGATTTCTTGAACAAGTTTCTCCATTCAGCAAAACCTTCCAGAGGTGCTAGTGGCCAACAGCTAGGTAGAAAGTGGGCTTGAGTGGACTCATCTCTTGCTTCTCTATAACATTATACTATGTGTTTTTATGGCAAACCAGTTGTTTTCTAGGGATCCTTCATCCTTTCCAGCTAACTGATGCTGTGACTTCTTGTTTTTACTGGTACGGGTGTGATTATTCTTGTGATAAATATTTTCACTGTTACCTCTGTCCACAGGACCAAAGGTGGGAAGTACTAAGCCTAGCCCAGACGTCCTCCTCTTGCTTAGTTGGCTCCCAACTGTGTTTCCTCTCATTATTCTGCCACTTCCACTTCTAGTCCAAGTGCTAGGGTCGGGGTACTCAGCTTTGCCTTGTGGGTGGATGCAAAAGATTTAGGAAGATGAGTAAGCAAACTACAACAAGTGAATTTTCTAGTAGAACTAAGTAACCCACTTATGAGAGAGGGGATGTCTGGTGCATGAACCCTCCATGTTCAGCTCATCACAATCAACAGACACGATTCTTTGTTCTTGGTGCTAAGTGGCAGTCACATGACAGGAGGACCCTCCATGTTCAGCTCATCACAATCAACAGACACGATTCTTTGTTCTTGGTGCTAAGTGGTAGTCACATGACAGGAGGACTGAACTGAATGGTGACGATTGAGCAAAAGTCTGCACACATGGAACTAGAACACAGTGAGGCCCACCCCAAAGAAGTGTTCAGTAATGGAGCCTTAGACTTGCCAGGATTTAAACTAACAGAGATATGGGAAATGAGGCTAAGGAGCAGGCATATATTAAACAAAGGTGTGGCAAGAGCTGAGCTGTGAGCTTCCCAGCTCAGGGCCACAGTCTGTCATATCCATCCACCTTAAGCAGGAGGCCAGAGACCGGCCCGGCCTGCTGTGTCCTGCAAGTGTGACGCTATTGTCCATTTGTCTGGACATCTATGACATGTAGTACAATGAGAGGGGTAGTGGCAGCTACTTCATATTTAAGTCTCACTTAGTCACAAAATGTGGACTTACTGTTTTTCTGTGTTAAGCAGTCCTTGAATCTTGAAGAACGGTTTGAGCCCCTCCTTTGGGGCCTGGACTCCCTCCATCTAGGTCACTGGCTGTTTGGGGTGTTCCCTCTGCAGGAGACTACACGGACTTCTACTCCTCTCGGCAGCATGCCACCAATGTCGGCATTATGTTCAGGGGCAAGGAGACTGCACTGTTGCCCAATTGGTATGTCCTAGACTGGATGCAGGGATAAACTCAAAGTCAACTTGCTTCTGTATAGGATGTTTTTCCCAGCAGCAAAGACCCTGTTTCTATTCCTGCACAAACATTGTGACCAAGAAGCAAGTTGGGGAGGAAAGGGTTTATTCAGCTTACACTTCCACATTGCTGTTCATCACCAAAGGAAGTCAAGACTGGAACTCAAGCATGTCAGGGATTAGGAGCTGATGCAGAGGCCATGGAGGGATGTTACTTACTGGCTTGCTTCCCCTGGCTTGCTCAGCTGGCTTTCTTATAGAACCCAGGACTATAAGCCCAGGGATGGTACCACCCACAAGGGGCCCTCCCCCTTGATCACTAATTGAGAAAATGCCTTACAGCTGGATCTCATGGAGGCATTTCCTCAAGGGAGGCTCTTTTCTGTGATAACTCCAGCTTGTGTCAAGTTGACACACAAAACCAGCCAGTACAGACCCTCTTTGGGCAAAGTAGCCTAGGAAAAAACCCAGAACTGATAGTGTTAAGGCCTTTAGAAAGAGCAGGCCCAGCATGACTTTAGGTGTCCTGAGCTATCCAGGCTATCATGGGTCTGTGAATAAGTCCTTTCAGCTTTCCTCTGGGGAGCAGACATGGGGATTCAACTCCCTGTGATGCTGCATCCTCCAGCTCCTTTTGTTAGCAAGCTGCCTATTACTGTTCTGTTACTATCCCTCTAGCATTCAGAAAGAAAAAAAGATCAGAAATCTAAATTACATTCGAATATTTTAGAGAAGGGAGGTTCAACCTGTATTATCTCTGTAATATAGAACATGTACATAAGGGAAACTGTGGGCCACTCTGATGTGAAGGAAACCCAGGCCAAAGGCTGAGGCCCCTCAGTTTGGTTCAGATGAGGGAGGGGACCCAACTCATCCTTGCTCCTCACTTTCTGATCCCTGGCATTTGGCCAGAGAAGATCTGGTATCCTGATGACAGCCAGCTCTTTTGAGGCTAGACAGTTGGCTGGGTTATTTCCCCTGTTCGAAGTCATGCGAACAGTTTCTGATTGGCTGGGAATAAACACAGCCTGGACCTGTGCAGGGCAGCAGTCTGTCATATCCACCCACCTTAAGCAGGAGCCTGGTGACTAGCCCAGCCTGCTGTGTCCAGCCAGTCTGACCCTATTGTTAATTTTTCTGGTGTCATGGACAGTGTCTGTGGCTGTATCACTCCCATCTGTTTCTATCTTTACATGGCTGTCTTCTCTCCTCCATGTCTGCTACCTTGCACAAGGACACTCTAGGATTTAGGGATGCTCAGATGATCCAGGGCTATTAGTTACATCTGAAAAGACTGTTTCTACGTCTTCTCGGGGGTTGGGGTATAGACAGCTCTTTTGCGGAGTTGCCACTCACTGCACTGCAGCCCTAACCTCTTGCTTTATTCAAATATAGGTATTTATCAGATATTATCTTCTCACCCACACAGTTCTATGTGTTCATCTTAGAGCACCCCTAACCCCACCTTACCTGTTTTAATATTTGGAAAAAAACCCTATTTTTTATTTCCTCTCCGTATTCATGTTTTACAAGTCTCTTCTGACAGTTTTCCCCAGCCTTGGATAGCTATTTGCTCCAAGTTTTATAAGTTATTCCCAGGGCTCCCTTTTATTGGAGATGGGCAAAGTCCACAAAGGAAGCAGCAGAGTGTTGTCTGTGATCAAAGAAACTTGGCTTCTTTATTGTCCCTCCTCCTCTTCCTCTTCCTCTTCCTCCTCCTCTTCCTCCTCCTCCTCCTCCTCCTCCTCCTCCTCCTCCTCCTCCTCCTCCTCCTCCTCCTCACTGTATAGCTAGCTCTGACTAGCCCAGAACTTACAATGTGCAGGAGGCTGGCCTCAAGCTGGTGGTACTCCACCCGCCTCTGTCTTCTGAGTGCTGGGATTGCAGGTGTGACCTGCCCCCTTTTCTTCTTAAAGCTGAATCTTTTTCCCCCACCCCACCCACGTGTGATTGACCACATTTGATTTCTCTATTCATCTGTCAGTAAACACTTGGGGATGTGTTTTAATTTTTGAATAAAGAGTGTATATCGACACTGTTTCTTTGTGAAGTTTAGTTTACAACATGTAGCAGTTTGAGTACCCACATCCTGTCACCACCCTCCTTTATCAGGCTCCACTTACCTGTGGGATACCATGGCCGAGCTTCCTCTGTTGTGGTATCTGGCACCCCAATTCGAAGACCCATGGGACAGATGAGACCTGATAACTGTAAGTGACTCCAGTATCCTAGCTCTGCTCTATTGCTACGAGCTCTGTAGCCTGGTATTGATGGGTACTTTTTTTATCTGCCGTCTTTCCAGCAAAGCCTCCTGTGTATGGCGCCTGCAGACTCTTAGACATGGAGTTGGAAATGGTGAGTTATGTGTGGGGTTTTGTTGAGTGGGATCCACAAAGCCCTGTGGCAGTAAAGCTCTCTTTCTGGGGCAGCACTTCATACCTGTCTGGCCACAAATAGCAGCTCTGTGTCCCCATGTGCCCACTGAATGCAGTTGATGCTCTTTCTTCAGATTCTGTGTTTGTGAATTCTCCCACTTGCTGAAACTTATTTGCAACCCAAATATTAACACAAGTCATTGCCACACAGAGAAGTGAAAAATCTGAGTCTCCGGATACACACACTTGTCCCCAACTGAGGTTCCACCAGCCTCCCTGTCTTCTTGTTTCAGGTCTCATGCTATAAAAACGTGCTTTTTTTTTAGTCTGTTTTTCTTTTCATATTTTCCACATTCTTATGTGATCTGAGTGCTTTTATTCTTGATAATGCCTCCCAAGTGGAGGTCCATTGTGGTCCCCTTACTGCAAGAGGGCAGATGCCCTTTACAAAGACACATGTTAGGAAAGCCTCACTCATACCTAAGTTGTAGCGGTTGATGGGGATGCAGTGTTGATGAGCCAACACTGTGTCAGCTATCCTTAATAGAAAGAGGCAAAATATGGTTAGATCAAGTGGCTTTCTGTTCTTTTGATGAGTGTTGTAGCCAGAGGCTGTGAAAACCCAGCTTGTTGCATCTTGTGGGAGCACCAGGTCCACTTTGTTCCATCACATTCATGGTGATTTTATACAATGTCGTATGAACAACAAGCATCAAATAAATGAACAAATCCACCTTGTTGTGCAGGTGGCAGGGCCTGTATCACTTTAGAACGGCTTACACTAAGGCTCCAATCTTTATTTAAATTAAGCATTTTATTTTGAGAGTGCTGAAGACTCATATGTGGTTGTGGGAAATGAGGTGGAGATCCCCTGCACTTGAAAGACATGTGGTCCTCCATGCCTCGGTGCCTTCAGCTCTTTTTTCTGCGTATCTTGATGAAGATTTTACACTGTTTAAACCTTATGTCAAGGACAAATAAAACAGTGACCCTAGTTCCATGAATGTAGATGATTCTGCGATGTCCAAGATGAACTCCCGCATCCCCCACATTTAGTTTACCCAGACATAATTGGTGGTTGTTCTCTTGGTCCGTGGCTATCAGACAGATGCCATTCCTTTGGGGACAGGTTGGGCTGTGAAGTCAACTTGTCAATCCTCCTGTCATGAACGTACCTGATGTTTTAATTTTTTACAAGTGTCATATGCTGTCAGATGTAAGGGTAGGGAGGATAGAGAGCAGGGGAAGAAGCAGAAGGGCCTGGAGTGCCCTGACAGTCAGGAATAAACTGTCATGGCCTGGGGAGGACAGGACACACAGGAGTACAGTTCCCATCTTAGAGATCTCGTGAATGAACGCCAGGTCCTCTGGCAGCCCTAGTCCCTGGTTGAACTTTGAAAATATTTCCTTCTTGCTCTGTAAGCCACAGTGACCCAGAGTGACAGGTCATCTAGATTCTAACCAACGTTCTCCATGGCAGGCTTTCTTTGTAGGCCCCGGGAACAGATTCGGAGAGCCAATCCCCATTTCCAAAGCCCACGAGCACATTTTCGGGATGGTCCTCATGAACGACTGGAGTGGTAATGCCTAGTGGCCCAGCTTCCTCTGATATTTTGTTCTGAGAGCACACAGGGGAGTTGCGTATGGGATAGGAGGCCTAAGTACTGCATGGATGGTACCATACAGTCTTCTGACTCTGTGGGTGTGGGCCAGTCCCAGCTTCCCTGAGCAGCTTTCTCACACATGGAAGGATGGAGCTGACAGAACCTAAACCTTTATCAAGCTCTACACACTCCACTCACCGTTGCCAGCACCATCATCTGCTGATGAAGAGCTGAATATGGAAGGATTTTAGCCAGTGACTGAGTTGAGACTTACTATTCATCAGCCCGGCATCTGAGTCCCAGCTCTGCACCCTGATACCATGTGTAACAGGAAGTGGGTTCAGAAATCTCAGGAGAGGGCCTTCCCCCATTGAGGCCCTTTATAGGGATTGCCCTGTAACCTTTCATTGTACCCCAGCACAGTGCCTCCAAGGACCTCTGTCTTCATACTGAATAAATACCTTTCTTTTTGTACCCTGGGAGAGCTGGTTGGCCAGAGAGGTCCATGTAGGACAAGGGCAGGAATCAGGTTGGAATGAGTCTGTAAACCATTGTGAGTCGTAAGCTTGCTGTCTTCCCATAGCACGAGACATCCAGCAATGGGAGTACGTCCCCCTTGGGCCATTCCTGGGGAAAAGCTTTGGAACCACCATCTCCCCGTGGGTGGTGCCTATGGATGCCCTCATGCCCTTTGTGGTGCCAAACCCAAAGCAGGTAAGCACCTTTCTGTTGAAAACCATGTTCTAAGTTCCTGTTTCTGCCCTTTCCTGTTGCCCTCTGAACAGATAGAGAGACATGGTGGTGCTTGGAGGATCCTGGTGCAGTGTCCAGGCAGCCATGGCTCCAGGAGTTTTCTTCCTCATAGAGAAAAAGGGTAATATTGTAGTTTTCAGAGTTCAGGGAAACTACCTGGCAAAACCATAGCAGCAAAAGCTGCCCCATTGCCCTATTTTGGTTTGTGCAATGGCTCCCTCTAGAGTCTAATTTGCAGAATGCAGTTTGGAATAGAGGCTCTAAGGAAAAAAAAGTCTCGGACAGAGTTCCCAGCACCATATCCCACCCCTTCACTACAGTCACCCTGCCCTTATGGCCAATACCTTGAAGGCCCTCACTTCTCTCAAACATGGCTCTGGCAAATGACCTATCTGGTCCTCCCTATCTCTGGGTCTAGCTCTCCCCCAGAGGGTTCTGCTCTGCTCCTGGCTCTCTACCCTCCCTCCCCACACTCTCCCTGCCATTGTCTCACCAGCCTGTATACTGCTGCACTTTCTCCCTCCCTCATCTGTGTCACCTTATGCTTGAACAGTCTTGGAACTTTACCCAGCACATTGGTTCTTCATAGACATTCCTGCAAGGTTTTCACTCTGTCTCCTTGGATCTTCCCCAGCCGTTCCCACCACAGCACCTGTCTCCTGTCTCTCTCTCTGTCTCTCTCTCTGTCTCTCTCTCTGTCTCTCTCTCTCTCTCTCTCTCTGTCTCTCTCTCTCTCTCTCTCTCTCTCTCTCTCTCTCTCTCTCTCTGTCTCTTTCTCTCTCTCTCTCTCTCTCTCTCTCTCTCTCTCTCTCTCTCTCTCTCTCTCTCTCCACTCAGACCTGTTGGGCCCTTGCTTTTAATAGTGCCCATCCTCCTTCACCGTCCTTCCCCCAGGTCTATCTTCACAGGATGTCTGGACGCCAACTGCCCCTGTCCTTCCCAAGTTCATGTACAGCTGTCACCACTCTTGCCCCTTCCCAGATAATCAGCAGGTTTTTCCCCTAAAGCAGTTTCTAATTTAACCCTCCATGCACTGGGAAGGAGCTGTATTCCCCACAAGCATCGTTTAATGGTCACACTGTTACCATTAAAAACACACAGCTGTTCAGACTACCCAGAATGATCTTATGTCCTGATAAATGATTTTTGTGCGTTTTTTTTTGGGGGGGGGAGGAGGGACAATACTGTTTGTCCAGTGTGCAGCATGCTGCCTGGACATCAGCTGCCTTTCCAGCTGTTCCAGCACCAAAGATGGCTGACAGCTTCACTGCTGCCAGGCACTCTGCCTTCCAGGACATCCACCTTGCCCTCTCTATTGTGCTAGCCTTTTCTTACAGGTTCTGGGGTCCATCTCTGACCTCCCATTGTCCCCCTCCCAAGTCTGTCCTCCCCCAGCTTCCTGAAGGATTGTTACTTCCTGTGACCTCTAACCTGCACACACACCTCAGCTTATTTTCTCAAGTGTGGCACATGTGACCTTCTGGCCAAGGACAGTGTGCAGAGACTGGGTCCCTGGAGAAGAAACACTGCTGCCATATGGCAAACTCTGTATTGGAAAGCAGAGGCTGCTGGGAACTCAGCCCTCCTGTTAACCACAGCTTTGATGTGCTCTTGCCTTTTAGGACCCCAAGCCCTTGCCATATCTCTGCCACAGCCAACCCTACACATTTGATATCAACCTGTCTGTTGCTTTGAAAGGTATGTTATGGGGTGAGTGGTATTGCCTAGGCTCAGCAGGCAAGGCTCTGTTACCCCAATGGATCCTGAGCTTTGCTAGGTGGAACTAGAGGCACTTGCTCCAGTCTAGAGGCTGTGTGGAGCTCTGTAAAGAAAGAAGAGTGTGAGGGCCATCCTCCAGTTCAGATGCATTGTCCCACACTGGAGGCCTTGTCCTCTACTTGTTCGACTCTGCAGCCTTCTAGCCAGAGTCTACCTGGTCTGTTCACATCTGTCACTGCCTCTTCCTTTTCTCTGCAACCTAAATGTGTGGTGCACTTCATCAAATGCCTGTTTAAAAGCCTGATCTCACAGGCTCATGAGACTGCGAGAAGTAGGGCTCAGTCCTGAGCCATTGTTGATGGCCTGCCTCCACTGAGCCTGTCTAAAACTAAGCTGTGGTGTGAGGGGCTGGCTCTACAGGCCAATCTGATATGAGGGGCCTACTATGAGGGCCATGGTGGAGGTCTGGTCTCGGCTCTACTCATGTCCAGCTTTGGAGCTTGGGCAAGTACTGAACAATGCCCTAGTTATAGATGATGGTGATGACTAAGAAAGCTGGTTCTGAGCAGCACCTGTAACTAAGAAGGGGCAGGTGTCATCCTCATGTTCAGGGTGGGAGAGCACTTGCCTGGGGGACACATTTAGAGACACTAAGTTCCTCAAGGCCAAACTCTAGCTAGCCCCTAATACCCTCAATTTCTCTCGTTTTATCTGGGATCACACACAGGCTCTGTTGTGTCCTTATGACCAGTTCCTGAGTTTCAGAAGTAGCAGGAGACTCCGTTTCTGAAGGATCAAGTAGCAGGATGCTCCACCTAGGAAGATCTATAAGCCACTGTCCCTGTCCTATTCTTTCAGGTTTCTGGTCAGGAAATTAAGGCTCAGAGAGGAATGATTACCCTGAGCCACTGAGAGAGCTAGGACAAGGGTGGACCTATGTGCCAGGATCGTAAAATCCAGGCTAGTGTTTTCACTCACAGACGTACCTTTGGAGTGCCTTTCTATCTTGCTCATGTTCTGAACATTTCCCTCTGTGTCAGTGAAGGGTGCAGATGGGGAGGGACAGGATGGGAGTGAATCCTGGCACATCACATCCTGCATGGTACAATGCTGGAGTGACAGTTCTGAGTTTCCAAGCTGGCACCAGAATAACAGTGTTGGAAAGTAGTGATGTAGGCACTCTGACCTCCCATGGGACTGAGCACACTTCCTGTTATAGAGGGGCAGGCAGCCCAGAGGGAAGAGCTGGGTTTGGAGGGTGGAAGCACTTTCTAGTGGTTCATACTGATTCAGGACATGGCAGCATTCACTGAGCTCTTGAGTGGAGAAAGGACTGCTGGCATCGGTGGTGAATTACTGCACTGTCTGTCTGTCGTTACAGAAGTAGAGCAGATAGACCTGCTATCCCAAGGGTAGCAGGCTGTGCTTGATCAAGGTCACATGTAGGTTCCAGCCTATACTGTCTTCAGCAGTCCAGTGGATATCAGGAGCATTGTTTTAAAAAGTGCTTTGAAGCCATGTCTAGATTCAGAGGCACGCACACCTCTGTCAGCTCGTGATGGTTGCTATGGCTGTGGGAGAAGGAACTGATAGCATGGGTGCACATCTTTGCCCTTCCTAGACTAGATGGCTTCAGTGAGCATATCCCAGCTCTGACATCTTCCAAGCTTACTGTTCCACAGACTACCTGAAATCAAATCAGAAAGCTGGAAGCAGTTTTCTTCCTGGTCAGCAGGACTAAATCTGCATAAGTATTACTTCTCAATTTCTGACAGGAGAAGGAATGAACCAGGCAGCTACCATCTGCAGGTCCAACTTTAAGGTGAGTTTGGAGGCCATCAGACTTCCTTGTGGAAGGGAAGAATGTGACAGGAACAGGAGATATTCTCTTCCCCTGGGAGTGGAATGGCACGTCAGCCTGAAAGCCTGCATCACAGAATCCCCTCAAGGCAGAAGCTGCTGTAAGAAGTGACCAAAGTTTTCTGGGTGCATTTCCCATTCTATAAAGGCCAAGCCTCTGGATCCCATGTCCTGATAGTCTGGGCTGAGGAAAGGGCTATCTGTGTGCATGTGGGGGGCCTTGAAGTTGACAGGGGGTGTCTTTCTTAGCCACCTTTCACCTTATTTTTGAAACAAGGTCTCTCATTGAATATGGAGATCACTGATTGACTAGGGTGTCTGTCAGCAAGTCTCAGGGATCCTCCTGTCTCCACCTCCTTAGTGCTGAGATTACAGGCACACACTGCACTCAGATTTTTATGTGGGCCATAGGATTCATTAAAACGTGGGCCCTTGGGCCTGTACAACAAGCTTTACTAACAGAGACCTCATGGCAGCCCACTTATTTTTTAAGCAAATTTTTCCAAATATTTGTTAGTTTTTAAATTGTGCAAGTATGTATTTTTGTTTGTTTGTTTGTTTTGGTTTTTTGAGACAGGGTTTCTCTGTATAGCCCTGGCTGTCCTGGAACTCACTCTGTAGACCAGGCTGGCCTGGAACTCAGAAATCCGCCTGCCTCTGCCTCCCAAAATGGGATTGAAGGCGTGTGCCACCACTGCCTGGCAGAAGTATGTATTCTTAAATGTGGGGCCATCAAAAGGCAGACTTTTAATTGAAACCACAGCACACACACATGTACAGATACAGTACAGATTTGCAAATGCCAAAATTGTATGTGAAAACAATGAAGAGTTTTCACAAAGAAAGTGTACCTCTGCATCCAGTCTGACTCATGCCAGAAATGGGAATTCCAAGTCTTCAGTAGGCTGCTGCCTCTTTTCAGCCATGCCTTCCTTTTCCCGATGTAGGCCACATCTCCTTGTTTCTGTTGCTGTACACTGACTTTGCCTGTTTATTGATTTTATAAGGGACTGTTACAGTGTATATCTATTCTGCTGGGTTTATTGCAGTGCTGGATTTGTGAGGTTCAGCCACCTTGTTTGTAGTGAGTGCTTGTTTGTCTCCCTACTATACAGGATACCACTGGGCCAGCTCCACAATGGGTGATGGCTACTTGGTCGCTTCCATATTTTGGCTGTTCTTGAATTACTGTCAGCATTCTAGTACTGTCAGCATTCTATTGGAGTACATATGTGCACATTTCTGTTGGGTATATATCCAGGAATAGAACTGCTATGCCATAACACACAAAGAGAGAGACAGAGACACACAGAAAGACAGAAAGACAGACAGAGAGAGGGGGGGACAAAGGGGGGACACATGCAAACATGTACATTCACAAATATACAAAGCAGAGTGTATAATTCAGCCTAAGAAGACTTTTTAATAACTTTCCAAAATGTTTATCCAAATGGATTAATGTGGTTACTTTTCTGTTGCTGCTATAAAATATCATGGCAAAAGCAACTTAAGGGTTTGAGTTTGAGTCATAGCAGCAGGCGCTTAAAGCAGCTGGTCACATCACAGCCAGTCAAGAAACAGAACAAAATTTTTATGCTCAGTCCCTCTACCTTGCATTCCATCCAGGACCCAGCCCATGAAATGCTTCCCTCCAAATTTAGGGTGTGTCCTTCCACCTTCATTAACCTAATCAAGAGAATCCCTCACAGGCGTGTCCATAGGCCAACCAAATCTGGACAGTCCTTCATAGTGGTTTCTTCTTCAGGTGGTTATAGATTATATCAAGTTGGCAACTGAGATTAGCCAGCACACGGACACGCCCACTAGTGACATCTAAGAAATTTTGCTGCTTCATGTATAGACAATATGTAGTGTTTGCCTTTTCAGCTCAGTCATTCAGGAATCCTGTGACTTCTCTTGTATTTTCCTACTGGCTAATGCAGTTGCGACCTCTTCAAATTTTCATTGGCCTCTTGAAGACTCTATGAAGGGATGCATTTGTTTTGCATAGCATTCCTTCTAGATAAAAGAAGTAAGGAGCTTGAGGAGAAACTGAGGGAAGAACCCACTTCTGAGGACTGGTTGCCTGCCTGCATGGCTGTAGAAGGGAGACCCAGGAAGTTGTATCAACCTGGAGGCTTGGGCATCTGAGTGCTTGAGGCACACGAGCCTTGGCCTCACCTCCAGCCCTCTCCTTGCCATCTTGCTGGAACATTCTGTTCAAATCATTTCAGCTTTCAGGGCTTGGGTCAATTCCAAGGCCTACGCTGGAGGGTAGTCAGCCAGGCCTTAGTACTACAGAATGGACAGTCCACCAGGAATGCCTCTGAGAACTCCCAGGCTTGAGGTGGCCATGAACATAGAGGCCTGAGGGCTGAGCAGGCCCAGATTTCAGGCATCTTGGAAAAGATTGTTGGAGAGATGAGAGGTTCCAGAGCAAATGAGATTAGGGCTGGTGGATAAGGTGGGCTGCAACCTCAGCAGGTGAACAGCAGGTCATCTAGAGGGAATAGAGGAAGGAAAAATCTCAATTAAAATGAGGCAAGCATAAATTATAAGTATGTGTGGAGTGGGGAGGGCAGGGAAGGCATGCAGCAGGCTGACTAAATCCTTCCCAGAAAGCAGGATGCCCACACATGTCCTATTGTGTTCCTGCCCCCAGCATATGTACTGGACCATGCTGCAGCAACTCACACACCACTCTGTTAATGGATGCAATCTGAGACCTGGGGACCTCTTGGCTTCTGGAACCATCAGTGGATCAGTGAGTCTCAAATGACCCATGTGGGTCACCAAATATAGGCAAATTGAGCAATTTGGGGGATAGAGAGCTTCCCTTCTACACACAGACCAAGAGATACCTGTGTAAGAACCAGAGCTTGACTCTGTCTCCCCAGAAAGCAGAAGCCACACCCATCTAATCCTCTGCCCATTCCCAGCATGAGGAGACTTCATGGCTGCATTTTTCTCTCCTACCCCTGAGCTACCATGACCTGGGAAGAGTGCACAATTTTGGGGGTGGGGGGTGAATTGGTTGGCTTCACTGTGAGCCCCTGGCCATGTTGATTAGGGAGTGACAGTCTCATGCCAGTGTAGAATGTGGGACATGACACTGTCTAGGGTTGTGAGCTGCAGTCTATGGAGTAAGAGAGCACACTGAAGTCAGTCTCTAGTACACTATAGGCACAGGACCTTGAATAGATAGCATGCTTACAGGAAGAATGAAGGCCCAGTCTATTGAGCCACCAGGCTATGTCCAAAGTGGCCTCAAAGGTTGTATGGGCCCCCAGTTCTCACTGTACTGTCCACACTAGGGCTGACATATCACAAAGATATAAACACATGCCAGCTTTCCCCTTTCTTCTTATAAAGGACCCTGATAGCTTTGGCTCCATGCTGGAACTGTCCTGGAAGGGAACAAAGGCCATCGATGTGGGACAGGGGCAGACCAGGACCTTCCTGCTGGACGGCGATGAGGTCATCATAACAGGTGTGAACCATTGCCCCGTAGGCCAAGAATACCCATCTGACAATGGAATGGTCTGTCTCCTTTGTACTTATAGGCCTTCCTGGATTCTGTGTTTGCATGATACACCCTGGGCTAGAGCCTGGGTTCCTGGGGACTTCATGTCTTAGTGTCCACACGGGGGAAACACTGTGAGAATCTCTTTGCATCCCTTCTCCTGCCCCAGCGGTTACCCAGTTATGGTTGGGCCCTTGCTTTCTGGACTATGTCTAAAACAATGGTCAGGGTCTGACCTGGAACTGGGGTCAGGGAGGGCATGTGGTAGTGCCCGAAGGTCTAGGCAGCCCCTTTCCAGGAGTTTGGGGAGCTCATATCTTTTGTTGCTACTCTGCCTTTCACACATTTATTAATAGCAAGGAAGGCACCTCCTTGGTCAGAAGACCACTTCTTGTGGTCAGAAACATTCCAGTGACCTCCCAGGAACTCACACACAGTGTGACCATTTCGGTACTCAACATTCTGAGACTCGATTGGTCTCATCTTGATAAGACCAAGTTGATAATAGATCTATAGGATTATGTCAACAGCTTTGCCCTTGAAAATGTGCACTGAGACTCTGCGCATGGAGAGCATCCTGGAACTCCGGAGACGAGGACACTGGCTCACACTGCTGCATCATTTATGGCCTGTTGTACAGGGTACACAGTGAGACTGGCACTTCAGACAGTGAATAAGGAAGTCTGACTTCTCCTCCAGGCAACTGATCTGTAGAGTCTCAATTCTTTTCATCTTCAGAGCATCTAAAGCATGGAGTATGTGCTTCAGCTAAAATACTTGAATCAATGATGATGTGTACCCAGGTCTTCTTGCTCTCTGTTGTTTTACACATCTGTTTCCAGGGAGTCTAGAATCCTGACCTTCCTTTGATGGGCTCCTCTCCGAGGGGCATCCCTCCATATGGCCTAGAACCATTTCCTACGTTCTCACGGGCTCGACTCTCAGCCCACTGCCACTCATTTCCTCTTGTGTATCTTCTGGTCTCCCATACTTCCTTGATGCTGTCCTGGTACGGATAGTCTGTCCTGTGAACTGGAACCTTGGACCCATTTCCTTATGGTCTGATGAATAACTGTGCAGTTAGCATACTCTACATATCCCACTGATGCACAGCTGGAGCCCTCACAAAGCCTCCACAACAGACCAGTCAGACCTGCTCACAGGGTCCTTAGGCTCACTCCACACTGCTCCTATCCTGCCCAAGATCCTCTCGTGGTACCCCTCTGCTGCCCCATTCAGTCTATCCACTTGGCATTCGATTCTGTGAGGGCCCACTCAGCCTCCTACAGCTACTGTAGGATCACATTCCTTAGAGCCTGTGGGCCCTCCCCCTCAGCCCAGCACAGCCTTGCTCAGCCTTCTCTACCACACAGGCAATCACCTCTGTCCTCTGCCAGCACTCACTCAGAGCTATTCTAGTCAGCAGTATGCCTGTCGGCTCCCATACCTAGCTAAGGGCTCCTGTTCATTTCCTGTTATGCTGTGATAAGGGCTCATGAGCTCCATGGTCTTCTCTTACAGTTCTGGAAGGCAGAAATCTGATATACAGGTGCTGAGGGGGCTGCACTCCTTCCAGAGGCCCCATAGAAAGGCCCATTCCCCTTAGGCATTATTAGTCACACGTAGATGATTGGAACTATAGGGACCTTGTGTGGGGGCCATCTGCAAACTGTTCAGGGGCTTCCTCTGGAGATGCCAAAGGCTGGCTGTATTTATTAAATATCTGCAGAGCACAGCTGTGTTGGAGGTATTTCTACTTCCACTTTATTTTTTTCATTTTCACCCAAGCCTTTTGGAAACGTGTCATTGCCCCAGTTTTGCAAAATAAGATGATGATGATGATGATGATGATGATGATGATGATGATAAACTAGGAGAGAATAAGGGAGGTGAATCATGGCAGATCACACAGATGGCAAAGGCAGGATACAGTTCTTGCTATGAGCTGCTCTCTCCAAGGCTAGACCCCTGTATGGTATTCCAACTGCTGCGTGCCAGTTTTGTCTGGTATTGCTTCAGTGCCTGCCAGCTAACCCAGGTTCTTGCTGTGGTCCCATGGATTGGGTAAAAGCACTTTTTGAAGTGTTGATGTGGAAACGAGGGAATTGGGAGGGGGGCTACGGGGGAAGGTAGATTGGCTCTTTAGTGTCAGTGTGACAGGACCTGAATAAGCTTCATCTAACAATACAATACTGTCCAGGCAGCTGTCAGGCCTAGGAAAAGGGACTCTGGAGCCGAGGCAGACAGCCTCATGGTGTTCTTGATAATCCTACCACAGAGGGTATGGAGTGTCTTTTTCTATACGGTTGTGGGAAGCAGAATTCACGTGCCCTGGTTTATCTTCCCTTGGCCATGGGGCACTGTATACTGCCACCAGGGCCTGTATCTTCCAGGTATCTCTGACTCTTTCCTGGGCTTCCTAGACTTGTCTTTATCTTGTCATTTTCCTGCTTTCTGCCTTCTCAATTGGGAGACAAATCCCCATGTCAGTCCTTGATGGCTGAATATGTAGTAGCTTCTCATGTAGTTCATGTGATACTCTATACAAAGTTTTCGTGGGTACCCAGTCCTCACCCTCCATATACAGAGACCATAACTGAAATCTGCATTCTTAATCAGTGTCAACAGAGATAGATACAAGCAGAGCCAGAATCTGAACCTGGCCCCCTGCCCAGTTGTGACTCCTGTCTGTGAGGTGATGGCACAGGAGAAGAAGAAAGTAAACCAAACACTATCAGTTTGAGCAAGTAGCTGCAGGCATCAATCCCCAGCCTTGGCATTCTGCTCTGGACCTGCAAGGACCTGTTCCTGGGCACTTCTATGCCCACTGCCCTTCAGCTCACAGTTAGTTGAAACCTCTGCCTTGTCATCTGCAGCACTGTGACACCAACCAGTTTCCTTTCCCACAGTCATGTGGTGGTGGCTTCTCTTCACACCTGCCTCAGGGTCTGTTATTCTTCACCACACAAATGTGATGCCTCTCTTTTCCAGGGAGCCACTGGGCTTCTTGGCCTCCTGTCTTCTTAGTAGTATGCTTGAGTTTTCTTCTGCTGGCTGCTGGAATTTTATACCTTTCCATTTCTTCTTTCTCACATTGAGTAGCAGGAGGCACAGCTCCAGGGAGGGGACCTGAATCCAGGTTGGGGGAGTGTAATGAAAGGCAAAGCTATGAGTTAGCTTCTATACTGAGCAATGCCACCTTTGTCTTCATGCTGCCCCAGCCCACCCTTCAGCCTCCATGTGCCTCAAGCCTAGAGAAGTAAGTCCGTCGAAGGAGTTTTAAAAATCTGTATTAACTTGATTCTGTCACAACTGTATTGAAAGCTTCTTCCTGTTCATTTTAATCAAGACTAAGATTCAACCCCTTAAGATGGCTTCTTGGAGGTCTTTGTGACTGTCGTCTCATGGTGCCCTCATGACAGCCTTATAAAGCAGAACTAACCAATGCATGTCATGCCTATTTAGTGAACTCCTTCTCACTCATCAAAGCCCAGATCACATGTTCCTTTCTGTCTGCACCCTTCTTACCACTCTGCTCTGCCAATACACATCTATCCCCCATCTCTTGTCTGGTCCTGATGCTCCCACTAAATAGACCTTCCTTTAAGACAGGGGCAGGCTTATCTTAGCCTCACATCTGTTGAGAAAGAATGGAATAGATGAAATCATAGCTGAGGATCTTTACTTTAAATGTTACCCAAATGTTGAATCCAACCTTCATGACCATAGAGGATGGACTGCCATTCCTCTTTGCAGGGAGGACTAAGTTCTGAGGAAACACATTGCTCTACCATCTAGGTAACACTGAGAAGGTACTCACATGGACCAGGCCTTGTCCTCAGAGTTTTCTATACACTTCATCCTTGCAGTAGGCTTGTAAAATGAGGTGGACATTAGATCTAGTCACAGATGAGAAATCTGAGATCTCAAGGGATGCAGGGTCACAGAGCCAGTGGGTGGAGAAGATAGACTTTAAAACTCAGGGAGTTTAACCTTGGGCTCATTTATAGATATAAGCCTTGAATCTAGACCTATGTGTGGGGCTGAGAACTCCCAGAAAGGCTGTGGAGTGTGGCACTTCTTCAGGGGATTCGTAACTGGGTGGTGGGCCTGGGCTCTGGCTCATGTGCTCCCATGAGGTTCATGTATGTATGTCATGCTGACATGCCTGCCTACCTCTGGCTCAGCATCCCATGGCTATCTGGTCCTGCAGCTACCTGGGGCTGTATCCAGGGAACCTCCAGCAATGTGGCTGATCCCACCCCTACTGTGTTTCAGGTCACTGCCAGGGGGACGGCTACCGTGTTGGTTTTGGCCAATGTGCTGGGAAAGTGCTGCCTGCCCTCTCACCAGCCTGAAGCTCCAGAAACCACAGGACACAACCTTGCCTTATGAGGATCATGCGGCCACTGCATCAGTCAGGACTGAATAAAGCTACTCTGATTGTGGGAAGTGTCACAGAATTCTCTGTTCTTGGTTTTGTCCAATGGGGCAGTGTATGTTGCTCCTGTGGAGGCAGTCATTAGTTCATCTTCTTTTCAGGTGAGAGGCTGAAGATGCTGGAATGTGGGAAAGAATGACTCCTGAAGTACTCAGCACTCTCTAGGAAGATATGACCAGCTGTGCGTGTTGTGTGTGTGCGTGTGTGTGCACAGCTTTGTGTATAGGCATGTACATAAAGAGAAATACACACAGATACACACACACACACACACACAAAGACAGATGGGTAGGTAGGTAGATAGGTAGGTAGATAGATAGATAGATAGATAGATAGATAGACAGACTACTCTTGAGGCTTCAAGATCCTAATCTGTAGTGTAGGATATCTAGCAAAATTCTCTCTGTTGCTGTCACCATGTAACCAAGTCCTAGGTGTACACCTGAGCTAAGGGTAGGATGGATGAGGGTCCTGGTTCTCACCTCTCTCCCTCAGACCTATCGGAGCCTGAAGTCTTCAATCCCCATCCCACTGTACACTATAGCCCTTGGCTCAGTTTCTGGGTGATCACAGGAGACTAGATATCCATGACTCTTCTTGGGATAGAGAATGAGAATACAAGCATGCAAATAATTAATGCCCTTCATTATTCATCCATGAGCTCTGAGGCTTTCTGACTTTCTGGAGTCTTATGACTTTCCTGGGCTTCTTGTTTTGCTTGCTTCTTGATTCTCATAACCCTCACCCTGCCTTCTTTGTGGAGGAAATAGCTACACAACACCCCACCCCTTCCTCTGCCCCTCTCCTCCCTGTTCTGAAATGTTCCTTGAGCCTTAGGATGTCTGATTATTTTCTCCCATTTGTATCTTAGAATCAGCCCACTATATCACAGCAACAGTCACACATGCTCCAGTTTGACCCATTGTGAGACTCCATACAAATCGCTGCCCACTATGAAAAAGAAGTTTTCTCCACGATGGAAGTTGATACTTGCAGTGATCTGAGAATACATGCACAAATGTTTAGGACCTAATAGGCACACATTTCTGCCTAACAAACAATAGCAGCCACTTCCCCAATGACAGGGATTTGTCTTGGTGTACTGTTTTAAGCATAGGTTCCCTCTTGTAGAATAGTCCTTAAATCTGTTCTGAGTGTGGTTGGCTGTATCTCCAACAGTCAGCTCACTATTGAACCATACCAGTAGGCACATCTTGCCTGACATGTTTGCACAACACCAGGTCAGTAACCAAAGAGAACAATCAGTGAAAATTTTTCCTCTGAGGTCTGTATAGCATTTTCTGGCTGTACAAAACCTACTCGTAGAGGATCCTCTAGCTCAGTCTCAGCTCGATGCCTCTAGGTCCTGTAGCCAAAGCATGCAATAATTTCAGCAATACAGACCTAATATCCACTTCTGGCATGCAACCAACAGCAGAGGCCATAGTCACGTCTGTGGCCAGCAACTTATAGGGCATGCAACAGCTACAGTCTCCCTTCCAGAGGACACTATCCATCTGCCTTGCTAGCCAGAAACAACTGGAACAACTGTAATATAGAATGGACTTTGAAAGGCTTAGCTGCAGTGACTGACCTACAAAAAAAAGCAGTATCTATCCCTTTTCTATTTTATTTATTTTTTTAAAATTGATACACAAATTATACATATTTATAGCATGTGATGTTTTGATATGCATGTATATTGTTCAGAACCAGCTCCAGGTAACCCTGTATATCACCTCAAACATTACTTCTTTGTGGTAGAAGCAATCAGAATCCTTTTTCCTAGTGCCTTTGAATCTGCAGCACAGTAACACAACAGAACTTGTTTCTTAAACTGTAACATAGTACTCAGTGATCAGGTCTCCTCCTCCCTGCTTCTCCAGAGTCTCTGGTAACCACCATTCTCCTCTCAGCTTCTGGGAAAGCAACCTTCTTAAAATTCTGTATGTGACACCATGGGTACTTGTTTTTCTGTGCTGGGCTCATTTCATGAAATGACCTTCAATTCCATCCATGTCCCAATGACAAGATTTTATTCTTTCTATAGATGAATCAGATTTCACTGTACTTAGGTACCACATTTTCTTCATTGGCTCATCCCTTGATAAATACTTATAAGCAATCCAGCTTTGAGCAATTGTGTATGGTGCTATCATCAACATGGGAGTGGAGTCCTTTGAAATGCTAATTTTATTTCCTTTAGATATATGAGATCATAGAATGTCTAGTTTTACATTTGTGAGGAACCCTTTGTTGTTTCTATCATGGCTGTATTAGCATGTCTTCCTGCCAATACTGTGTGACTCATTGATGAGTGGCCCACCCTTAGAACTGGTATACTGTTATACTTGTTACAAATGGTCAGCATTGGGAATCAGGATGAATGCTTCTACTAGCAAGCATGGTGGGAGTCTGATACATTGGAAGATGGCTTTGTGCTGTTTGGGGCTTATTGGACGAACCAGTGTGCAGAAAGGGAGATTGCTGCATTGTCAGGCAATTTCCCCCATATCTCAAGAGCTATGGAATTACTGCTACCCCACGGGAGCAAAGGAGATTCACTCTGGAACCCAAGGTTTCACTGGAACACTTGGTACATCTGGTGCTCTGTGTCTCCATTCTGGAAGTCTAGGGTTCAAATTCCTAATTAGCTCTGTAGAGACTCTGATTTTCTTTGTCTTGGAACTACAGTTCCTCGAGCTCCTACTGTCTTCTCCTGGGCGTTCTAAAGTGCTTCCAGCTAGATCTGCAAGGCTTCTTCCTAAGTTCTTTGGGCAAGTGTTAACTCAAAAGAAACAGAACAGAAACTTGTCTCCTCTGTGGATGAGGTAAAACACCCCCACAGCTGAGGACTATTCAGGAAATGTGGGGTAGGAGGAGAAAGACCAAGATTGCTGTCTACACCAGGCCTTGTGACCACTACAGAGGAAGTTGTGCTAGCCTCACTGCCTTACACTGGCTACATTCTAGTGTAAGGTCTGGCTGGGAATGGGACAACATTGACATTATCTGGGGCAATATGGCGTCCACAGGACTGTTTCCTTAGGATCCATGTTTGCTTCCCAGTCTTAGCAGAGTTCATGATGGATGCTGGGAGTTCATGATGGATGCTGGGAGTTAGTGATGGATGCTGAAAATCCATGATGGATGCTGGGAGTTCATGATGGAGGCTGAGAATCCATGATGGATGCTGGGAGTCTATGATGGATGCTGGGAGTTTGTGATGGATACTGGGTGTCGCTTAGGGTGGGCTGTGCTGTCCATTTTTCAGTTGCTCCACTGTGCTGACATACATAGACCCGATTACTCAGCAGTCCTACCATTTAGTATCTATTATTTTTGGTCAGTGGAAGACCTAGAAAGGAGGCAAAGGGTCCCTCCTACTTTTTACTGCTCTGAAATTGTGCAAGGACTTTTTTTCTGGTTCTAGGGATTTAACTCAGGCTCTCAAGCATCTTAGGCAGGTGCCCTACCGCTGAGCTACAGTCAAGCCATAAGCAAGAATATTAGATGTACCTGTGGTACCACTCCTCTTGCCTGATTCTATCCTGCAACAACCTCTGGGATCTGTTGTCCTTCCTGGTATCTTCAGGCCTAGATAAGTCTGCCTCACTGAGTGCTGTCCTTGGTATCCGCCACTCTGTTTCCCTAAACACTCAACCTCTGTGAACATACTTTCTTTAACTCTATTAATAGTTCAAGCATGCCCTCTCTCATTTGCTAACCACTGGCAGGTACAGACGGCCATTCCTAAGGTAAAGGAAGGAAGGTCTTAGTGGATGTCAAAGATGTATGGAATCAGCACAGGCCAACAGAAGTGGGCATGATGGAGGTTGTCTTCTGGACAGAGACAACCTATATCTATGCTAGAGCTGATGTGGAGAACTCAGTGTGGACACTTCTAGGCAGCTGGGTCATCAGCTACAGTCTATTATGGATAATATCCATCCTACATGGCAGGACTGGTCAGTTCTCAACAACAAAACCATGGAACAAGCACCCACGTTGTGGAAACTAGACTTTGCAATTATTTCACCTTGGTGCTTAAAAGTAAGATGGACCTCTTTTGAAAACCTCTGGGATTCTTAGGAAACTTTTTTGGGTGGAGAGACGCTTGTTTTCATTCCAGCAAGATGTGTTGGGTTAGGGGCAAATATCAATGACGGAGTGCTGGCCTCATGTGTACAAGGCCATGAGCTCCATACCCCAACACAAGATCACTCCACCAAAATAAAACAAAGCATGTGGACATTTGAAAATTAATTGGCAAAGTAAAGTGGCTATGATAACCATTGATATGCCACACTGGGGCAGTCGGGTCCCAACACTTGGGTCAATCAGACCCTGATCATGCCCAGGGACCACCTTCCTTCTGATGTCTATCAGCTGCTTTTCTTATTTCTGAATATTTTTTTATCACCCATTTGTCTCTGGGACAACTGGGTCCTTTCTGTGGCCATCACACACACAGATGGCCCCAATGCTGCAATTACACAGCCACGAAAGCACTGTGCATCTGCCTTGCTGGAGGTGACACGGAGGGACTGCCACACAGCTCGTCACTGGCAGCAGCTTTATCCCAGCCACTAGATGCCTTTGTCTGGAGACTGTTACCTACTCTCTGCCATCAAGAGTTTGGCTTCTTCCCTGCCTTCGGCTGACTACCCTCTTCTCCCACGTCTCTTCATTTCCTCTCTGCCAACTTCCAGCTTTCAGCATTAATATTTTGCTGCGATGTTTCCTTCTCTATTCACAACTGCAGGCTTTCTCTCAATTAGCAGAAACTTGAGAGAAGAAAAATTTGGGATTCTTCCACCTTTTGCACCTTCACATGATCAAGTGACAGAGGTGGGGATCCCCCTTTCCTTCTTGTGTGTATCTAAGAAGGGGTGTATTATAAATCTGCCTCCTCTCCTCTCCTGAGCAAGCCCCAGGATCAGCACAGCCGCTTCTGTGTACTTCTCAGCATAATGGGAAAATAAAAACAATATGAAAAGTATTTGGTATAGTGGTCTGCAGTGTCATTCACATGTATGAGGGGATCCTTTTTAAAAAATAAACCTTAAAAATGATTTTATAAAAGGAGTGGGAGGAAGCTAGGAAATCATCTCGGTAGGCAAATGCTTGCTGTGCAAGCGTGAGGACCTGAGCTTTCATTCCCAGAACTTATGTGAAAGTGAGTGGGCACAGAAGGGCACCTCTGTGATTCCAGTTCATCTGTGGGAGATGGCAGCCAGAGGAAGGAGAATCCCTGGGAGCTTGGGGACCAGCTAGCCTGGGGAGTGATGTGGTGAGCAACAAGGAAGCTGAGGATCAGCACCCAAGATTGTCATTTGACCTCCAAACATGCACTGTGGCAAGTACATGCTCACACTAATACACCAGGACATGTACACATACACATATGCCCATCTCTCTCTCTCTCTCTCTCTCTCTCTCTCTCTCTCTCTCTCTCTCTCTCACACACACACACACACACACACACACACACACTGATACAGACAAGGAGCAACAGTGGGAAAAGCTGCTTGGGAAGTGATTCTAGTTGAATGAGCATCTGAAGGTACATAAGCAATGGTACTTATGGACAAGTACGGCTTGTAAGAACATGCAAATGAGAAGGAGGGAACACAGAAACCACTGTTTTGTTGCCATGTCAGAAGCTTGACTCTGGGGGAAGAGGATTGACATCACCTCTTTTCTCAAATGTTATTTCCCCAGCACAAAGAAAATATCAAGGGCTGTAGGTGTGGGGCATTGTCTGAGACCAGAGGTCTTGGGGAGGGTTTCTCAATCAGGGATGTACTGCCATCCAGGGGTCTGGCTAACACATCTAACTGGCCCTGGATGCCCAGTACCATTCTTTAGGTCTGGGGAGGAGATGCGTGGCTTCTGGCAAGTTCTTCATGTACAAGTGTGGTTTGCCCTTCAGCAGGTAGTCTGAGGAGCACAGCCTGGGGCATCCGATTTTCATCTGAGAGCTCCAAAAGGCCACTACAGGAGGTCTTCAGAGCTCTTTAGGTCTCTCCTTCTTCCTGCTGTTCTGTCATTAACAGCTGGGAACAGCCTCTCTTCCCCCCATTGACTTTGTAAACCCATCCTAACAGGTTCCCACAGAAGAGCTTGCTGTCTCTGAGGTAGGTTTCTGAGGAAGGCTGGGCTGGAAGTGATGTCTCAGTACCAGGTTTGGAGCCTATACCATCTGTTCCTTTGTGCGAGCGTGTGTGTGTGTGTGTGTGTGTGTGTGTGTGTGTGTGTGTGTGTAACACATGGCTTGAGTGTGGGTGATGGAAGAGATCGAAGGTCCACAGCACAGGTCTCTTTTGACAGGGTAGCAGGTCCTACCCTGGAAGGACACAATAGGTGCACCTCACATATGTGCAAATATTTGACAATAGTGACAATGATCTGATCCTGTATGCCTTGGTGTAGGGTGTAGACACTGTATCTACACCCCATGTGCCTTGGTGTCAGGTGTAGGTCACTGAATGCTCTGCAGGCCACTGTGAATGTGGCACTGGCTGGGAGGTCTGGCTCTTAGAAGGCAGGGAGGGTTCTTTGCCTAGGGTGAGAGATTCAGGAAAGGACACCGCCGTTTGCTCATGTTCTCCCATTTTGTCTCCATGACAACCTTATGAGGTAGATGTTACACCCCCATTTTATAGATGACAAATTTGGAGCTCACAGGTGCTCATTTATTTAGGGGTCACATAATAAGGACAACAGGAATTGAATTGGGGTGGGGAGGGTCGTGGGCTCTGACCTAGAATCCTTGCAGCAAGGTCAAAGACATAGGTGACAGTGTGTGAGAGAAGAGGATGAGGGAAAGACCACAGAAGAGACAATCTAGTCTTAGCTCCCACTTGTAACATGGCTGCCTTCATGGACAGACAGACAGACAGACAGACAGACAGATAGACAGACTGATTTCTCCTTCCCATCTTACAGTGAGGAAATGGAGGCACCAAGAGGTGAGGTGACTTTTACAGCCTTTGAATAGCTGAAGCAGGACTAGAACCTAGATCTTGCCTGGAGCTCCTGGGATGCAGAGCTTCTGAAGGTTACTGG
The DNA here is from genome assembly GCA_019843965.1 of Rhynchomys soricoides. Classification (NCBI taxonomy): domain Eukaryota; kingdom Metazoa; phylum Chordata; class Mammalia; order Rodentia; family Muridae; genus Rhynchomys; species Rhynchomys soricoides. Next base: position 2,649,872 of record JADRCH010000182.1, on the reverse strand, counting down.
GTGAAGTGATTTGTGTGAGTACATTGTAGAAAGTCAAATAGATTAAAGGACTATATTCAGCCATGGCCTAGCCAGTACACTCTCAGTCACTAAAAACAGCCATGGTTTCTTGTGAGGCAGAAGATACTTAACCTATCATATGAATCAATGCAGCATCATGCATATGGCGTGAATTACTAAAAAAATTCCTGTAAAAAAGACATGAAGAAATATATCAAAAGGATGGCTTCCGGGAGGTTGGATTTTATCTGCCATTTACCTCCCTTTCCTTCTATTTATTTCTGTTTTCCCAGGTGTCTAAAATGCACATCTCATTTTTCACAGGAAAAATATATCCCTTCTGTATCTTAGGGTTTTTTAAAAACAAAACAAAACAAAAACAAATACAAAGAAAAAGAAAAAGTTTGGAAGTAGCTGTGTGTCTTGTGAGAATTTGCAGGAGAAGCCCCCTGAAGTCTCCATCTTTCCTGTCCCATCACTGCTAGTCTGTAGAGGGTACTGGGCTCTCAGCAACCTCACAATGCTGTGTAGTTGAAAGTCAGTCTCCTCCTGACCACTGTTTACAGACCAGAATGTCTGGTTTTCGTTCAGTTTGCATAGGTGCCCAGGAGCCTGGGCAGGAGACCATCACCCTGCTGTCTCCCAGTGGAGTCCCAGGATGCCCCCACTTCCTGAGTCATGGCTTAGCATTCCTCTCTCCAGGCTTCCCCAGACTGCCTTGGCACCAGCATGCTGGCATTTCCCTCTGGTGGTCATGTGAGAGCCAGTAAGGCAAAGGTGAGCCTTCTCCATCTCTGGGTGGTCCTAGCCACTCCCAGCCTCCAAGTGCTTGCAGGATGTTGGCTAGGGTGTGCAGAGGTGTGTCCAGGACACTGTGACCTATCCTGTGCCTCAGTCATCCAAGTGCTGCTCCTCCCAGGTTGATGTGGGGATGGCACTGTAGGGGTCCATGATGACTTTGGCACAGCGAATGATCATGACTATGAGGAAGAGGCAGAGGAAAACGAAGCAAGCCAAGGTCAGCCCCTTGTCCACATCCACATAGACGGGCTCGGGAGTAGGTTCCTCCATCCTGCAGCAGTGACTGTGGGATCCCAGAGCTCTGGCCTAACTGGTACCATCTTCTACCCCTGTAGAGAGAGTTAGTCAGTGAGAAGTCAGGGCCACTTGTCTGTGTAAGCTACCACCAAGGCAACAGCATACAGCTAAGGCCACCCTATCTAGGGGCACTCATATGGTTGCAACCCTGTACCATGTAGGCAATGATTGTTTCTAGAAAGATGCACCCCAAGGTGGACTGTGACAGTGACTCTCAACAGGACATAGGTGGAGTGGGTTGAGGGATCAGCTTGGGGCCAGTGCCCTGTAGCTGCCACCACTCCTAAAGCCTTTGTCATGAGAACAACACTCTCCATTCAGCAAAGGCAGTGGCCAGGCGTGATCAAAACACTTTAAAAATGGTTGGTGAATATTTCTTAAGAATTTAGTAGAACCCAGTTTCTAAAGAAACTGAGGGCTGAATAGCCAGTAGGAACAGGTAGAAAAGAAGCTGCTGTTGTACCTCAGTGGGAAACAGGGGGAACTCATTCTTCCAGATCTTCCCAGGGGCTCAGCTTTCTTTGACAGGTATGGCAGGCACAGAAGGGGCAAGGTTGGAGCAGTCAGGCAGACCCTAGCCCGGTTTCTGCTGCAGCTAACTGGTCTGTGCAGCATCGCTCAAGCACCTGGGGATGCCTTACAGACTTCCAGGCCCAATGCTCACCCTGCTGAGTGTAGACGACCATACCTGTTTTATGGGGACCTGTGCATTAAGTAAAATTGATCCTGTGTTCAAAAATCCAGCATAACCTCTGGCCCTGGGATCAGCTAGTTAACAAATAGGTGGGTTGACAGTAGCCTTGAGTTGGGGCAGGTGAGGAGGACTAGCTTAGTTCCTAGCAAGGTCAGTTGCAGGGCAGAGAGCATGGGAATGAGAGGCCTGTCCAGCTCCCTACACATGTTCATTTAGTAAATATAGATGCTCACCTATGAAACTGGTAAATGAAAGCCAACACCCCACACCCCAACCTCAAAACATCCTCATTTCCCCTTAGCCCTCTGTCCTCAACCATCCCCGGGCCACTGACCTGCCAGCTGGAGTGATCACCACTTCAGGAAGACCCTGGGTTGAGCTGTTCCAGGAGACAAGATGGACAGACAGCTGAGCATCCCAGCTTGAGCCAATGAGTCAGCGTGGCTTCTCAGAGAGCAGAGCTGTAGGTGGCTGGAACACAAGGACAGAGGACTGGTTGTTTCTGGAGACTTCTACTCCAAGTGAGACCATGGCTGGGCAGGAAGGAAGGGTGCCTTGCAGCGCCTCCATACACTTTCTGACTCATGGTGGTTTTTCTTTTCTGTTTTTCCAAATTCTTTTTTTTAAATTGCATACAAAGAAGTGGGTTTCATTGTGGCAGTTTCATACAGACTTTGTTTCACTGGTCTTTCCCCCCTCCTCTGCTGCTCAGCCTGATCCCTGCAGAGACACCCCTATTGTGATTTCAAGGACATTTATTCTATTACCTTCTTTTTCTTCCCCTTCCCAGCCCACCTTTATGATCTCTTTCCTCCCCTTCCCATTGCCTCCTTTTTAGCTTCTTGTGATCCATCTCACTGAACTTCTTCATGGTTTCTTTTTTTTAAAAGTATACTATTTTTATTAATTATTTGAGAATACCATAGATGAAAAGACTGGGTTGCGGGAAAGTCCAGGCTTGTTTGGGGTCTCAGAGCGATGCTGCAATGGCTCTTGGGGCAAGCCCAGGTTTCTACTATTCCTTCCCCAGGTTTCAGGCCCTGCAACCAGCATGGTCTCCGCTTGGCCACTTTTTGCTCCAGTCCTCCGGTTTTTCAAGAGCTGACTGAAGTTCTGGACAAGTAGCCTCTGGTAAGTGTCAGGAGCTCTGTACACTGTAGGAGGTAGACCTCAGTAGACTCATTTGTGGCCCTCTCATGCCTTGTCTTGCCCTCAATATTGTAGGCTCAACCCGTGGGAATATGTTCAGTGTTTCCTGGCCCAGAGGTGAGTGCCAACAAAAGAGCATATTCCCCTGTGCTAGCCTTCAGATGGGGAATACCCATTAACTTTAATGACTAGGAAGGCACAAGTTCCAGCTAGCTGTTTCAAAGTGAGGACATGATATCCAGGAGGGAATTTAACATGGAATGCAGCTGCTGTGTCCGAGGAACTGAGCCATATACCTTCACCAGCTCCTGCTCAGTAGGCTCCAACATAATTGCATCCTCTTTTGGCACTGATGCAGCTTAATCCACTGTTTATCTTCCATACTTTGGCTGCAGGTAAAAGGTTTATATTGGGGGCTCTGGACATGGTGAGCAAGTGACATTTAAGTGGGGAGTAGTTTCTGGGTTGACTCTGCAACTGGTCAAAGTTTGTAGAATCATAGCTGGGGTATAGACGAGCCAAGCAGCAGAAAAGAGTCCTGCCAGATGCCATGGAAAGTTAAGATGCAAAATAAAGAATACAAACTCAGGAACTGGGAGAAAAGCCTCAAAGTTGTAGATGAACCTAGAAAGAAGGCGCGCACAACTGCAATGATGCATAGACACAAGGCTTGTGTGCAGTTTGCATACTCTGCCAGGCCAAGGTGGAGATGCTCAGGGAGGGTCTCTGCCCATCCTCTTCACTTTATGTCTTTTCCTTTGGGGAACCTGATTGGACTCATACCAGCATTGGTAAAGTTTGCTAAGATGCTTGTTACAACAATGGATATCCCACAAAGCGAGACCTTATTCATTTGTTTGTTTTGAATCATTTAAGTATAAATTCAAATTCAACAAAAAGTCATAGAGTCAAAGTCTGCTTGATGGGGCTAGAGAGATGGCTAACTCAGTAAAGCAAACCTGAAGCACAAGGAAGGGCCCAAGTTTGATCTCCAGAATGCCAGGCTTGTTGGCATGCCAGCTTAGTACCTACTTGGTGAGTTCAGAACAGTGAAAGAGAAGAGAAGAAATAAAAGGTAGACGACTGTGAGGAATGATGCCTGATGCTGTCTTCTGGCCTCAGACTGCATGAGTACACATGTGCATTCATACCTATTCACATATATTCTCTCTCTCTCTCTCTCTCTCTCTCTCTCTCTTGTCTGTTTGCAGGTAGCTGGAGATCTGCTTGTGCAGATACATTGAAACATCATCAGAATTGAGAATACATTTCTGGAATTTTGTCTCTCATCCTGTCAACATAAGTCCAGGTCTGCCACGGCGCACATCTGGTGGGTGTCTTCAAATGTGTTTGCCTGCTGCTTTTTTTTGTTTGTTTGTTTTGTTTTGTTTTTGTTTTTTGAGACAGGGTTTCTCTGTGTAGCCCTGGCTGTCCTGGAACTCACTCTGTAGACCAGTCTGTCCTCGAACCCAGAAATCCTCCTGCCTCTGCCTCCCAAGTGCTGGGATCAAAGGCGTGCGCCACCACTGCCCGGCTGCCTGCTGCTTTTTAACTGCTGCCCTTCTTCTCTGGGAGCCAAGTGGACACAAGGCAAAGCCAGAGTTCTTCCAGACAGCCCACTAAGGATTATTACTACGCATTGATTTAAACTAGCTTAACAGCACATGTTAGTATCAGAAGTGTTGTGAGTGAAACTCACTCTACCTTCTGTCAACTCCATTTACACAATGAACCAGATGCAGTTTTGTGGGTCTTGTTTGATTTTGTGGGGCAGGGTCTCAGTACCTCAGGTTGTCCTACTGCCTCCACCCTGAGTTCTTGGCTTACAGGCATAAACCACTATGCACAGCAAGTGTTTGCACCTTCGCACAAGGCCACTATTGCCATTAGATTGAGAACCCACTATTGTGATCTAATCTTTTTGTATAATTTTTTTTATTTTTTAAATTAGGATATAAGGCACTAGTTACTATGACCTTTGCAAACCAAGTGTGTTTTAGTGGGTCTCCTCTCCCTCTCTCTCCACCCCTGCTATCCCTGATTCCTCATTGTAGCTCCACCTTCAGCAACTTTTTTTTCGTGAGCAATGTGTATATCAGACCACTTATGATCCTCTCTTGCCATCTGTCTTAATCTTATACTTCCTAAAATCCCTCCCTTCAAACCACTGTGAGCATGTGGATCTGGGGTTAGAGTTCCATACAGGGCAGTGAGTTGGTGGAGGGCACTGCCACCTTAACAGGCTGGGCTGGACCCACCCCTTCTAGCCTCCAGATGATAACTCATGTTTGGCCTCTTCCCTCCAGGCACCATAGGCAGAAATAAAAGTATTGAAAGAGCTTGCCACTTGCCACCAAAGGGATCAGCAGCAGGCTGCAGCGACATTGTGAATTCATGCAGGGCAACCCGAATCAGCGCTGACCATGAGCATTAATCAGCTTGATCTATAAATAGAAGCCGAACCATTATAGAAGGTGACCTGTCTGAATCACCTCCCTAGATGACAAATTGCTTAAGTGGATGGCATTTACTCAGGTCAGAGGGAACCAGTCACGGTGTCGAGTGGGAGTGTACCTGGTCCCCTCACTCCTCTATCCTAACACTTAGTTGAGCTGTCAGGATGGTGCTAGCTAGTGCTTGGTAACTGATGATCGAAGCCATGGTGACCGTCAGGGCTGGGAAAAGCATGGCTGGAGGAACTAGTAGAACTCAGTACTGGGCTTAGGATGTAACTTCCAATATCTGAACATCTCTAGTCTTTCAGAAGCCTCCGAAGCAAGAATGCAGCATGTCACAGCACTGTTTCGGGGAGGAGAAAAGAGTGCTTCTGCTAAGAGCACGTGTAGTGATTGAACCACACTTTCAGCTGCCATGCCTGTTCTATTATGTGGCTCTGTAACCTGGCACTTGTGCTGTTGCTTTCTAAGATTCCCCCTGTCATTCCACACACACAGCCTCCAGCCCCTGAGCACTTTTCTCCTAACAGCTCACTACTACAACTTCCTAGACTCTTACTATTACGTTTGTAAGGATTATGCTCCTAATGTGTTCCACGTACAGAACTGAGAGTACCTGAGTTGTCACCCTGGGGGGGCCCATAGCTAAAGATGGATGCTGTAAATTGGGGGAAATGCAGACTCTAGGCTTGGGTGGAGACAAACTTTGTTATATAATTTAAACATCAGAGCACCTTGGCGCCAGGAGGTAAGAATGTCTTTGTCCCAAAGCTGTATGTTTACTGGGCTTCTTGTTTAACTTCCCACAATCCCATGGTGGTTTCTCATGGAGCACGCTAAGATTAAGCCCCTTACATCAGTCATTGTCTCAGAGACTGCTTTGACAGTCAGCTGACATTGGCTTCTTTTATTTATCCCATACTGAGATGTTGAACTCACACTGAAAGCCAGAGTAGGAACATAATGTGTTTGTGATGCTCCAGTGAGTTAGACCTAATTCTTACCCCCAAACATTTCTGCCTATCACATCGAGGGGCCAAAAGTGAAAGAATTATGATGTTGATAGCATGAAGCCATGTTCTCTAGAAAAGGCCACGGATGGGGTTGGACAACCTTTTGATAATATTGAAAATTTAGACACACCACTCATGAGTCTCCATGGCCATCTCAGCAGCAGTCAGGGTTAGAGAGGAGAGTGTCCAGAAAGAAGGCCTGGAGGACTTGGGTCCTTAGATTAGTGAATCTCCAGGACAGTCACTGGAGAGACATAATGTTTTTTAGGTAACATAGCAACAGAATCACAGCCAGTTTGGGCTAAAATGGACAGAATGAAATAGAATTTTGCATGCTGATGAAGGATACACTACTCTCAAAACAGAGAAGATGGGTCTGGGAGATCAGCCTTAGCACAGAGAACATAGAGCGTGGGTGTGAAGGGAGCACTCCAACCGGACAGAAACAGAATCTCGGGGTTTGGAGACTGCTGAAGTTTTTCTGATTGGATTTTTAAATTTCTTGGGACTGATGATTCCTGTTCCCCTTCCATTTGTTTTTCTCCTTTTGAAATGAGAAACCATTTAACAGCTGTTTGGCACCAGTCACACCACTGTATTTTTGGAGAAGATCATTTATTTTCCAGGTATGTATATAGAGAGGAATTTTCCCTGAGGTGGCTCATACTGAAGCCTCACCCTCTTCTTACAGAGATGATGTGATTTGGGACCTCGATATGATGCTGCAGGAAGCTGAAAGTTTGGGGCATGTTGTAGTGAAGCTGATATATGTAGGGACAGCATGAGTCTTTGGGGCCAGAGAGTAGACTGTGGCAGGTTGAAAGTTACTTCCCACAAATTCACAATAATCCTTGGAAGGATTTTGAAGGGACTTCGAAAATGTGATTATGACAAGGACTTATTATTCTGAGTTGCTCTAAGTAATCACAAGTATCCTCTATATGAGGCAGAGGGAGTTATGGCCATAGTAGAGGAGAAGACAAGGTGACCACAAGCCAGGACTGATGCAGCCAGGAGCCAATAAATTCTGGCAGCTCCTAGAAATGGAAGAGACAAGGAATAGATTTCCCCCGTACCCCTGAACTTCCAGAAGTAATCTAATACCTTGTTTTTAGTCCATTCAAGGTGTATTTTGGACACCTCATCTCCAAAACCATAAATACGTCTTTTTGAATTATTTCAACTCATAGTAACTGTCATATGGGCAATGGGAAACTATGAAGGGAGTCTTGAAAAGATTTCAGAATAGCATACTTTTATTCATAATCCTTACTAATTTATCTTTGATATGTCTTTCTCTATCACAGTGGTAGTCATTTGTGAGCCATTTTAGAGAAGACTCTGCCCATTTGTCACTGTTTCTGTGTGGTTACAATAAGCAGTCACTTTCTGCTTTGGTTCTGCTTTGGTTTGGAACAGGGTTTCACCATGTAACTAAGTCTGGCTAGTCCTTTTGATCATCTTGTCTAGTCTGTCAAAATCTCTTCACTATTCCCCTAAGCTTAGAGAAATGGGAACAAATCTGCCAAGGACACACAAGACAGAGAGCATGGTATTTGCCTACCTGATGAAGATTGACTCACTGGCATATTGTCAGAAAAATTGCACCTTAAAATCGAACCAAGGACCAAAACAAGGGAAGAAATTGTGCACCAGCTTTGGGCATGTGCTGTGATGACAGACAATGTCAGTCATACAGCTGGAGAAAGGGAGAGAACGAAATTGCACAAAGCTACGGAAGGCCTTAACCAAGGTATCACCTAGGTTGTAGCATCCAAGTGAAGATATGAATCCTTGCTAGTGCAGCTTTACCTGGCCCTTCTTTTGACATGCTGGTCCATCAGGCTGTGGAGCTCTACCTTTTTTGATGGCAACATTGGCAAGCCAGAGTAAGAATACCAGGAAAGGCTATGAGAGAAGATTAGGTAATGACCTTGCTTGGCCTTACACTAAATGACCTTCCCCTTCAAGCAGCCTTGGGGAACTCTTGCCCCTTACAGAATTACTGTCACATATAACACCCTTATTTTGATGGTCCATCCTACAGACGGACACTACCTTGTCTCTGTTTATGAAGGGCATCAACAAACATAAAAAATTCTACACAATTGTGCCATAGTCATGTGAGAAAAATACACATCATGGAGATACCTGTTCATGGGTGCAAATCTTGTGTGCATTGGTGGAGGACTTTGAAAAAGGGTAAATCTTCCTGTCTGCAAAATAAGGCATGTCTATCTTAGGGGGTGTTGACAAAAGATAAGAGCTGCTTTTCCTTAGCCTGCACCTTCTCACAGTCTCCCCTTAGCCTAGGAATAGAATGTCCAATAGAAAATTCTGGTGAATTTGGTACCCATGCTGGTCTTCTCTGAGCCTGCTTTCTTGTTGAGCTTTGCTACCTGGGCTGACACAAGTATGTATCTATGCTTCTTGGATTTATCTTGCTGTGAGGCCCTGCTCTACTTAGCTAACATAATTGGTGTGTACCTAGGGATCTGGATTCTCTTGTTGGCTCTAGCCACACCCCTATGCCAGTGATTCTCAAGCTTCTAATGCTGCCACCCTTTAACACAGTTCCTCCCACTGTGGTGACCCCTGACCATAAAATTATTTTGTTACTACTTCATACCTGAAATTTTGCTACTGTTAGAAATCATCTAACATGTAAATATCTGATATGAAGGATATCTGATATGTGATCCCCAAAGGAGTCATGACCCACAGGCTGAGAACCACTGCCCTATACCGTTTTTCTCTTGTTTAATCATCAGTCTAGGATCCAGCTTGGCTTATGAATGACCTGCTAAGAACATTCTTCTGATACCTAACTCATGGTGTCTCCTACCAGTGTTTCCCACTGAAAGGGAGAGGACACCCACAAAGCCACATCCCACACCTGGCATATGATGACATGTGAGAAGGCTGAGTTCTGTTCATGACTGGCTTTTATGCCTCTTAGGCCTTCGACCTTTAACACCAAGGAGAGCTTTTCTGCCCCTGGAGCTGAAAAAACTGATGCAAATATATCTGCTGACAACAAAGGTCATCATCTACCCAAGAATCCAATTATACTTAAAAGAGGAGAGAAAAAATAGAAGGAATATTTTAAAAGTTAATGAGCAGTTAGTTCCCTGAGCTGAAGAAAGAAAGCCTTACATCTTTTAGAAAGTTCAAGCAAATTCAAGACACTTCAGAGGGAGAGAGACTCCATTCTTCTTGGTGATAGCTTATTTCCCAAAGATAACCCTGTCGTATATAAAAAGACACAAAGAGAAAGGAAACAATGGGTTATCTGTAGAGAGGGGAAAATCTCATTCCTAGGGTCATGTAGGCTTTCTACAGTTTATATCTGAGGAGAACATTCAGAGGGCACTGAGCGAGAAGATTCAGCACTGGATAGGACTGTGCACCAGTGAGAGCAACAAAACTCATTTCTTCAGGCAGTAAAAGACCTTAATGACTCATGCATGCTAGACAGACACAACCCTCATAGCAACAGCAACAAATTCTAGGACGCGGTACTTCTGCCACCAAGAACAAATAGAAGTGAGCAACTCAAAAGGGTAAAGACATGAGGGAATGCTCAAAATTAATAAGGCAGTGATCCATGCACCCAGTTATAACAATTACAAGCTACAAGTGCTAAAAATATTTTTTGAAAAGCTTCATAATAATTTGCATCTTCAATTTAATATTATTATGACAAAAATTTGTGAGGGAGAGGTGGCAGGACATTAGGCTTCTTTTTATATTGTTTGGATAATGCCAGTGAATATTATTTTTAAAATATAGTTAGGAAAGTGTAGATTACAAAAGATGTTTAGACATGTAGTGATAGCATTGGTAAAAATGATAGCAATGAGTTAAACAATATGATCAAGAAACTAACGGACATTGTTGTATTTGTCTCTTGTGTCTATTCGTATCTACTAGCTCTATAAAGCAATGAGTTTCAGAACAACATTTTTATATATCCATGCAATACACTTTGATCTTGTTCATGCTCCATTACTCTCTCCTGCCTTCCGTGACTTTTCGCCTTCATCCCTTTCAGATCCCTAATGGTCCCCTCTGACTGTCATGGCATCTCAGCTCCCAAGTTTTATGTATGAAAGAAAACTTTTGACATTTCTTTTTCTGAGTTTGGCTTATTTTGGTTAATGATGATTTCCACATCTCCATCCATTTTCTTACATATAAAGGAATTTCATTCTTTATGGCTAACTGAAACACTACCTTGCTTTATCCTTTTTCTCTACAGCAGAGAAAATGTGAGTGCCAGGCTGACCCACGTCTTGTCTGTTGTAAAGAGTGCAGCAGTAAGTTCGGAGTTCAAGTGTTATCTATTGCATGCTGACTTGGATCGTTTCAGGTATATAAACAGGAGTACTACCGGCAGCCCATGTGGCGGTTCAGTTCGGGCTTTAACTTATTTTGAGGAACCCCTATACTAATTTGCATGGCCACTGGATAACTTATTTCCCTGCCGAACAGTGTATGAGGGTTCCCTTTTTCCATGTACGATTGTAAACATTTGTTATAGCTTTCTCTATGATGGACATTCTAACTGCAATGAGATGGAATATCAATGTAAGATTTATTTATTTATTCTGCTTAGTTGCATTTCTTTTTCTTTGAAACAGAATATTACTTTGTAGCCCAAAGTGGCCTGGAACTTACTAATTGGCCTAGATTGGCCTCAAACTTGTCCTGTTCTCCTGGCTTCAGCCTTTAAATGCTGAGATTACAAGTGTACCCCACCATGCCCAGGTTTCAGTGTAGCTTTGCTTCACAGTTCCCTGATGGTTGACATATAAATGTTTTCTTCATGTATCGATTAATCATTCTCCTTCATTTGAAGAGTTCTCATCATTTTACCTGCCCCGACGCCACCCCCCCCCCCGACCACTTTTTTTTTTTTTTTTAAATTGATGACTACTGGCTCTTTTGGTGTTCAGCTTTTCTGAGTTCTCTATACATTATGGATATTAATTGCCTATCAGATGAATAGCTGGTAAAGACTTCCTTCCATTATCTTAGCATTCACTCTGTTATTTCCTTTGCTGGGTAGAAGCTGTTTAAATTGATACAACCCTATTTGCCAGTTCTTTCAATGGTTTCCTGAGCTCCAGGAGTTCTTTTCAGAAAGTCCTTGCCTATGCCTACATCTTACAGTATTTGCTTTGCAATTTTTTTTTAGTAGCTGCAAAGTTTCAGGCATTATTTTAAGGGCAGTTTGAGTTGCTTTTGTACAGGCAAAGAGATGAAGCTCTAGTTTCATTCTTTTGCATGTGGATATCCAGTTTTACCAGCACTGTGTTAAAAGAGGCCATCTTTTCCCCAATGTATGTTTTCAACATCTTTGACAAGGTGACTGTAACTGCGTGGACTTGCTTCTGGGTGCTCCAATTTATTCTTTTCCATGGTCAACATATCTGCTTTATGCTCCTGCTATACCGTTTTACCCACTGTGGCTCTGCACCGTTGTTAAAGGTATACATACCTTTAGCACTGCTCTTTTTGCTGAGTTCTTTGAATATTTTTGTCTTTTGTGTTTGCATATGAATTTTAAGTCTCTCTCCCCTAATTCCTTGAAAAAATTAATTGGGACTTCGAAAATATTTGTTTATTTTTATTAATGTGTGAGTATCTGTATGAGTTTATGATCAACATGCATGTTCAGGTCCTTGTGGAGACCAAAAGAGGGTATCAGATCCCCTGAAACTGGAGTTCTAGGTAGTGATAAGCCACCCAAAGTGGGTTTTAGGAACCTGACTCAAGTTCTTTCCAAGAGCAGTTTATGATCTTAACCTCTGAGCAATCTCTCTCCATGTCATTTGGATTTTAAAGGGTTGTAATGAAACCATGAATCTTGTGATGTAGCCATTTTAATGATATTAATTTTGTTGAAAAAGGAGGTATTTTGATCTTCTAGAGCAGTGGTTCTCAATTTGTGGGTTACAGCCCTCTTGACAAACCTCTGTCTCCAAAAGTATTCATAGCAATAGCAAAATTACAGTTCTGAAGTAGCAACAAAAATAATTTTATGGTTGTGTGTCATTAAAATATGAGGAACTCTATTAAAGGTTTTTAGCATTAGGAAGCTTGAGAACTACTGTTCTAGAGTCTACATCAATTTCTTTCTTCCTTGTTTTCACTGTTGTAGAAGCCATTAACCTCGTTGATTATATTACTTCTTTGGAATTTTATTTGAATTGTAGTTGTTGTGAATACAATTGTTTTACTTATTTATTTGTTAGTGAGACAGTTTTCGGTGTATTGAAAAGCAACTACTTCTAGTATATTTATTTTTACTCTGATACTTGGCTGAAAGGTTTTATTCAAATATTAGCATTTTCTTGTGGGGCTTATAAGGTCTAGAATCACAGAATCAGCAAGCATGGATTTGTGGGCTTAGCATCCCTTCATGGCACTCCATTTTGTTGTTCCTCTTTGCTTATTGCTCTGGCCAAGATTTCGAGTACAATTGAGTAAGAGTGGTGACAGTGACCATTCTTACATCATTCCCAAGTTTAGAAGAAGTATAATATTAGTCAGTTTGTTATATGTCATCTTTATTATGTTGTATTAGTTTCATTTTGTTGTTGTGATAAAATACCATGGCCAAGACAATTTAAGTAGGAAGAGTTTGTTTGGCTTATGGTTCCGGGGGAGGGTTTATAAGGTGGAAGAGGCATGGGGGCAGGCAGCTGGAGCAGGAAGCTGAGAGAGCACATCTTCAACAACAACCATGAAGCAGGGAGAGTGAACTGGAAGTCGGCAAGGCTACAAACCAAAACCCATCCTCAGTGACCTATTCCTCTAGAACAGTTCCACTGACAAAAGCTCCCATAACCTACTCAAACTGTGACACCACACAGTACCATGAATTTAATAGGGGTCATTTCTCATTTAAGCAGACTTGAATATATAAACATGCCTTTGTGGTGCGATGATAAGACTCTCTTAGGATGGCTCTTTGCTCTAGCACCACTGAACGAACCAGAAAATAGTGCCAATTATCCCATTTGCATCTGCCTGCTACACAGATATCAGGTCTCTTGTATTAAACTATATTTTTGCAGAGTGCTGGACTGTACACCTTCAGAGCTGTTTTGCTTAAAGCTCTACTGAGAAGACCTCATCTCTTCCCTATAGTGCTGCTAAATGGCCTATGTTACAGCTTACTCTTTCTTAGAAAAATTGAGAGTCCATTCTGGGTCTTTGTCTAGCAGTTGCTCTCCAGCATCTTTCTATACCACCTACCTCTACCTGTATCTGTTGCTTTTGTTTCAATCTCTTAGAGATGGAGAAATGTGCTCTGTGTCTACCACATCATCTTTTCTCCTTGCTAAAGGATATTCTCATTGCCTATAGAGATTATTCTTTCTGTTCAGATGCCTACAGAACAATGATTTAATATACGTTTACAAAGAATATTCACAAAAGTATACACAAATTCTAAAAAGTTTAAGTTTTTGGGCAGCCATTCTAACCCCAAAGAATTAAACAAACGGACAAACTGATAGCTTTATGATTCAAATGTCATTAAAATAATTATTGCGTTAACAATAGGAATGATAGGGTATATTTACAGAATATTTAGAAAATCTCTCAATGAGACTTTAGGATATAGTAAAACCTATGGGGCAAGGTGAGTGACAGATGTTTATAATACTCTGAGACAAAATCGTGATGTTCACCAGAGAACAAGAGGAAACAAATGCAGTGAACCAAATATTCAACCAAAGAATGTGAATAAACAGCATCAAGGGCATCTGGAAGATAAGGTTAGCAGAGTTAAGAGTAGTAGTTAATAATTGATAAAGCAAATCAGCCGAATTAAAAACAAGCCCTACAGTAGGTTCTTTGTTAAAAGTTTGAATCTAGACAAATGTGAGATAAGTTTACTCTAGAAGAGAGAAACCGAATACACACCCTTAGGAAGGAAATGAGCTATAACTCATATATATATATATATATATATATATATATATATATGCAATAAAAACCCAAATGAGCTGATTCTGTGCAAAATTCCACAAAGATACAGGAAAACATCAACAATGACCGCTTTTCCAGAAAAAAAAATCTAATGGTCAAAATTGAGTGAAAATCCCAAATTAAACAATTATATGAAATGTTTGTCCTGAACATTGTCATTCCTTGCAATGAGATGGATTAAGTCCCAGCAGGTGAGTTAAGTCCAAGTCCATAAAGCTGACTATCATCATGCAAGGATCGTGAACTGCCCTTGGAACAACTCTGGATCAAGGTCACTCATTCATTTTCTGTAAACACGGATTGTACATCTACTAGACATGTTTCTCTTCATGGGGCCTAAAGCAGCAGCAACATATTTCCTGTTAGTATTTCCATTGACCTGCTTTGCTAGGGCACCTATTTTGAATATTGGCTCATGACTAAAGCACCACAGGGTACTTATTTATGACCAAAGGGCTAATCACTTCCAGAGGGAGTGTCCCTTGAAGACAAAGGCTGGTCCAGAAAAACTCACAAAACAACTAGGAAGTTGGCTCCAGTCTCATCCCCATAGCTCTGCACAGTAGTCCTTCTGTATGGTTGGAGAGCCCAGTCTTCTTTAGCCCTCTTCCACAACTCCTAATGCCCTAGCACCATCTATCTGCTTACCCATTTGGGCTACATTGCTGGAACAGTAGGTGGCTTTCAGGATGGCTGAATTCAAACCTGACCCAGAACTCATAGTATTAGGAATTTACAGCAACTGCTATTTTTTCCTATTTTTCCCATTAATTAATTAATTAATTTACTTTGCATCGTGATTGCAGGCCCCCTCTCCTTCCATCCTCCCGTCCCTTGTCCTTCGAGAAGGGAGAGGTCCTCCTGGATACCAATCCACCCTGACACATCAAGTCACTGCAGGAATAGGCACATCCTCCCCCACTGAGGCCAGACAAGGCATCCCAGTTAGGAGGACAGGATCCACAGGCAGGCAACAGAGTTGGGGACAGTCCCCGCTCTGCTCAAGAGCAATTTCTCTTTACTTAAGGCAATGGATGGCTCTTCTCCCTTTGATGATTCCGTTACTGGGCTTTCATAGCTCTTTCCTCCCTCTAGATTTTTTGTTTAGGGAACTATGGACTGCTGAAGCAAACTTTTTTAATCTTCAGTCCTTCAGAGAAAGGAGAGGACCATCAGTTAAATCTTCACTTCCAGGGGCCCTTTTGTGTATGTTCCTGCATCTTCCAAAATATGGTCATTAAAGTTTATGTCTCAGAAAGAAATGGCAAATTCCATCTCTTTGTGTATTCATCCACATAGAAACAAGATGATATGTTTTTAAGGCTGTGTTTATCTCAGCTGTCACTGGAGAACTTTGAAGACAGTATCTCCAGTCTCCAAGGCTCTACCATGCTCCATAGAACATAAATTTTCTGGCGCAGAACAAAAGCACGCAGTCTTTAAATAGTGCTTTCCCTAAATTAATCAGATTCTTTCTGCAGAGCTAAACTGAGATTTTGCGTTCCTGTAAATGGACAGAAGCTAAAGTTTTGCAGGTTAGGGAAGAGGTACTTCTTGCTTCAAGATCATTGTTTCCATGCATTGAGGTCTTCACCATTCCTCCTTAAACTTTACAACTGTTAAATGGCAGGAGGGCAAACCAGCTGACCCATCCTTCACTGTCATTGAAAGAGTAATGTGGACCTTGTTTACAGATCGTCTGTCTTTCATATAGAACTGGAAATAATCAGATCATTCAATGCTGTGAGGCTGTTTTAGAGTTTAAAAGATCCAGGCTCAGGCAGAGCAAGAGACATGATCAAGAATTTTTTTATGTCCCCATAGGGAACCAGAACCTTGGCAGAGCAAGAGACTTGATCAAGAATCTCTTTATGTCCCCCACAGGGAACCAGAACCCTGGGGTTCTGGTTGCTGATGCAGCAACTTTCTAAGACATTGACAGCTCAGTGGTTTGGTTCCCTCGACTTGGTTCCAGAAACACAGAAGGTAGTTTCTACCACCAGGACACAAGACAAAATTTGTCCCCTCTCCCTCCCTCCCTTCCTCTCTCTCCCTCCTCCTTCCAGCTTGTTTGCTTCCTTCCTTTCACCACCCCCCTCCTTTCTTTTTTACATTTCCCCTTGTACACCAGTCACAAGCTGGGCCTCTCTATCACTGTAGGTAGAATAGTAACAAATCAAGATTTGACAATAAAGGAAAAGTCTACACAATTGAGACAAGTCTTCCAAGAATCCAGTTCAGAGAAAATCCAGAAAGAATCCTTGTTTCGACCATGATGTTGTGTGTCTGCTTCTGTAAATGATTTGGGTAAAGTTAAGGCAGTTTCTATTCACAGCTTGTTATGTAGCACACCTCATTAATCTTTTCCTTTATTGTTTATGCTTTTTGTGACTAATTAACTTCTTTCCTGTCCTGATATTTTAGGTGTGCTCTACTTGCATATTCAAGAATTTTGAAACATGATCTTTCAGATTCAGGCTTATAGCACATCTGAAATTGATTTTCATGTAGGACTTTAGCTATCTGTCTTCCTATATACATCAGCAGTTGTCTCTCCCTGCTTATTGACTACTCTGTCCTTTCCTTCGTGATTTATAGTGCCATTTCTAGCTCACATCTCCACAGGCGTCCATTTCTGGATGCTTTATCACATTGAATTTGTTTACTGTCTATATCTGAGCCAATTCCACAGTCTTGAGTTACATTAAAATGGCATTATCATGCATCCTGCAGTATGCTGCTCCTACTCCCTCTTGTAATTTCCATTCAAACATTTCCTAGCTCCTCACTGCACATAGGCTAGGAGAATCTTGTTAAGTCAATGAAGACCTCTATAAAGACGTTGACTGGATTTCATTATAACTCAACTTTTAGCGAATTATTATGTACATGATGTAATTATTTTGTACTTGTGAGAAGGTATTTAGACTCTCTTATCAATTAAAAGTGCTTTATAATTTTATTCATAAGAAAACACTTTTCCTGTTTATTATAAAATATTTTGTGTTTTTGGCATTGATGTAATCAGTAACATCATTTTTCTTTTTATATTTTATAGACTGTTTTGGTATGTACCAATACTACAGATTTATATACATGTAAACAATGGGCTGGAAAGTTGGCTCAGTGTGGAAAGGTGCTTGTCGCCAAGCTAGACAACTTGAGCTCAATTCCTGGAGTCCCCATGGTGGAAGGAGAAAACAGCTTCCTCAAGCTTGCCTTTGGCCTCCAGACATGCACCTTTGTCTGGGTGAACTCTTGGCCTATGTATGCATGTGCACATGAGCCCATGTGCAGTAAAAATTACTTTTGAACATTAATGCAAGTGGCGTCTGAATTGTCAGCAGCCTGCTTGGCTTAAGGAAGATCTTTACAGACTTTCTTAGCTACTCTCTGATCTGTATTACTTCTATGTCTGATCTTCACATCCAGATGTTGAGGTCCTTTTTAATATAATTTAAATATTTTATATTAAGTTTTAATAGAAAAATTTAATAATATAAATATATGTTTATATTTAATATATAAATGTAAGTAATAATATACAATTTTAATAATAAATTTTCATATTAAGTAGGACATATGTTTTAGCAGGGAATAAGACAATGAATCCAGAGAAGGCTAGCAAACACATCAGGACATTTTTTTTTTTCTAAAAAATGGTCCTTCCCCATGTTTTCTTCTGTGGTATCTTTCATGTTCTCCTGCTCTCCTTACCATGCTAATTAGTTCAGACAGGAAGCAGTATGACACATGAGCCTACAGTGAATAACAAGCCTTTTGTGTGAGAGGAACCGATTCCAATGCTGGACTGCCTCAGGGCAGAGTTCTCCAGGCCCTCTTTACTTCCCAGAGGGACAAAACCCAAGGGCCTGTGGCTATTCTATTGGGGAGAGCACTCTGTTCCTCTCCTGCTGGGTCTCCTCTTGACATTGTCTAGCGTTCACCTGCTGATGACCACTGTAACCCTGCCTGCTCCCCTGACTCTGCAGCTGTTCACCTGCTGATGACCACTGTAACCCTGCCTGC
>JADRCH010000182.1:2580816-2631419 GCA_019843965.1 Rhynchomys soricoides | reverse complement strand
GACTCTGCAGCTGTTCACCTGCTGATGACCACTGTAACCCTGCCTGCCCCCCTGACTCTGCAGCTCCTCAGAGAGCATCCTAACTTGTTTGCTAGCATTGCTCCAGCTTTTGTATCTATTATTTTCTTAATCTGCAAATTTCACCAGGATGTAAAGAGAGAGGAACAAGTAATCAATTACACTTTAGAGAGGAGCAGGATGCTCTCATCTTTTGGCTTTTCTGCCTATTAACTTGTCTGTTCTTCATATCTTATTCATGGAGATGGTGGCTTATTGAATTTTATTGCATGCACACAGCAGACACTTTAAAAATGTTTACTTCTGTTTGGGGAGATCCATCATTCCTCCATGTTTCCCTTGACTACTGAGTTCTAGCTTCTTTCTTATTGTTATGAAGAAAAAAAAGCAAGAAACTGGTGTACAAGGAGTATGTCCACATTCCTTTAGTGCACTGGGAAAATGCACCCACAGTCCTTACAGCAGACTTAGTATCCTTTTCAGGTTTACAGGCACCCATCTTTCTGGGTTGTTGAAGGAAACTTATTATCAATGCTACAGACTCCTACAAATAAAAATCTCTTCAGATTAAATGATCACCAGACTTTTAAAAACAATTTTATTTTACTTCTTTTAAAATCAAGCATGAGTTCAGTCCTCCATTCTTTTGGCTTTCTGAGTCCCATCTCCCCTCCTTACTTACCTCTCAGCAGATATGTGGCTGTACGCAGAGTCATTATGCCCTTGTGATGTGGGAATGAGCATTTTGAGATTCATACAGAGGGTTCTGGATCTATACTGACTTCTGATCCTTGGTAGGGTAACTACTGGATGTTTCTGTCCATCTGACCTTTTGGGAGAGGTGCATTATTTATACTTGTTTCTAAGTTCTTACCAAGGTCATCCCTTCATCCTAACATTGAAGCCTCTCTGGCCTCCCATAGCATGTTCCAGGATGGCTGGATGAGTGATATCTGAGTGCCTTACTGGCTATGCACAGACAGATGGAACCAAGAACACGAGCTCATTACTGCCACTCCACTTTTCTTGTACATGCTAACTGCAGTTTCAACATGTCCACAGTCCTGCAGCTTCCTCTGCAATGCTCACTGAGTGAGCCCTGGTCTCACACCCTTGGACTCTTCACACAAGCCTGGATATTTGGAAAGCCCTAGTGTGGACTAGAGTGAAGCTGGGGAAAGAGATCGTGTTGTTTCATATCTTCTCGTTTTGTGTTCCCCTTCTATTTCTAAGTCTCCCAGGTTGAAACCTGGACAGGTTTTTAGACTTTCTAGATCTACTGCCTAACAACTGATGCTTCCTTGACCTGTTGTGACAGACTCACATTGAGATAGACACATAATCAGAAAGTGACAGAACCTTCAAAGTAGTCCACTATTATAGAGACATCTAACTGTATGGCAGGGATACTCTCTGTTTGAACATGTCATAGTATTGTGTGGGTTGCACCTACTGCCTGTAAGGTCCTGACCACACAATTAAACAATATACAAATCCATAATTGGTGAGAAATTAGTGAAAACAGTAAGAATTCATTCACTGGTAAGCTTGAGATATACCACCGTGGGTGACAGTATGGTGACATCCACTCTCCCACAAAATGGAGAAACTATGATCTAGATATTCTACTGCCAACTTATGCATATAAAAATACCCACTGTTCCCTTTGTTTGGGATTTTAAAGGCAGTATTTTGTCTTGACTACATGTAGTAGTCAAATACCGATGACATAGATATAGAACTTTTTGACATAAGTGAGAATGGATATTTTAGAAACTCTGTGTCATATACCTTTTGCATTTTTGTGAGGCCAACCTTCTTGGTTCAGCTAAAGCATACTAGAATAGAAATATGCAGTGGTATCAGAATTATTCTAAGGATGAACTTAGAGACTTTGAAGTTATTTCCTCTATAGACCCCAAATCTGTTGACTCATTCCAAACTGGCTTTCTAGAGTTCTTGGGTCAGTAGAATTACATAAGGTAAAATCAATTCTGTTTCCAAATCTGCAGCAAAGTAATTGCAGATTGCATCCTGCCTGATGATTGTCTCTAAAAGCCTCTGGTGAGGTGGGTGTCTCCTCCAGTAGCAAGCAGGAGGACTTTCAGTTCCTATTTCTTAAATATTCACAACCTCCTAAATGTCATAGACATGAGTACATGCTTACATACTTCTGTTGAGAAAAATGTCCAAGATTTTAATGAAGCCAAAGGTTCACAGGTCTTCCTGTGTCCAGCCAGGCACAGCTGTAACTAACGGCTTTGAGGTCATTTGAATTTCGGTCCTGCCCTTTATTTAACTTGCTATTCATTATTGATTAGAATATTACATAACTCCAAGAGGAAGAGGCAACTTGGAGAATGCTGATAGACATCAGATGATTATCACCTGATACAACACAAAGACTTTTGTCTGGTTATTATTATCCTTGGGACAGTAAAACAATCTCAATATAAATTATACATCTTACTGGCCTTCCTTTCAGCATTTATACAGACTCACTTTCTACACTGTTTTTTTTTTTTTTGGTTTTTTTTTGACAACTGTCTTGGTCAGTCTGGGTTACTACAATAAAAACATCATGGATGGCATGTAAACAATGACCACACATTTCTTCCTGTTCTAGAGCCTAGGGAATCAAAAATCAAGTAAAAGACGGATTGGTTGTCTGATGGGGACCTGTTGTACAAAGTGGCCCTGTATAAAGGAAAGAGAAGCAAAACTTTAAGATACTCGGATTCTATTTCTTTCCACCTGTCTGTCTTTTATTTCTTGGGTAGCGAACCTAGGGCCTCTGGTCTAATCCATTGTACTACATTCCCAGTTCTTTCTTATTATTTATTTATTGCTTTTAAATTTAATTTATGTGTATATGTGTTTTGTTTGCATATTTTTCTACCACATGCATGCAATGTCTGTGGGAGCCAGAAGAGGGAATCTGGGACTGAATTCAGAGACAGCTGTGAATCTCTTGAGGGAGAAGGATTAAACCCTCGTCCTCTGGAAAAACAAGCAGGGCTCTCAACCACTGAGCTATCTCTTCAGGCATCATCATCATCATCAGTAGCAGCAGCACCAGCATCAACTACCACCACCACCACCACCACCACCACTACTACTACTATTACTACTAATAATAATTTCTAAATGGAATCTTGCTTAATAGCCTGGGCTGGCCTTGATCTTACTCTTGAGCCCAAGCAGGCCTTTAATTTGTAGCTGTGATGATAGACTGGTAGTCTTTTAAAAGGGCACTAATCCTGTTTCTGTTGGCTCTACCTCATGATCTAATCAGTCCCATTGGCTATTCATAATACTATTGCACTTGAGATTAAGAGTCAGTCTCCAAGTTCACAGGACACCTTCAGACCACAGCACCAGCTTTACAGTCTTGCAAGTTTCTCATTAATGAACTAAATTAATCACTGTCACTTGTTTATTCTACACTTGTATAGGAGTTGTAATTTTAACCTTTTCAAAACATAGGCTTTGATACTTCTATTGTGTCCTTGGAAACAAGACTGTGTCAAAATCAAGACTCATTCATTATTTACAGAGACAGTGTAATGACTTTATATTGCCTGTAAAGGAAGCAGACTCTTTCTGAAGGTCTAACAGTTTCCTTTCTTCTTAGCAGGTGATTTTATGCATTTGGTAGCTGAAGTCAACCTCCATGTTCTCCTAAAAGGCATGAAGCCTTGCAGGTGGTCTGCCTACCTTGATGAGGACAAAGAAGCGTGAGAGTTCAGTGTCCTGTGATATATGGGGAAGGTGTCATTTGGGTGCTTGTAACCAGTGGGTTATAGATATAGTTCTGATTTGTCCGAATTTTGTAGGCCTCCATTGCTAAAGCCATTGGCTATAACAGCTCAGGCTTTGCTGTCTGGCTGCTTGGCTGAAGCAGTTTCCCAGGAGCTCTCGTGGGCAGCAGAGCCTGAACAGTTGTCTCCTATACACTTACTCAGTGGCTGACTCAGGTCCTGTAATGGGCTTTCTCCTCACTGCCAGTCTAAGAGTTATGAAGAGCCCTAGAGAAGGTAGACTTGGGCTGCAGTCATTCTGATCATTGCTTACAATTTCTTGTGTTTTAAAAGAAATGTGTCTACTTTTTCCCAAACCATTAAACTTAGTGCTATGAAGTCCTTCATAGAATCTTCTTGCTATTTTAAGATGTTGGTCAAATCTGCAGTGACTCCTCTTAGGTAGGGCAGTTCACATTCTTCCTTTCTCTCTCATTAGTTTATCCCTTTGCCAATCCCCAGCCCAGCAGCTCTTGATCTTCTGCTTTCTGTTTCTTTAGCTCTTTTCATCATTTTAATCTCCCGCCTTTGATTTTCTTTGGGTTTAATTTATTTTCCTTTTCTACCTTGCTGAGTTGGGAGCTTTCATTGTTGATTTTGGACCTTTCCTCTTTTTCTAAAGTCCACATTTGGAGTTGTCAAGATTCCTCTAAGCAATAACCTGCAAGCTCCAAATGTTTTAGGCTCTCCATTATTTTATTTTTCGACTAGTGAGGTGCTAAGGATGTTGCTTGATTTCCAAACAGAACTTTTCTAGCTATCCTCTCACCTCTGCTCTGCCTGTCCTCCCTCTGTGCTCCACCTTGCTCCTAGGTGGGAGGAGGGCTTCAAGGTAACCTTCCTGAAGTCCTACTGGCCAAAGGCATCACTGCTCCCAACTTCTCCCCTGCATCTTGTCTTCAAATCTGACTAACAATAAAGATCTGGAGGCAGTTCTCTGACTTCCTCTCTCTTTCCTTTCCCTCTGCATTTTGCCTCACCCTGTTACATTTAACTTCCCCTGTGTCAGCATCCCGTTCCTGAATGCAAGCCATCTCATTAAAAATGTGAGGATGGTACACACCATGGGAGAGACTATGACCCAGGTCTTATACATTGTTTTGTGATATGCTAAATAAGGAAGGAAATTTGGAAGATTGATTCTCGGGGAGAAAGCCTGACTGTTATTCTGCTGCATCACTGTTTTGGTTGTTGATCTCTGACTACCCCTGTGCTTTGCTTTGTTTTTTTTTTTTTTTTTTTTTTTTTCCTGCATGTCTTCTGTCACATTCTCATCATCTCATGCATGATTTGCACTCAACATCATGAAATGGGAAAGAGCACATTAACTTGTTTAATGTTACCTTAGAACACAGAAAAGGTCTATGCACACTGAGAATAGCAGCCACTGGTATTTGCCCATAATTTTTATTTTAAAAGATTTCCATTCGTGGTATTTTCAAGCATGAAAAAACAGTGGGATCTTGTGATTATTCAGCCACAAGACATCAAAAGACTGTTGAAATTTCATGTACTCTGGGTGGCATGGAACTTCTGGTGTCAGGATGGGCCAGAGCCATGGGGATCGGTAACAGCTCCAGTTGTGACAGGAAAGAAAGATGGTGGGTGTGGGGAAGCATGGCTGCCAGAATAGGGTTGTGGAGAGCACTGAAGGCAGTCAGGCAGGAAAGACACTGGGCTGAGAACCAGGCAGAGCTGCAAGGTATTGCAGAGATGGGAACTGCTGTGAACACAGGAATAGCCCTGGCATCTGTGGCTGCCTTCCCTTCGAGTCTCAGAGGAATTGTTCACAATCTTGGCAATCTCCAAATATGTTAAACCAGTGGCCAAAAGCATCTTGAAGAAATTGGATTTTCATTTCTAATCTGATTGCCATTTAATCTGCTGCCCTTTATGTGATTACTTACCATTTGCATTGCTAAACCCTGGCAAACAGCCTCTCAACTGATATTTCTTCATTTCGAGACTGTCTCACTTTGCAGACCAGTCTAGACTCAAAGGTAGTTCTCTTGCCTCAGCCTTCTGAGTGCTGTGATGACAGTTTTGTTTTGGGGGGTTTTGTTTTGGGGGGTTTTGTTTTGTTTTTTATGTTAAGCAGCAGCATTCTTCTTCAAATAAAAAACTGACTTGGGTGCCATAGATGGGCAGTGACATTCCTCTCGGCAGCATGACATATCAGCTCTTGATCAAGATTTTCTTTCATAAAACCCTTCCAGTCCTTACAAACACTCCAGGCGTAGAGCTCCCAAGTAACATCCCCTATCCCCAACAATGTGCCAGCAGCAGTTTCTTTCTTCCTAAACACAGGCAGAGATACTTAGCAGTTATGCCTTTGCAATGTCTTCCCGACACCACAAAGGTCTCTACAAGGGAAGCTAGAAACCAGACCCTTGGAGATATTTCCTGGGATGCAAAGTCTCAGCTCCAGATGGCTGCCTGACTGCCAGCCATGTGGCCTTAGACCAGACATGCAAAGCCAAGTCTCAGTTCCTTACCTTTACAATGAGATAGTAATATTCCACTAGCTCATTGGGTCTCTGATCTAAAACAGTATAAATCCACAGCTCGTGTTTTTGTGTTTCCTTCGGTAGATATCTAGTCCTCCAGTCAGGTTGCAAGTATACAAGATGTCCCCACCCTCCAAGCTAGGTTGCAACCTTCCTGTCAGTGATGGCTTCCTCACAGCATGGCCCCTGCTCTCCTCTGACAAGGGGGAATCCCATAAGGACCAAAACCTCTAAGATGCATGGACCCTGCCCAAAGTCAGCTTGGAGCTGGAGCTTCCTGGAGCTGGTAAAGACCAGACTGTGCCAACTCAGATGATGGTGGTGAAGACTCTAGGGAAAACTTCTAAAATCCACATCCTGTACAATGACTCACACAGACTGTTGTAGGTAGCTGCAAGCCATCAGCTTGGCTGTCTCAGGGAGTGATTAATTTCCCTGAAATTAATGGTCCCTTAAAGGCAGCTGCCACAGAGGCTGTGTGCATCCATAAGGCAGAAGTCACTGCACCTCTAGAGATGTTTGTGAGGACAAACATTCCATCCCTGCACTGGACACCCACAGCCCTCCAGAACCCACAGGGCTTGTCCATGGCTTCTAAGTGGCCAGGAATGAAGTCACCATCACAGCTCCTTGCTGCTTCCTCTGTTCACATGAATGGAAAAAAACGTATGTTCAGAACAGGGGTGGTCTTGCTTGGGACAAGCTTGTGAACCTGAGTCATGGGCAGATCAGGTGTGTTGTAATGGGGAACAGTGTCCTTGTATACAAGGCAGAAGCCAAGAAACAAAGAAAATAGTCCCCTCATTAACGTGCACGGCATGCCTCATGTGGGGAGGGCTTGGGGAAATAGATGGATTATGGAAAACAGACATTTCGTAGGCTGCTCCTCTGAGATGAGGGCATTTAAGTTGAAATGTTGAAAACAAATCATTACTTGTGTGTTGTCTTAATCTAGGAAATGCACTAAGTCAGTGGGACAGTTAGAGTCAAGGGTGTTAGAGAATTAGGGCAGGAGTAGCGTCAGGAATAGAGGAAGATAGAGCCATGGTTTATGCAAATTTTGGAAAAATAAACACCACCATTGCATCCTCTGATGCCTTGGAAAATCACTAATGCCCAACTGTCACTGTATCATATGCAGCCAAGGCTGCTCCTCAGCACTCCATGGTGCACTTTTGCTCTAGCCATTTTGGAACATACATCTGCTAAGGTGCTTTCCTTACTTCTTAGCCATGGCCACAGTGAGATGCTGAGAGCCTTAGACTGGGGCCTGTCCTCAGCGTTTGAGCTCTGCCCTTTGGTGGTTGTGTGACTTCAGGTTTCATGATTTCTTTGTGCTGTTCAGCTAGGGGTCTTCTTCCTCTGTTCTCAGCTGCTCCTGGATTTCAACTGGAGGAAGGGGGGGAGCTCTTGAACTGGCTGGGCCAGGTAGGTACAAGGTACCTCTCCTAAGCTAAGCAGATAGAGAGCCAGCATGTGAGTCTACTCTGTTCCTTACCTATTAGGCTCTAGCAAGGACCTGGAAGGTTTCCAAGGCCTACAAGCCTTGGGAACAAATTTCTTTCTCTCAGTATGACAAGTACCACATCAGTCAAACTATGGGAAGGATACAGAAAAGATGTACCCTGAGCCAAGAGCCTTCTTATATCTGGGCCCTGATGGAGTCACTTGTCAGGACACTGGCCTGCTTAGTTCCAAATCACACAAGAAATTCACCCTAAATCACACTCATTTGCATAGCCTACTTGTGGGTTTGACTGATTAGGGCAGAAGGCATGCTGGGAGTGGCCTAACAAGACTGCTGAAAGCTTCAGGGGAAATCAAGTCCCAATTTCCATTTTCAGCCTGGCTTCTCTCCTGAGGTGGCTCAATCACACTGGAGTGTTCCTGGATATTGTCATGGCTCTGCAAAGTCCTCACTGTGTGGCCAAGACAGGAAACCTTTCTCCTGCCTTCTCATCATGGTGTGAATATCTTATTTCCTCTTCTCAACTGGCTCATGGTATGGCTCTGCTCCTTGCCAGCTGGGCAGTCTGGAGCACATCCTTATCTCTTCAAACCTCAGCCTTCTCTTCTGATAAATGGGACACACAGTATTGTACTCATGAGGTGGTGGTGAGGACCAAGCTAGGCGGATGCCTGTCAAGCCAGTAGCTGTGTACCTGGCTCAGAGTAAACACAGCCCTGATCACTCAGGCACTCAGGCAGTGGCCCACTTTTATCTGGGAGCTGTCCAGAAGTCCACAGGTTTAGATCATTACATAACATGTCCCAGAACAGCATGTATGCTTAATGGTGTAGCATAGAGAGATCCCTGGGTGTTGCTTCCCACAGCGCAGGGCACCGAAATCATGCCCTGTGCACTGGGGATTCCCACAGCATGGTAATATGACAGAGAGCGGATGATAGCCCATGGTCAAATCTGCTTTACTGTCCAGGAAGCAGGAACAGCATCTGCGTCTTAAAATGGTTAGAAACCAGTGAAAACACCACGAAATGTATGAGTATCACAAAAATATTACAAAATTCTATTTCCACGTTCATAGGTAGTTGGATATAGCCATACATCTTGACCTACAAGCATCCGTGGTTGCTCTGTCAACTGATGAGTAGCTGTGAAAGACCAAAGGGGAGACAAGTTTTGAAGTATTTCCATTCTGGCCCCTTATAGAACATTATGCCAATTCCGTTTAGAGGTTCTGAGAGATCCAATTTAGCTGTTTTACAATAAGCATTTCCTAAATGACTGAGAATATCTTTTTTTTTTTTTTTGTCTTCAAAGTCGTAAGTTGGCACTCTGAGCAGACAAGTTGCCTAGGGTCCACCTTTCCCTCTCACTTATCCTCTACATTGCTGTCTCCAGCCTTGCAATCTGCTTTCTGGATCTTCTCTACTAAGTTCTTGTATTCTAGGTTTCTCCTGAGCCTAGGGTCCTCTGCCCCTAGCTTTCTTCTCCGGTCTTTGACCACCCACTTCTGTCTCCTACATCCACTACCAGACAAAGTATCTCAACCAGCAGCTTGCTTCACACAGCCAAGTCCAGGCTCTCTGGCTAAGCGCTTCACAGAGCCAAGTCTGAGCTCTCTAGCTGAGCCTTCTGACTCCTGTTCTGTGGGAAGCACACTGCAGGCCACTACCCTGCCCCACTGTTCTTTGGTATGATGATTTTTCATACCAGTCTTATGCCTGTGCTATCTCTCCTCATTGCCAGCAAGGGTCTGCAGTCCTGGCTTTGTTTCCATTTTCTCCAGAAGCCTTCCTTTATGGATCTCACTAAAGAGGGACAAACTAAGGTAGTGTGCCTTAAGATCTAACCCTCTACTTGCATGAGCCTCTTCTAAACTCTTAGAAGGCATACACTGCAAGAGTGTTTCCATGGTCCCCTATTTTAGCAAGATTCCCAGAAGTTAAATACAGTGGCTGCAGTTTGAGAACCACAGCCAATGTGGCAGCACTCTTGACTATGTGCTCACAACTGTAGAGCCTTGAGAATCTATAGCATTTGGGGAATCGGGGTGTAGAGAAGCTGAACTAGGGCTGCACTTCATGTAGATTTAACACATGTATTTATTTAGTCCTAAATGGCTTTTGCATAATGATCTCATTTGTAACTAGGTTGCAAAGGGTATTTGATGGTGAGGAGGATTTGAGCTCTGGATTTTCTGCTAGTTAACTATTTTAGGAAGACATTCTCTTTGCTGTTGTATGCTCAGAAACTTATCAACAGGCCCTGATTCCTTAATTAAATGCAGGCTAGTTTGTGCTTAGAGACCTGCCAATGTCTAATGTTGTTTTCCTCCCTTCACCTGTTCCCATGTATTTCCTTCCCTCATCCACCCCTCGTGCTTGCTGGGATGCCCCACTTGGATTTGTTGCCTCTTCCTGCTCTTCTTCCTTGAGCTGAAGTGGCTCAATGATCTGTGAAACTCTTATTAACTTTGTGTTATTTCAACATGAAACACTAACTTACAAGAAGACAAGAAGCAGTTCATCCAATCTTACAGTGGCGTGGACACTGCAGACAACCAGCAAATGAATGTCATCAATTCATAGAGTCGTTAGGATTCATTGTGCCAGAAAAAATTGGAAATGCCTCAAAGGATGCCTGTCTGGTCATGAGAGAGCATTGACAGAATTTCTTCACAGACATCCCATGACAACATGAGTTATGAACTTAATTTTTTGTGAGCCTAGTCAATAAATTACGATCAATTATGTAAGAAGGCTGGAAATATTTGTATTATCTATAGAAATGACTATATAAATATATTTAAGATATAAATAGTAGATCAATGATCAGCCAAAATACATTTTTAAATGTCATGGAAGTGAAGTGTCTAGTGTCAGTTGGTAGAGCATGAGATTTTGAAAATATCCCAGAAGTATCTTAAACAGTTACCTGTTCAAAAAAGATTCTTAGGAGCTGTAGAGCAGGCTCTGTGGTTAAGGGTACATCACTGCTTTTATAGAGGCCCCAAGTTCAATTCCCAGAACACACATCAGGCAGCTCCTAACCATCTGTAACTCCAGTTCCAAGATATCCAAAACCCTCTTCTGGCTTCCATTGGTCAGGCATGTAAACACATGCACATGCAGACACATCAACATAGATAATGAACCATAAGAAAAGATGTTCATTTTTTTCCTAGACTTTGTGAATTCTTGGATATTCTTTTCCTTTTACAAGCAGAAACAAGTCATTTTATTATTTGTGATTTTTCTGTGACTTTCTCCTTCCCAGTATTTGCTTTTGTACTTACTTTAGTTTCATTATCCTAGAGGGCTTCCAAGCCGCATGACCTTCAGGACCTTCATGACCTTTAAGACCTTCAGGACCTTCAAGACTTTCAGGACCTTCAGGAGCCAGAAGCCCTGCCCTTGTCCCTTGTGTTTAAAGAAGATCGGGCTTCTCCTTTTCTCCTCCCTCCTTTCCTCCTCCTCCTTCTTTTCTTTTTTAAGTTTTTTTTTCTTTCATTTTTTATACTTTCTTTACATTTCAAATGTTTCCCCCTTTCCAGATCTCCCCTTTGGAACCTCCCCATTCCCTTCTCCCTCACCCTGCCACTATGGGGGTATTCTCCCACCCACTCACCTACCCACTCTCATCATCCCTCCTTGGCATTCTCCTATACTGGGGGATCTAACACCCTCAGGCCCAAGGGCCTCTGCTCCCCCTGATGGCTAACTAGAAAGAGCAATTCTCAAATTTATATGGAATAACAAAAAACCCAGGATAGCAAAAACTATTCTCAACAATAAAAGAACTTCTGGGGGAATCAGCCTCCCTGACCTCAAGCTGTACTACAGAGCAGTAGTGATTAAAACTGTATGGTATTGGTACAGCGACAGGCAGGTAGATCAATGGAATAGAATTGAAGACCCAGAAATGAACCCACACACTTATGGTCACTTGATCTTTGACAAAGGAGCTAAAACCATCCAGAGGAAAAAAGACAAGATCTTCAAAAAATGGTGCTAGTTCAACTGGTTCAACTGGCGGTCTACATGTAGAAGATTGCGAATTGATCCATTCCTCTCTCCCTGTACAAAGCTCAAGTACAAGTGGATCAAGGACCTCCACATAAAACCAGATACAGTGAAACTAATAGAAGAGAAAGTGGGGAAAAGTTTAGAACACATGGGCACAGGGGAAAAATTCTTGAACAGAACACCAATGGCTTGTGCTCTAAGTTCAAGAATCGACAGATGGGACCTCATAAAATTACAAAGCTTCTGTAAGGCAAAGGACACTGTAAATAGGACAAAACAGCAACCTACAGATTGGGAAAATATCTTTACCAATCCTATGTCTGATAGAGGGTTAATATCCAATGTATACAAAGAACTCAAGAAGCTAGACTCCAGAGATCCAAATAACCCTATCAAAAAATGGGGAACAGAGCTAAACAAAGAATTCTCAACTGAGGAAACTCGAATGGCTGAGAAGCACCTAAAGAAATGTTCAACATCCTTACTCATCAGGGAAATGTAAATCAAAACAACCCTGAGATTCCACCTCACACCAGTCAGACTGATGATGTTGATTTTGATGTGTTTTTGACTAAGATCAAAAACTCAGGTGACAACAGATGTTGGCGAGGATGTGGAGAAAGAGGAACACTCCTCCACTGTTGGTGGGAATGCAAGCTGATACAACCTCTCTGGAAATCAGTTTGGCGGACCCGCAGAAAAATGAACATAATACTACCTGAGGACCCAGCTATTCCACTCCTAGGCATATACCCAGAAGATGCTCCGACATGTAATAAAGACACATGCTCCACTATGTTCATAGCAGCCATATTTATAATAGCCAGAAACTGGAAACAACCCAGATGTCCCTCAACAGAGGAGTGGATACAGAAAATGTGGTACATTTACACAATGGAATACTACCCAGCTATTAAAAACAATGACTTCATGAAATTCTCAGGCAAATGGATGGAACTTGAAAATATCATCCTGAGCAAGTTAACGCAGTCACAAAAGAATGATCATGGTATGTATTCACTGATGAGTGGTTATTAGCCCAAAAGTTCGAAATACCCAAGAGTCACATCACAGCAACCATAGGGCTGAGTGTGAGGTCCCAGATGGAGGACTTGGAGAAGGGACTGAAGGAGCTGAGGGAGTTTGCAGCCTCAGGGAGGGAGCAACAGTGGCAACTGGACTGCCCCCTTGATACTCCTGGAGACTGGATCACCAACCAAAGAATACACATGGAGGGACCCATGGTGCTGGCCACATATGTGACAGAGGAGGGTCTTGTTAGACATTAGGGCGATCAGAGGCCCTTAGGCCTGAGGGTGTTAGATGCCCCAATATAGGAGAATGCCAAGGAGGGAAGAGGAGAGTGGATGGGTGTGTGTGTGTGGGAATACCCCCATAGTGGCAGGGGGAGGGGGAGGTAATGGGGAGGTTCCAAAGGGAAGATCTGGAAAGGGGGAAACATTTGAAATGTAAAGAAAGTATGAAAAAAATGAAAAAAAAAACTGCTATGAAGCTTGCACTACTTATTCACTTGCACAGTCATCTCATTACTGCTGGTGGCACCACCCCCTCCCCAAACCTTAGCTCTTAGCAGTTAAGTCAATTCTAATTCATCCTGTAAAGTTGAGTTTCTACCATCTGGAAGTCCTGAGAACTTTGCAGACATGCTCTTAAGGGGAACAGGATATTAGAAGCTAATTTGTCTCACTGATTCATTGATAAGAGCTCTTGAAGATGCATCTGCTTATTGGAGACAGTGTGTTCAAGATATAAAGATCAGGAGAAAATGCCACTTAAAGTAAAAATAAATCCAGTGAGTAAAGGCATATACAGCAGTTACTGTCACTTGGAGATAACAGGGCAGCAATATGACTCTCTTTCCAGGCTCTTTGGGTCTCTAGAGACCTAGAGCTTCCCCAGAACTTCCTTGTTTTCTCATCTTGTTCTATCAGGCCCGGAAGTAGTGCACTAGGGATCTTCATCCTACAGAGATAATGTGGTACTCCAAAAGATGCCAAAACTCTGAAGATATGGTCGCCTGTCCACCAATCCTAAACTTGGCTATCTTCCACACACTGAAGAGAGCTGTGTAGTCCTTTGTATAAAAAAGAGACGGAAGCCAGTATCAGCTAGGACTAGGACTAGGATATGAGAGTAGGGCTTAAAATGCCTGTGGGATAACTGATGATCTTGAGTCAGGGCAGGAGGAACCTCAGAAGGGCATTCTGGAGGAGGCTTCCCACGGAGGAGTGATCCCACTCTGTGAGAATGAATTTAGTTTGGATAAGAGGAGGTAGCAGAAGACACATTTCAATTTTCCATATCCAGACTTTCAAAGAGACTTTCAGTGTGCCTCTAGGTGCAAAGATCTGTCTCTCCTCTGTCCCTCTCCTCCCTTACCCTTCTCACAGGTTACTTTTCTAATACCTAATTCGTAAACATAATATGGGTTTCCCCACTTTTAGGCCATGCTCAACAGGCCCTTCTGCCTCAAGACCTCAGGAAATCTTACCAATCTAAATGGATGACTCCCTTTTGGGTTACTTATGGTATTCAAACACTTAAAGGCTTTAGCAGCTATGGGGGCAGGGAGCCCTGCACTTCCCTTTCTCTGCTTTGGTATACATGGGCTCTCAGTAACTATGCAGGATGAGGACTAGCCATTCTACCTCCCCACACTTCCCCATAGAACTGAGTGTAACAGGCTGTAGAGTCACAAGTGCCCATTGGTGCTGGTGCTGAGTGTACTTGTCTGGAAGGAGAGCCTGTTGTTGGCTTTCCCTTTCCACCCACAACATCACAATGATAACATGCTGCTAGCCAAAGCTATGAGTCCTGATGGTCAGTGCATTCTGAAAGCCACAGGGCCAGGCCTCCTCCAGGACATCTGTCTAAAGCAGACTGGAGAAGGAGAAGCAGAAATGCCAAAGCCAATGTCTTCCCTACCCACGATCAAGGAAGACAGATGTGCAGAATGACAGCATGCCATTTCTTCTGTCGGGATTACCTGTTGGAAACATGTTATGTCCATATCCCACTTTGTCATTCCAGTGTTACCCTGGTGAGGTAGGTAGGACAGGAATGAGATGGGGAAACTGAGGTTCACAGTGGCTGCTCACTGCAAGTGTTCATGTGTCATGCTGTGCAGGCTGTGAAGACCTGGGACATCTAGAGAGACATGGATGGACCTGTATCTGAATGATGGTAACTCTGAGAGACTGTCTAAAGGGAGCTCCTGCTAAAAGTATGTCCTTCATTGTGCTTTCAGGGTGTGGTGACAACTTAGAATTTCTGAAGTAAGCAGCACCCCCTGATTCCACAGTGGGAAATCAGGTCCAATAAACCAAGACAAGAAGATTTTTATTTCTTTTATTTTTCCAACCCCTGGTGCTGTGGACTGAACCAAGACCTTATGTATGCAATCATTCTACTACTGAGCTATATCCTCAGGCCTTAGCTTTTGAAGTCAGGCAGGGTCTTGACATGCAGCTTAGACTGGCTTTGAACTTACTAAGTAACTCAGCCTGGCCTTTAACTATTTTTCTGCTTTTATCTCTGAAATATTCCACATCTATCTGAGAACAGGGGCTAATAGAACGGCTTCAGCATTTGAACACTGTGAGGCAAGAACGAGAAGCCAACCTAAAGCTCCATCTGAATCCTTGTCCACCAGAACAGAGAGTTTGTGTCTTTCTGTATTGGAGTTTCTCGAAGTCTGAAAGTCTGCAGCAACTCCAGCTCACTAATCAATTTCCATGGAGTACCTAAACCAAAGGTCACAACGTGGTGCCTCTTCATGTTGATCTGAACAAAGTTTATGATATTCTCCTTTGAATGTGCTGACTATTGGAAGATTTCACATGATACTTGATGTTTTTGCTTTTGGAAAATAGTCTGGCTATGCTGGGGCTGCAGTTTGGAGCAGTAACACAATGTCCAAACTGAGTCACCAGCAAGCCTTCAGATTGCCTGTGGGTCTGTTCTCCAGTGTCCCCCATTCTCTGTCCCTCAGACTCATCTGCCTTAGTCATCATGACACTTGCCTGATTTCCACAGACATCTGATTTTGCCATCCCATGAACATGGAGATTTCAAAGAATAAGCTTGGGATGAAAGCCTTTACTTTCCTGAGAGTCCAGAAACCCTGGATTCATAAGCGATTCATTGGACAGCCACATGAGCTGTAGCTTCTACCTGCCACCTGTCAGAGTCCTCTTCCCTCAGGAAGGTGATGCCATGTATACCTGCTGTTTTCCCTAACCTCACTCTCAGAACAGATAGATGCCAGTCGGTACTGGCTTGGTGAAAGGCACTCCAGGGACTCCTACATGGCCTACAGAATGGGGGTTGTTATAAATCACTCCAGGTCAGCAAACCCAAACTACAGCCCCTGATTCTGGGGTTCAATGTATACATTACATGCTAGCTATTTCAATGTGTACTGGGGCATCTGGAGATTCCATTTGCCAACTGTCACCTCAGTACAATTGCTAAGATAGAAGGAGAATATGGGTGACCACTTAGGCTGAGTGGTGAGGGGTGGGGTTGAGTCCTGCACTGGCAGAATCTTCATATGCTGGTACACCCAGGATGCACACACATGCCTTACTCAATTGGCCAGAGTTACCCTCCAGGGGATAGCCCAGTAGAGTTCTTCGCTATTCTCATCTTTCTTCCCTGCTTTCTATGAAATTTCTCATCCCCTTGTACTGTTGATACTGTCCTGAATTGGGCTGGGGGCTGGGGCTGGGAATTGGAGGTTTGGTGTTGTGCCCTCCCACCATCAGTTGGTGAGTCCTCTCATCCCTTCTCATGAATATTGTTACACTCCGTCTCTGGGATTGACAGCCTGGTTGGAGCAGGTAACACAATGAGTGTTTTATCTAAGTGGAAAGAGTTGGTTTTGAGTGTTTAAGGCAGAATAGTAGCTGTGAGAGGATCCTGACACTTAGAACCATCCAAAGTGTAAATTAGTTTGGCTCTGCTGAAGTTCCCATGTCTGCACTCAGCTACTTGCTCCTCATTCATCTCTATCTCTACCTCTTAGTCACCAAGGGTGTGGGAAATTGGAAAATCAATCCAGCATCTATTCATTACTCTTTTCTGCTAGGAGTCCTTGAAAATGTCTGTCTAGTTTTGGCTGGACATAAAGTAGTTGTGCTTAGCCTCTACCAACACTTTCTTCCTTCTGAGTTCAGCAAGCAAGCTTCTGAGGCCGAGATGAAGCCAGAGGATGTAGGTAATATCCAGGCTCAAGGCAGTAAGGGGTGTGCAGCAGTAGGATGTGTCAGAATCAGCAGGAGCTACATTCTTGTACCATTCTTGGCCAACCAAGCCCAGGTTGGCTCATAGAGGCTGGGTCAGTAGTAATCTGCTTCTCAGGTAAGTCACTGCTCAGGCAATCTAGGACATTGCTCATGTGCACAAAAGTTAGAGAGGTCTTAGTTTCAGGATTAGTAAAGTACTGCCTTACTGCCAATCTGGTGGTGGTAGCTTTTCCTCCTAGTCAGTAAAGATGGGCTCACACCAAATCTAATGTGTGGGCCAGAGTTTCGATAGTTCTGGCAGCAGGCATGAAGGCAACCCAGATGCCACTCTCTGAGGTTGGAGCCAAGGAGGCACAAATGATTAGAAATTGCTCTCTGAGAAGTTTCCTGGCAATGCTGTTGCTATGGGTCCCAAAGCCAGTCAGCTGGATCTTTTCCAAAGGGAAAGAAGCACCTCCCAAGCCATCCAGACACTTCATACTTTATCAAGACTCTCACATGGTATTCCATCAGTGTCTCAGAATTCTCCACCTAATCTGGAATAAATATCAGGGTGGGCAGTGAAGACAGAACCAAGCCTTGGGTTTTAAGAAATGGCCCCATCATTGATTAGTTCCAGGGCTTGAATGATCCCTTTTACAGTTTGGCCTCAGATTCTAGGATGATTATGTCTGATGTCCAGAGTGCTCACCTCCTAAAGTCAGAGTGAAGGTGCAGTCATAGTGGTCGTGTGGAAAGAACCCTCCAGAGATGACTATGCCTACCAGCTGTCATCAAACCCCTTCAACAGGAGCTGACATTTCTCCATGCCACAGCACCAAGACATCTATACTCTGTCCTTAGACAGCCTCACCAAGCATCTTGCCCTTGACAATCTGTTTACCTCAAGTCTAAAATAAGTACAGTTGCCAATGAATTTGTCCTGGTTATTTTTAAAAAACAATGACAATCATTACTTTGATCTTGAATTAAGGAGGTGACTGGACTGTGCTGGTGGCTGTGCTGTGTGTTTTGGCATATAGTGGTTGAGGTAGGTGTCTTGGAAAAGGACCTTTACTCACAGTCCCAGTCCCTGGCCTTGGGAAACTCACAGCTTGGGTTCTTCAGGTATAACTTTATGTGATCCCATGTGAAGTTTATGTGAACTTTATGTGATCTGGTGGCTCAAGAGCAGTTGATATGGCAGATAAAATGTCATAAAGCAACTGTCTCAAGACAGACCAGAAAAAAAAAAGTGGCATGGCCTTTGTTTCCTCAGCCCTAAAGCTCACATAGCATTACTTTTGATTCCTTTTGTCCACTGAGGTATCCTCCAAGGCCCTCTCAGTGTCTGAGGGAGGGGTATAGCCTTGTCTACCTCGTGATAACTGACTGCAAAAAAGCCATGCTGACTTTAGTCCCTTCCACGCTTGCTCTCTCTACCTGAAACACTACATCTGACTCTGTGGCCTGTATCTACTGCCCATATGGAGCCTTCTCTAGGAGCCCCCAGAAACTCTCCAGGATGTGTTACAGTACACATGGGCCTCAGTGCTTCTGAACAGTTTCCTCTGCTTACTTTTCTTATAATCCATTATTTTCTAAATATAAAACCATCACAAAGATACACAGAAAGTTGTAAAAACTAGAGGAGATACTAAGATACTGGTGATGGGTCTGGGATTACGGATGGTCATGTCCTCCTGTTACTCTGAAAACTTCACGTAGAATACCTAGAATAATCAAAACATAATTTCCAAAAAAGATTCTACTGGGGAACAGATTTTGCACCTAGTGATAGAGCATCCATTTAGCCTCACAAGACTCTGTGCTCAATCCCCAGCACCATAAACAAACCACAACAACCACAAAATATAACTGAAATAATATAATATAATATTATATAATGCTTACTGAGAATCCACAGGATACAGCTATGCAAAGTCTTGTTCCCCTAAAGGAACACATCTATAATTCCAAGATTCATTTTATATAAAGATGGAAACACACACACACACACACACACACACACACACACACCAGTCCTAAAATGAAGACAGACTCCCTCCCTACTTGTACATTGAAATTGAAGCAATCCTTGGCTTTTACTACACAGTGGCAACTGTTAAAAGAGACAATGGCATCAAAGCTAGCAGCCCTGTGGTTTCTCTCCAGATCCAGGTCTTGTCTTCTTCCTATGATTTTTTGAGGCAGGAGCAATGAAGACTGGGACTGCATCCCCTGGACTGAGAAGCTTTGGATATGGGCATAGTTGACAGCTGATGGTGTCATGGCTTTTGTTGAAAGCAGAAAATTAGCAAATGCTCTTTCAAAATCAGCTGTTGGGAGTTAACATGGATGTGTGCATTTATAAGGGGAAAGAGGACACTTGCTTTCCTGTCAGATGTTGAGCTATAGATATTAGATGAGATGGAGTTTAGGTCAAGCAAGTGTGAAACACTGATGCATGTGCCCAAGCCCTGTCAGTGACTCATACCTGAGGCTGGAAAGTTCTACCAGTTTGTTCAAAATGTGCATTGTTGCTACTACACCAGGAAGGTCTGGTCTAGGGAGATCAGGATTGGGCTCCTGACTGTTGTTTACAATAACACTTTTGGATGGTTCTTTGATGATGGATGTGCCATCTTGGATGGCACATGATAAGGTGCACTCTCATAATTAGGCTACTTTGCCAAACACATTTCCCTAGGCCTACTATGTGGTGAGCATGGTGCTGGATTAGTCACACATGGTTCTCTATAAGCTTCTCTTAAAGTTTAGAAGACTATATTCCTGCCTCCATTTCATCCTGGAGAAAAGGGAGCTCTGAGCAGCAGGAGGATATATGTGCTCCTTCACATGGAAGCAGAGTTAGGATCTGAAGCCATGTCAGGGGAGTTTGACAACAGATGCTCCTGTACATCACCAGGATAATTACTCACATGGTTCTGAAATGGGTCAATATGCCAAATGGCTCTTGACAACTAGATCTTTCTTCTCACCATCTTTACATCTTAGAACAATCTCCAGGTAAGGAAGCTCTCTTAGACCCCTGTCCAGTTGGAACTTCAGAGGCATGCCTCTTGTTGAGTCAAAGGGTTAAATGGGGGTAAGGCTTTTGGCTACTGATTTCTAAAGGAAGCAAAAATCCCCTCCTTGGCATCACAGGTTGGAATGCCCACTTCCAGTTGTGAAGTAAAGGGACCTGGGAGAGTGGCAGGCAGAGTGGCAGGACTCAAATCCTTCCTCTTCAACAATAGTCAGAAATCCTGTATCTTTCTCAGATAAGATCTCAGCTATCAGGGAAATCACTGAAGAAGAAAATGAATTCTCAGAGTGCTGGATTTCAGTGGACATGTATATTGATTAACAATGATGTCCTTGTTCACTTGAAGATGTGGCTGCCGGGGAGAGCACGACTTTCATTGCTCTGCTTGCTAAAAGTGGCAGCTTCCTTCCATTCTTCTACAGAGCTGAGAATGAATATGTTAATATTGTAACTGGGACACAGGGAAAGGGACAGACTTTGCTGGTGACTGGACAATTCTGCTATAGAGTTGATGCCAGTGGAATGGAACTCCCTGCCCGGGAGTTTGGCCCAGAATATCTATTTGTCAAATCAATTGGCCCAATGAAGACAAGGGCCCCTATGAGACTTCAGTTAATAAGAGAGGGCAACACTGTTTTCCAGGCATGGGGTCATCTTGGAAGAGGAAGACCATCTTGTTAATGAGGGTCTGGCTGGCAGGCCCACCGAGCCCTTCAGAGTTCCAGAGGTCCCAGTTCTTGTGCACAAAGCCTCCTTGGTATGCCAGTATGCCATCTACCTTCTCAGAGTGCAAACATTCCAAACCTTAAGTCTCATTTTTTTTTCTGGTGTCTTAGCTGTACAGGTGACACATAATTTAAGGTAGACAGTCCAGGGTGGACAAAGACACACCCCTATCAAGCCAAGCAGAAGAGAATCAAATAATCAGAGTAGCTGTGTCTGTCTGAGGACACCTGGGACATGGTTTACTACACAGGGGCACATTCTGTAAGATGCTTGTTTGGCTTGGGAGAAGCAAGGATGTCAGGAAGGAAGGGCCAACCCTTTCAGAAGTCTACCTTCATAACTTCTGACTGTTTCCCATCAATCATGGTACCCCACTACGGATCATTTCTCAAGCCAACTCTAGGCAACTCTTGAGGAGGATTTCAAGGCCTCATTCAGTACCATGATCAATTAGTAATGCCAGCTCCAGACATATGGAGGTGTGACAAACAGGAGGCATTTCGTTACAGTCTTCTAGAATATAAGAAGTTCCGTTTGAGCTAAGGAGAACCTGTGTTGCCAACAAGAAAGAGGTATGATGATTATATGCACTATCGCATCACTTGTCAGTTGTCGGTATCCAGATGACAAACACATGTCATCATGCCCACAGAGCATGAAAACTCATGTCCAAGGAAAGGACATTGGACTTCACTCACCTTGTCTCTTCCAGCCTGGACTGCAGGAGCAGCAGCATAGTCCTTGTCTTTCTGACCTGTTTCAACTTTTGGGGGCACCTCAGGGTCCCTTCCCATCATTCTGTCCCAAGGGCAAAGAAGAAGTCCTTGGGATTCTAATGGGGCCAAGTACTAGAAGTCAGATCTTTTAGAGACAGAATTTGAAACTCCCCAAAGGTCAGAGTAAAAACTCTACATGAAAGCAAAATGTTGATGGGGCCATTTGCTGACTACCCAGGGTCATATCTCCTGTCACTAGTAGGTTTCAGTAGAAACATCTGAGAGGTTCAAGTCTAAGTGACTATGTGCCTTTTCACTTCATTCCTCTGCCTGGGCCTGTCCTTGCCAAGTGAGACACTTCAGTCTTTCTATAAATATGTCTAACTATTATGGGTCAATTAAAAGCAAAACAAAGGCTTTAAAAATTCTGAAACTCTTGAGTGCCAAGGTTGGGGCTGGGCCATGAGGAGTGGCCCAGAGAGGCTCTTGCCCTGCTCTTAATCTAGACTTAGGCCACCTTGTCTAGCATTGTTCCAGGGATGAAACTGAGTGGAGTGGTAAGGGAGTGAAGAAAAGAAAGACAAGCAGATGCAGAGACAGAAAACTGGGATCACAGAAGAGGTGGTCTCAGCTGTCTGCTAGATAAACTGCAGCACTACAGAAGTGCATCATGCTTACTATGTAGAGTTTAACATGGAGGCAGGGTTTATGGTATACAGTTGGATCAAGGAGACTGGTTTAACCAATCTTGGTAGAAGTAGCCTCTGTAGGAAAGCAGTCTTCAGGCTATAAATATCCAGGCAGGGTGGGGCAGTGGGGGAAGCTATCATGGACATTTTCTGCACTCAATGTCAGCATTCACACATGGATCTTTGCCACTTTCCTATAAGCCTCACCTTTGTGGCTGGGAAGCTTTGACATTTTCCCATGGGTATGATGCCCTGCCCATGTCAATAACACATTCTCAGGGTTTCACTCTCTCAGAGATTCCTCTGCTCTCCACCCTAGGGTGTGGTTCAAAAGTAGTCCTGGGTAAGCAACCAGGCAAGATACCATGAAGGAGGATGAAGGCCATGACCTCTGGTGGATGCTCATTTGTGTAGTGTTTGTGGCTATGGGGATCTCTTATAAGTATGTGACTCTAGGGGAATTCAAGAGTGGGTACTCTAGTTCTTCTAGTTTGTGACACCACCTCCCTACATTACTTCAGGAACGACTTTCACAAGAACACTTTTACCTGAAATGGCTCAAAGCAATGTAATCAAGGCAACTTATCAAGGGATCCTCCAGGGAATGTCTACCACAGAAGTCTGTTCAAGGACATGCCATGGAAATCTATTGACCATTATCATCCATTTTGAAACCACAGATGCAGACTATAGGAGGGACCAGCCAGAAAGAATTGTTTCTAAGCACTGTGTGTCAAATACCTGCCATATGCTGGGCTTATTCACATAAAGTATCAATTCCAATTCCAGCTCCAATTCCTACATCATCCCTTCAAGGAAGGCAGTATTTCCCTCATCTAGAAATTTAGAGACTGAGTCCTAGAGGCAGAGAGGAGCTTCCAGGGTATAATAGATAAGTCATGGCCAGCCAATAGCAAAATGTTCCATTTATAGATGCCAAATATGAAAAAAGACCTCATACAATGGAGTCTTCAGAAAGGAGAAGTGGTTATCACCATGAAGTGCACCTGTGTGATTTTTGAGTATTGACTCTCTATCAGAGATTTTTTTCTCTTTAAGCAACTTCAGGCAACTCTCTGACGGGAGGAGGAAAGGATGGCATATTAGGAATATTTCCTTCTAAAGCAAACTTCCAAGAACAAACTTCAGGCGCTTGAGACACTCATAAATGTGGAGTAACTCCAGAACCTTTGATGCGCAAATTCGAGCCAGTATGCCTTTTTTCTTTTTCCACATTTGAACTTATTAGAAGCATTAACCTCAGAGACTTGGAACCCTGTCAGCTTTATAAACAGTGCTCCTTCTATTTGGCCAGGCAGGATAATGTAAGGACATTTTCCCTGATGTCATTTCAGTTTCCATTTACATCTTGGAAATAGGGTTGAATTTGAGCCATACTATATCTGGACTGCCACAGGGATTCTGATTTTGAGACTGTCTGTGAGATTGAGCCCTTGTAGTGTAAATATTTGTCAAAGAAAGATTAACTAGTGAGGCAATATATTCAGAATGATTGCATCTTTCATTAACCCAGTAACGAAACAGGCTGGAAAGATACACAGTTAGCTAAATCACAGTAAGCAGCCATTGAATTTCTAGTTATTTTTTTTTCAGGCACATACATGGGTGCTTTTCACCAGTGTATACATATTCTTTTTCCACTCTATCCTTGTTTATATTAGACTTATGTTTTGTCTTTTAACAGACTAAAAGTTGCTATGATTTTTCCACATGTAGGTAAATTCAGAAACATAGCTCATGCATCCATTACCTGCATTTTCCTCAGAAATAATAAATGGCATTATTGGAAAAGTGATTAGGGAATTAATCCCTTGAAACCAGAATATCTTAATGCAATAGTACATAGACTAAATGAATAGCTTTCTCACAGTTCCTTACTTGGGCAAATGTAAGGCCATTTGCTTCAGAGTACTTTCTTAAAGTGGGTGTTTGCTTGCACACTCTCATGTGTTCTCAAAGCTGGTGCAATATCATACTGTGAGCTACCCCCAAAAATATAACCTTTACCAAAGTCCAATTTGCAAATCACACCCAAATGCTTGGCGTTCAGCTTTATGATTGCCTGAACCTACTTTGCAGAAGACCATGAATTGCAACGAATCAGATTGTTACAGCCCAGGGGGGCTG
This sequence comes from Rhynchomys soricoides, assembly GCA_019843965.1. NCBI lineage: Eukaryota > Metazoa > Chordata > Mammalia > Rodentia > Muridae > Rhynchomys > Rhynchomys soricoides. The sequence continues at coordinate 2,607,030 of JADRCH010000182.1, read as the reverse complement.
TGATGGTGGACTGACAATTCACTAGACAACATACTTTACTGGGCGGTGGGGTAGCAAGGTTGCATGGATTATAGTGTCAGGCCAAAAGCTTAGATTCTCTGGCTGGGATTTGGAAGGCCAGGGAAATCCCAGAGGATGTGGGGTTGAACCTCCAAACTGATGTAGAAGTGGTTACAAGGGAGCCTCTCCCAGGAAGGCAGCAGGGACGCTGGGTGAGGATTCATTTCTGGGTACATAGTCACGTCTTGAGAGATCATTGTGACACTAGGACCCTAGAGTGCAGCCAGTAAGAAGATTCATAGCCTTGGACAGATACTTCCCATTCCAGAGCTTTCCCCTTGGGCAAAAAGACTATTATCAAATTTAGCACGATAACACAGTTTTCACAGAATCGCCGGGAACATTCTTCACTGACGTGGGGAAAAATATTGAAAACTTGAGTTAGGCTTTTCACAGAGATCAGGACAAAAATCCTACTGAGACTTGACATTTCTTTAGAAAGACTTCCACCAACAGAACTTTCCCCAGAAGTCCCATCAATCATGACCTTCATCAACTACACTGATGGGAATCTGTTCTCTGCTGCTGACAACCACAAGCACATGGAATTTTCGGCCCTGAACTTGACAAGAGGGAATTGGTAACTTTGATTCAGTTTCAGCACACACTCCTTTGGATCCCTTAAAGGTCGATGGAGGAGGGTCTCCCATGGGGAAGTAATGAATCTGAAACCAGAATTAGCAGCTCCCTGGGTGTTGAGACCCCAGTCCCCCAAGGCAGCTGCTTGCTGCCTAGCACTGCCTTGTGCCATTCCATCCCAAGCGCTGCATTTTCTGGCCTCTTGAAACTAGCCCTCCTGACTAACAGCTAAGGTATTAGGCACTGAGCTGCCAAGGGGTCTTGGTGTCAAGTCCTCTCAGGTCTCCTAGCGGCCAAGGCTTGTCCAGGCCAGGCCCGCTGCTTTTGCAGATCTGGCTCCTATTACCTGGGATGATCTCCCGCAGGGCGGAAGGATGCTCAGGGTGATGTTCCTGCAGTCTTACCTGGCCAAGCGAGTCCGATGTGCTCGGAGACCTAAACGGGCCAGCCCCCAGCTCCGGAAGCCCGTGGCTAAGCGCTGCGGTGCTTCCCGGGTGGCTACAGGCACCGGGCGCAGGCTCCGGGTGCGCGCTCCCCAGGTCCAGCTCGGCGGAGCAGCCGGACTGCGGCTGAGTCAGCGCCCGGCGGCGGCGCGTTGAGCCCCGGGCAGCCGCCGAGAGCGGCTGTGAGCAGAGCCGAGGCCGCCCTGGCATTTTAAAGGCGAGACTTGGACGCTGTTCAAGCGGAAACGCAGGGAGAAACTTCTGCCCCCGGTGCAGTGCCGCCTGCTCCGGGAGGGCGCCCAGGCTCTGCAAAAAAGTCTCGTAAGACGAAAAAGCAAACACCAGACCCCCAAAACACGAAGCTTCCCTACTCGAGGGTTCTTAGAAATCTCCATTAAAGTTAGAGATCAGCCTTAGAAGCCAGTTTGGAAAATGCTGGATACAATTAGGCAAGAGAAAAAGAAGAAAAAGAAGTCAATGAAGTCTAAGTTACTGAACCTGTGTCTTGGCATGTGTAATGGGTTTAACTGGAAACCAGGAGGAAAACAGTTGCAGTTTGCAGGGATATGATTGTGTTAGAAAAATCCAAAGTGAAGACAACAGTTACATAGTAGTTCCCACAATGAGCTGGTGGGTCATGATATAAACACAACAAACTCACAATGTTATTGTTATATGGATGATAAATCCTCTCCTCACTAATAGGGTAACCAAAAATATCTGGAAATATAAAGGCACGGTTACAATAGTCTTGCTCGGGGCTTTATGAGGCCCATTAAGTGGTAGCTATTTATTTCTGGTAAATGAATGGAATCCACCTCTACCTTTGGGTGGAGATCTACCAACCCAAGCTATCCAAAGCAGGAGAATCGATCCAGAGTCTGTGCCAGTCAATTGCCTAGTAGAGCCCTCCACACAGGAAAGCCAATTCACCTTAAGATATGCTAAGGAAATGGGAGGAATGGTTCTCTTTAGTAAGGTAATATGCTTTTCCTTTCAAGAGAGCCTTCCTCGGGAGATGCTTAAGGAATCATAGCTATGCCATGTGGCTCTGCTAAGGTCTGCTTTTCTGAGTTAAAACTCAGAAAACCTAATTTTCATCATTTCTTCTTTCTTTTTCTTTCTCTTGGATACTGGCCAAAGCTGGGGGGTGGGGGGGTGTGCTCTAACCCCTTGATATGTGGCTGCTTGGCCACCATTTGCCCTCTTACAAATAGCATGGGTTTCTTCTCTCTCTCCCTTCTCTATCTTCCTCCTCCAAAGCAGCTGCTTGTATTTATAGCCTATTTGTCCCGGGGTTTGGTTTGTTTTGTTTCAACCCAAATGAAATTGTCCTTACGCTTCTTTCTAAGTGATTATTTATTTATTTATTTATTTATTTATTTTTAATGGTATTAAGAACCCCGAGAGAGGGCTCAAACATCAGGGAACATACACCGTACTGGGGACCCTTCTATTTTTGATTGGAGGACCTGAGAACTTTGGTTTTATTAGGACACAAGCCTTATTCTTGGACAAGAAAAAGAAACCCTGTAACTCAATCTGTGTTCTATGTTTCCAGCACAATCATCGCCAAATTCCAAACAGAATTTTCTTTGTAAATTGATATGATGATTTTAGGGCTCAGTTGGGAAAAGATAGCAATCAACAAAATGGGGACAAAGAGGAGGCTGTGAAGCAGTCCTGCTGGATACTGCAATGAAGTGATATGTCGTGTGTGTGTGTGTGTGTGTGTGTGTGTGTGTGTGTTACTGCTTCAGGAACGCTTTACAGGCATGAGTGCATTTTACTGCAAGTCTACGAAGCAGATGACAGCACTGCTGACATTCACAGATAAGTAATGGAAGTAGGCACCAAGGCTGCACAGGTAGAAAAGAGGAGCGGGGGCCTGATGCCTGTGGAATTTGTGCATCTGTGCCATAGTCCTTAGTTCCACTACAGAGTAACAGTGATTACAGTGGTGTGGTGCTGCTCAGGGGACCGACGCTGGAGCAAGACCTGCTGCCGCAAGTACAAACACAGGGAAAAGTTCAAGGCTGAAGGTGGTACCTCAGTGAGTGGAACAGATGGACTTTTAAAGTAACTGATATTGGAACAACTGTAGTCAAAAATCATGAGATGGGAATATGCTTTCCATGTCGTTCCCTAGACCAGAATAGATTACCGATCACTCAAATGCTGAATGTAAAATCATGAAGCAGAATAATAAATATATAGGCATTTGCCATAAACTTAAGGTTCTGAAAGGCTTTCTAATCTATCATAAAGCCATAAAGAAAAATGCTTATAGATATAAGCATTAAAAATCCAAATGATGTTTCTGTTAAAAGGCATAGTAAACAGAATTGAAAAATAAGCTGGAAAAATATTTACTATCCATGTGACAGGGGGTTGCCAAATTTAATTTTAAAGGCAAAACTTTGGTTTTATTTACTTTTATTTTATTTTCCTCAAGATCTCACGGGGCGATGCAGGCTGGCTTGGAACTCGCCTCCTACCTGAGGCTATCCTTGAAACTGTGATTCTCCTGTTTCAGCCTCCAGCTTGCTAGGATTACAGACATGAGTCACCATGTTTGGGACCATGAGGTACTTTTCAGTACAAATAATTTCATTCACTGTGTATTCAAAAGTCAAACTTAAGTGGTGGTCCTATATCATAGGATAACACTTTAACATTATTTACAAAGGGCCTGAAATCATTAAATCAAGAGAGTATTAACCCCCCCTCCCCCCAACAAGGACAAGAAGAGAGCTGGAGACAATTTCCAACAGAACCTAAATTACAAAACAAAACAACCATTTTCTCTGGTGTTGCAATAAATATAAATAGAAAAACATGCTTTTAAAAGTAAAGCTAGAAAGATTTAAAATATTGACAACATCCAGTGCTAATGAAGGTTTGGATAAGTTAGACTACATTTGTGAGAATGTAAATTACTACAGTATTTCTAAAAAGCAGTTTGTGAAAAATGCCAAATGGAGCACTCATACATCATAACAATAAGCCAAGCAAATATATTTTCAGGTGTTTTCCTAAGGATATCATTTGACTGGCCTGGAGACACAGCTTGGTGATTAAGAGCATTTGCTGCTCTTGAAGAAGACCCTGTTTCCCAGCACCCATAAGGTGGCTTACAACTGTCAGTAACTCCAAATCCAGGGGATCTGTTGCCCTTCTCTGGCCTCTGTGTTAACTTCATGCACACAATACACATGAAGGCAAAACACTCATATACATAAAATATAAATAACTTAATTAAAAGAAGAAATCATTTACCATTAGATGAAACACACACTAGAAATGTTTATTGTTTTCCAAAAATAATTTATAGTAGTGAAAAAAAACCAGACACAATCTAAATGCCTAGATATAAGAACTAGTTAAAAGAATTAAGTGAGAGTGTACATAGAGACTTTAAATTCATACAGTATGACTTTAAGTACCTTCTGGGCATTTGTTCATCAAAATAAAGACTCACTCAGTGAGTGGGAAGATACGTCTAGCTTCTCTATTTTTAAGAAAATAGGACAGAGAGTTGAGCAATGTGTTAGCTTAAAGTATTGCTGTCATTGTCAACTCTCCGGCTTCTCCCTGCACCGCTTGTCTCTCCTTTGCACTCTATCAGTTCATCTCTCTGTAATTTCATCCCAACTTTTATTCTTCTCCAATTTATAAACTTGGGCAGCACATGGAGCTTTGTGTAACAGACTCAGTCACCTTAAGAAATTAATTCTGTTGGGTTCCACTTTGAAGATTTCTCTCTCAGCTTTACAAACCCTAGTTGGAGCACAGGCCTGAGGGTAGAGCGCCCGTTAGGGTAAGTTGTAAGTGCTGTATAACAAACAGCCCTTAATTCTCGGAATCTGGAAACAATTTTCCATGCACCCATGATTCATGCTGTACATCTGATGGATTGGGTGTGCGTTGGCTTCCTATGGGTAACATCACATGGGAATTCAAGATGGAGAAGCAGTTTATATCGTCAGTGCTTTGGTTTCATGGGAGAGGCAGGAATGGATGTGGTCAACTATGGCCTGGCTCAGAAAGGTCATAAAGTTGTTATCAGAGCAAGTCACTTGGCCAAGAAAATTATCAGCTTCCAAGAAAGCAAAACATCCCCACATCCCCAAGACACTGTGGCCAAGGGTTTGGGCTTGCAATAGCCAATTGACCACCATGACTATCGTTGGACAGATGCTTTTACCACATTCTGACATGCCTACATTTTAAAATGTGGAGGACTGGGGAGAAGGCTTGAATGCATGAATTCCCAAGTTCAGATCCCTAGTGTTCACATGAAAAGCTGGGCATGGCTATCTGCTCCTGTAATCCCAGCCCTGGGAAGGAGGGGACAAGAGGATTCCCAGAGCTTGCTGTCCAGCCGGTCTAGCTGTATCAGTTGGCTTCAGATTCAGTGAAAAGGTCTGTCCCAAAGAATAAAGTGAACCCAATAAAAAAGGCACTGAGATGGACCTCTGGAATCTATATGCACCTGTTCTTGCATGTACACACATAAAGAATGAGAGCAAGAGAGAGGAGGAGGAGGAAGGAGAAGAAGGAGGAGAAAGAGGAGGAGGAGGAAGAGGAAGAGGAAGAGGAGGAAGGAGACATTGGGAAGACTTTTGTATAAATTTTGACCACAGTGATCATGCAGATAGGACTCTGAATGGATTATGGGTCTTGGAGTCAGATATCCCTGACTATTCTTGCCCTGAAACTAACTGGAGAGATAAGCAGTTGCCAAAACATAGTATTTACCATATGACAATTCTTGTAGGATTGGTGGAGAGACCAAATTTGGCACCAAAAATAAGCCAGTAAGTAGTGTTGCAGGGTGGGCTCAGACCTCACTGGTAAACTTTACAAAAGGAAGTCTATTTTTCCTCTGTTTCCACTGCAAACAAATAGCAAGTTGAAGGCAATCAGTCTTCCACACAGCAGAAGATATTCCCTTCAGTGCCCAAGTCAGGGGACTCCACTGCTTTGCACAAAGATCAGCAGTGGCTTTCAGCACATTGTAAATTGTTTAGAGCATCTTAGAAGATCTCCAAATCTCTCTCTAAGCTCTTCTCTGGTGCCCTTCACTCATTCATGCTTCCTTAATCCTGACAGCTTGTAAGCAATTTTCCTATACTCCATTTTGTTCTACTCTCTGTGGCTTCTACCCAGCCTGCTCCCTTCCTTACTCAATGATCTGTGACCTCTATGATGGTTCTCTTCTACACTGTCGTTCTCTTCCATCTGTTCCCATTGCACTTGCCTTGTTTCACAGAACTTTCCTGCTCTCTTGTCATATGACATGCTTGCTGATTCACCCCTGCTCTGTCTACCCATTAGCCGGTAAACTCTCAAGGCACAACTACTAGCTTGATTCTGTATCGTTGGAGGCTTGTCTAAGTTGAGAGCACAAAAGTCCAGATGCCTAACACAGCTGTTATCCGAGGATGGATGACTTCTACTCCTAGGAAAGCTCAGCCTTGGATTTCTTTGCTGTTTGGCCTTGTTGGAGCACAGATCAGCTACAATGGCCCCATAGAGAAAGATGAGACACCCATCTCAGAAAAGAGCTCCTAGTTTCTAGCTCCTAGTTTCTAGCTCGGGAGTGGTTTGGTAGCTCCACATTAGATAATCTTCCATCCATGCATGGCTTTGGGCCAATCCCTTGCTGTTTTGGTCTCATTTTTTGCACTGTACTGGACTTGAGGCAGTTCTGAGAGCTTCCTGTTAGTGCTGACTTTCCTTTCTTTATCCCTGGATGGGTGGAGGAGGCAGCTTTTGAGGGAAGCTTTGGCAAATTCCCAGCTGTTGGCTGTTGTTTAGCTCAAGGTGCTGTTTATGCCTCTGTTCTGGGCTCCCTGCCTCTGCCGATGACACAGCATGGCCATTGTAGGGTCAGCTCCTCCTCCTGCCCATTCTACGGGCTTCATGTCCACAGCTTCCTGGCTGATTCATGCTTTTACTCTAAGAAGGCAAGACAGCAGAGAGAAGCAGACATTGGTGACAGCCCATCCTTCCTTTTTGCAATTTGGGAGAGCTGATGGATGATCCAGCCTGAAAAGGAGACAATCAAGGGAAAGAGATGACTGCTGCCTGCTGGACCAGACTCATGCGTGCAGTGCTCACTCCTACGCATTCTGGGCACATCAACTATCAGCTTACAGGACAGAAGAGTGGGTGGCAAATTGTACCTGTTTTGCAGATGACAAAATAGAGGCAGAGAGCAGCATACTCAAGGTCTCAAGACTTTAGTTCCAAGCCCCAGAACCTGTGCTCTAGTCTTGCTTGTTAGTTTCTGCTTATATCTAGCTGGTACTCTGACACACAGAAATGGAAAGTGTTATTGAAAAGCTAAGTAGCATCTTCCCTAGGCTAATGCCTCCCTAGGTTCTGTCAAAACAAAGACTCAGAATATTTAGCTAGCAAGGGAAGACTCAAGAACGTAGCTGTAGCTGCTTTGGGTCCCTAAGAGCCAATAGTGCAGAGGAGGGGGAAAGACCCAACAAGAGGAGATCCATCAAGGCAGACATCAGCCTAGGAACTCTCTTTCCTCATACTTAAAAAGAGCACACAATGCTGCTCCTACCTGTTTGAAATCTTGTGACTACACCATTGGAGAGATGGAACAGAGCGTAAGGGAGAGGGCATGGTATGGTGGTGTAGGGAGTACCCCATTCACCAATCCTTTGTTACCTTATCGAGAAGGTGGGTTCTTAGCACGTGGGGTATGGGGTGCATACATCTTGGACTTCCAACTCAGGGTGTGTGGAGAGGGGAGCTGAAGGTTCAAGAAGAATGGATTGAATTATTCTGCCTGATAAAAAGACATGAATGCAGCCAAGAAAGCAGCAGGGAGAGAAAGGGCGGCAGAGGCAGAGAACCAGCTTGTTGGAAACGATTCAGAGTTATGACTGGACTAGCACAGAAAGAACTCTGGAAAGAGTTGAGACAGTGGCGTTTGGGGCAAAGGGAGGTGAGGGGAGAGAGACATGATGCGATGTGAGCGGGTTTTCAGGAAAACTCTAAGATTTCAGGATGCCATATTGCACACACCCCACCCCACCCCTGCAGAGATAATCATCTTTAAAAGCCTAGCTTGCTATGGACAGTTTGGAGGGTTTGTTCTCGGGAGAACTCACTGTACCAGTGAGTGAAGGTCATTGGGGAAAAAAGCTTCCGGGGCCATGAAAAGCCAAATGTGAAAACCTGGTAATTGTCATGAATTCTTAATTTTGCTCTGCTGCTTGTCTAAGAGCATGCCATCTCTACACTCTTCCCTCAGAGTTTCAGGCTTCCTATCTATAAATGGGGATAAAATGATACCTTCATTTTAGGTGTGTTGTTAAACTGTTGTGTGTTTTTTGTTGTTGTTTTGTTTTTAAAAAAACAAACAAACAAAAAGCTCTTCTATTCAGACGGAAAAGAAAAGGCAGGCAGGCAGGCGACAGTGTTGACAGCCTATGGGCTGGGTTTCTAACCCAGAGGGTTCTAAGCAGAGTCTTGAGAATGAGAGACTTATGCCCCTAGGCTTTCAAAAGCAGAGATTTATAGTTCAGGATACTTAAGTCAGACACTTATTGCTTTAGGCTTTGAATAACTATGGCCCGGTACTCTGCAGCTAGTGTAAGAGTACCTAGCTGCTGGTGTCAAGGCTCTCAGCTCTTAGCCTTGGCAGATGTCTGGAAGCCTTCCACTGGCTGGCGCCTGTGATCTCTTCCACTTGGCTCTTTGTAGTGTTTCCTACAGTCTTACCTTTCCACCCATTGGTGCCCCCTCAGCACCTTTTCAGTCCTTTGTCATCTCTGTAGCCATCTCCTCTTGACTGGGTGAGCCAAGGGCTTAAAGCCCTCAGGCATCCCACGGCCTTACAGCAGTAGAAATCATTCTCTGAGTCATGTACCTGTGGTCCTCTGAGCTGGAAGACCCAGGGATTTGCTTGTTCTTTGTGCAACCAGCTTAGTTCATTCTATCTCTGATAAAGGCCAAAAATAGGATGTAAATATATAAGACCATTTCAGAGGAGCTTTACTGGAGATTGGTGTCATAACACAGCAGGGTTAATGAAGAGGAATAAAGCCTGTATTGACCCAGAGAGACCAAGAAACAGACTGCTTATATACCCCCCTCAAAGGGTGGGGGTAGACTCATACACACTTTCTTTGTTACCAGTCACTTATTTTATATGTGCACAGTATCCTCTCTGCCAACCATAGGCTTGCTGCTGAGTTACCGGGAGAAGTTCCCAATGCTATGAGACAGGTGTGCCACTGACCCAGTGCCCCTGTAAGCAAGGTTATCTTAAGGTCACCAAGGTTTCTTATAGCTAAGGCATAGTCTTCAGAAGCCAGTACAAGCTATGTGGAGCACTTTTGACAAGAGAAAAGGCAAAGGCCATGGCGTCAACATCAGCCACACACACTGTAGTCTTTGCAGATGCAGCAGAAATTATCTTGAAAATGAAATATTCAGAATGGTCAGCATATTGGGTTGACAGTCCATCTTGTCATGAAAATCAGGATTGTTTGGATGACAGCCCTCTGCTCAAGGCATCCAAGCACAAGGAGACGGTCTGACAGCTGTCCATCAAGCAGCTAAGTACCTTACTCCTAAAAATTCAATTATTCAAAGGAAAAATCAGTAAGATTTACAGCAAAGACTTAATATTTTATTCAGGCAACTTTGTCCAACAATACTGACCTCGCTTAGCCTAATACCTTTAGGCAGGGCTGGGTCAATCCATCTGACTCAGAACCAGATGGTGCACTTGAAGTACTTTATGCTAAGCCCTGTGTATACTGAGCATAGGACAACCCATGAATTTAAGTGATTGACAGTTCTTGGATGATGCTAATAGAGAACATGGAACAGTGTGAAAAGGTACTGGACTTTGATTTAGTGTGGAATTTAAAAAGAAACATTGTATAAAGTTAGTTATACAGAAACATGGACTGGAGAAGAAAATGGCTGAAAAGTAAAATGTGTTAGAGTGATGGAATTGCCAAGGAATTCTCAACATAATCATTTCTTCGATAAATTGAACATTCGACAAAGATTTTTATTACATTTCATGTTTTGGGTATATGTGTGTGTATGGGGAAGTGGGTGGGGTAAACATGTTATACTTCAGGGTTGGAGGTCACACCAAAGAACAACTTGCAGCAATCAGCTTTCTTTTTCTATCAGAAATTGAGACCAGCTTAGTAGCAAGTGTCTTTACCCAGCTAGGGCCTAGATTGCATGTTTTTTATTCAATAAATGCAAAGGAAGAACTGGTCAGTCTTGAGTTGTGGGGAGTGTCTATCGCTGAGGTATCTGTGGTGATTTTTCTTGTTCTGGATCACACCCAGCTCTCCTCTCCTGATCACAAAGGGAGATTGTACTCAACTGTTTCTGGCTAATGGATTATAACTGTGTTACTCCCAAGCTCTGTAGAACTCAGTGCAGAGGCTTCTTGGCTCCTTCTGCCAAATGGTAAGACCATGGATCCAAGAGACACTATAGGCCTGGATCTTGCAAGGACAGAACTCCCTGATACAGGTCATGCAAGGCTCGAACAAGAAGTACATTTTGCAGCCTGCAGCTACCAAGAAGCGCATCTAAGCCTCTCTTTGCTACATCCATGTACACGGCACCTCTGCAGATGAATGCATAAGCCTGAGTCTGGCTGTGGCTTAAAAGAGGCAGAGAAAAGTCAGCTCTGTGACAGCTGACTCAAAGCTTGCTCTCTTTCATTCTCGGCACTGTCTCTCACCTGGTGCTCCTCCAAACTTGCTAAGACAACAAGATTTGATCCTCATCTACTATCTTCAGCTTAGTGTCTAAAGATACTTTCCCACCCAATGCATAAGATAAAGTTAGCATAGCATGAAAAAACAAGGGAGTCATTCAATATCAGTCAATGAAGAGATCCTTGGTCAGAGTTTGGACATCATGATAAATGTTGAAGAAGTCAGGATCCTCCTAGAATGTAGAATTTGGAATATATATATATATATATATATATATATATATATATATAACACAATATACACTATATACAGTATATATTGCTATATATATGCTACTATATATAAATTATAATATGTGATATGTGAATATATATATATATCTTTTGGTCCTGAGGTTGGCCGAGCTACTGCTTGTCTTCCACTGTATATCACCTACCTTGTCATTTGAGTACCCTGTTCCCCATAACCACACTCTTACCAGCCAGCCTGAGCCAAGAGTCCCTTTGTAGGTGTGAAAGTCTTTATGGTAAAGAGGGTTGTAAACAATCAATTAACTCTAACCAAGGCTCTCTCTTTAACTAAGTATTTTCTATGGTTTTATTGCTGTTGATATCTAGCTTTATTTGTGGTAAAAGTCAAGGAATTATTTCGGTCAGTTCTCCTAAATATGTTGAGACATTCCTGTACCCAAATATATAGTCTATTTTAGTATAAGTTTTACAGGCTGCTGAAAAGAATGTGTATTTAGATGTAATGTTCTGTAGGTGTCTATTATGTCTATTTGACCTATGATGTCATTTAGCATTATTATGTCTCTATTCAAAGTGAAAGGCTGATGTCACTACTCTTAATGCGTTGAGACTAATCCATGGCTTTATCTCTAGTAGCATTTACTTTATGAAGTTGAGTGTATCTGAGTTTGGTGCATATATGTTTAGCATTGTAATGTCCTCTTGATTGATTGTTCCCTTCATTAGTCTGAAGTGACCTTCTGTATTGCTTCTAATTTGTTTCCATTTGAAATTTATTTTGTTTCCTATTTTGTTATTCTTGTTTCCTGGTTCCATCTGTTTGGAATGTGTAGATGTACTATTTCACACTAAAGTAATTTTTAATCTTTCGTGGTGAAATATGTTTTTTGTAGGGAGCCAAATGATGAATTCCATTTTTAAAATCCAGTCTGATAATCTGTACCTTTTAATTGGGGTGATGGAATCATTAGTGTTCAGAGTTATTACATGTAGTTGTGACTGATTCTTGTCATTTTGTTGATTTTTATGGTATTTGTTTTCTTAGTTCTTCTTTGATTAGTCACTGATCTAACATAGTTTCTTTTTTCTGTCACCTCTTGGATACATTTGAGCTTTTAGTCTGAAGGATTCCTGTCAGTATCCTTTGTCAGACTGGCTTGGTGGTTAGAAATTCCTTTGACTTTCTTTTATTTTAACGAGTTTTTCTTTGTCTTTTTAATTATGACAGATAGTTTTGCTGGGTATAATAGTCTGGCCCTAAATCTATGATCTTTCAGAACTTATAGTACTTTGGTCTAAGTCCTTCTTTCTTATAAATTTTCATAGAAAATATCAGCTTCTATTATGATCGGCTTGCTTTGATATGAAATTTGGTCTTTCTTGCAGCTTTCTAACAATTTATTTTTTCATAATTCACTATTTTGACTATTATATGACATGGGGACCTTATTTTCTGGTCTTGTCTATGTGGTCACAATAGATAAAATCAAGAAAACAACTGACAACAAATATTGGCATGGATGCAGGACATTCACTGTTGGTGGGTATACACATTAGTTTAGCCACTATGGAAATCAGTGTGTAGGATCCTCGCAAAGTTACAAATAGATTTACCACACCACCCAGAAATGCCAGTTCTCAGGATGTACTTGAAAGACTCTATAGCCTATGAAAGAGATCCATGATTATCCATATTAATTGCTGCTCTAGTCATAAAAGCCAGGAAGTGGAAACAGCCTAGATGTCTATCAACAGATAAAAACTGAAGATGCAGTACACGTACAAAATGAAATTTTATTCACCTATGAAGTAAAAAATGATAGTATGAAATTTGAGAGCAAATGTGTGATACTGGAAATAATCATTCTCTGTGAGATAACCCAGACCCAGAAAGTCAAATGCTTTATGCTCTCCTCTCTCTCACATGACAATTCTAGCATTTAATCTTTTAATATGTGTGTTTAAAATGGAAGTTCCTATAGAAGTCAGAAAGCTAGAGAGGGGTCATGCGGGGAAGATTTTTCAAGGCAGGAATATACTAAAACACAGGTGGATGGAAGATGAAAGGGGAATAGAACAAGAAGGGTTAAACAGGGTGGAGGAAGAAAGGGAAGAGTTGAGGGAACATGGATAGACAACTAATACTAAAGTCTTTCCAAAAAGCCATTCAAAAACCTACTATTGTAGAAGCTTCCTAAAAAATACTTATATAAAAACAGCTAAAATGGAGTTACCCTAGAAGGGAGGATAATGCTTCTCTCAGATGCCACAGGCTATCAAACTAAAAATCCCATGCCAGATGTGAAGTTCTTTCAAGCTGTGTTTAGTAGAGTTTCATTAAACATCCCAACAACAGACAATTAACATTGCTTTTGCTTATATTCCAGAACTTGATAGTAACACTATTTATTGCTGAAGTCACCATATACCTGAGTCACAGAATAGGAAGAAATCAAGTGGACACTGACCTAGAAGCTTCATCCATCCTGGATAACTTTCATAGTGTTGAAAGGTGCTGTACACTCTTACTCAGTTGGGAACCCTGTGGTCTACAATAATGACTTGTCTGACAAAATATGCCCACTGGTACAACAATGGCATGTATGAGATTTGGAATCCACTCCATAAGACAGAACTCATACTTGATACTGTTAATTCAGCAAATAACCCATGATTGGATAGGTCTTAGGTCGTAGTGGAGAACTCATTCCTATCATTTAGCTAAATGGACATAGTATTAAACTGTACCCAAAATACTCATCTTTATTCCCATTCATCAGTGCAGCTCTAAATCTTTATCAGAGAAGTTTCTTTTTGTAGTAGATATGGTTGATACAGAGACATACAACTGGTTTAAGTGCAGAGAATAAGAGACTGTGGACTACTCAACCCTAAATGGCACACACCTCTCCCTAAGGCTCAGCGATCATCTCAGAAGAGGGGATGGAAAAGTTGTAAGAGGCAGAAGTGTTGATAACTATTGTGAAATGGTCTTTTCTGGTCATAACAAGGACACTGCACAATGAGCTCAGAGTGGCTATGAGTGCAGCATAAGACCTGTAGAAGATAAATCCAACCAAAATCCCCACATGGATCACAGTGAGACTCATCAAGTCCCATCCCTAACTGAGGAGCTTTGGGTAATTGATCTTTGCTAGAGGAGGAGTAGCAGCTTATTCTCAGATTTGGCCTTTGATAGACTGTGCACATTCCAATGTGTAGGTCTACACATGGGAGCAGCGCTATGTATATTAAATGGAAGTATATGAAATTTGGAGGCAATATGATGAGGGGTGTTAAGAAGTTGGAATGGAATGAGTTGGGGGGTGGATTTGATCAAAATATATTACACTCGTGTATGAAATTCTCAAACAATTTTTAGTATATGGAATCTGAGGGCCCACTTTCCAAAGTGTTAGGTGCTGAAAAGCTACTTGAGTTATTATTTTGCTTCAAGTTAAAAGGGAAACAAATAGCATGTTTCCAAGAATCCTTAAATTAATGTTGTATTATTTCAGGAAGGGGTCCCATAGCTTAAAGAAATAAAAACAACTGAAGTTTATACAAATTGTTAAAATGACTTTTTACAATAGAAGTGTTTTTGTAGAATGCTATGAATATTTTTAAAAGATTTATTTATTTATTTATTTATTTATTTATTTATTATTTAATGTGCAGGTGTGTACATGCTGGAGTCTATGCATATGTACCACCTGAGTAATTCTAGAGGAAACCAGAGGAGAGCATGGAGTTAATAGGTAGTTGTGAGCCACCTGATGTAGGTGGTGGGAACTGAACCCAGATCCTCTGGAAGAGCAGAAAATACCTTCACTCACTGCAGTCTCAGTTTTATGAGTCTCATGCCTAGGTAGTACATACATTGTGTGACAGGTCACATTCAGATAAAGAAACCAAGACTAGGAAGATAGCTCTGTAGGTAAGAGTTCTTGATGTTCAGACATGAAGACCCAACTTCAAATCTGTGGCACCCATGGTAAAAAGCCAGGTGTAGCCACATATATGTATGTAACGCCAATGCTGTATGGAGATAGAGAGTGAAGTAAGGGGGAAAGTAATAGAAGTAACACCTGGCATCCTCCTCTCATCTCCACACGTGCACATTTGGGCACATGCATCTGTCATATTGTGTCCTGCCTCTCCACTGGTAGTGCCTGGCACTGGTGGTACTTGGGCACTGCTGGCAGGGGAGGCAGAAGGAAGGCTGAAATGAAGGTCCGCAGTCCAAGTCTTTCTTCGCTGGACTGGAAGGGGAAACAACGGTGTCTGGGACAGATGCTGTGGTTCCAGGTCTCCTCTCCGGGTATCTGGGTGCCACCAGCACTCAGAAAGCTCTTCTAGGTACTTGTTTCTGTACCTAGAAGAGCTATAGTTTTACTCGATCCGCTCGCAGTGAATGAAATGTGCTTTACCATAAACGCCACAGAAAATAAAGTACAGTGTGCATTGCCCTGTGTTTCTCTCAATTCTAGTAACGAGAAAAGTTTTATATTTTTATTTGTCCAAGGCATTACACCTGAAAGAAATATCCTTAAACAAGGCTTTCACAGAAAACAAAGAACCATGTCCATTGCGTTTATTTTCAGTTATTGTAACTAGAAAAGTTAAGTTGCTCCTTACTGCATTACAGTTGAAAGACATGAGCTTTACCATAGACTAGAAAAGCTATAGATTTTCTACATACATACATGCACTGCATGTAGAAGAATTGTTTGTTATCATAGACGCGACAGACGAAAAACAGAGTATAATATGTGTTGCATTCTGAACCTAAATGTTGCCCTAACTAAAAACGCGCTAATGTTTCTTAACCAACACATTACAGCTGATTGTAATATTTTTTAAAAGGTTTTATTTATTTTATTTATTTTAATGTGCACACTGTAGCTGTCTTCAGACCCACCATGAGAGGGCATCTGATCCCATTACAGATGGTTGTGAGCCACCGTGTGGTTGCTGGGAATTGAACTCAGGACCTCGGGAAGAGCAATCTGTGCTATAAACTGCTGATCGATCTCTCCAGACCCTAAAGTAATATTTTTAATATAACACCATAAAAAGTGGAGTTACCATTTTTTTAATGTGTGTTACCAGAGAACACCCCTTTTGTAGTAACTACAAAAGCCTTCTTATCTCTTGATGTGTAACAGGTAAAAGAAGTGTACTTCATGAGACTCGTGACAAATAGCACAGCAAAATGTGTTTTGCTCTGAGTTCCTATCCTTACCATTGCCCAAGCAAAGCTACAGTTTTACTTAATGCGTTACAAATCATAAAAAGAACTTAATCTTAAATGTCACAGATACCACAGGACAATATGCATTGTTCTATGTTTCTCTATACTAACTAGAAAAGTATTAGTTATATGACCCATAATGTTCTAACTCAATGACGTAAACTTTAGTATAAACGACACAAAAAGCAAAGTACAAGATGCATTGCGTTTGTTTCTTTGTTTTCATAAGTAGAAAAGCTAGAATTTTACTTAACGCCTTAAAAGGAAACGAAATGTGCTTTTAAGAGAAAGCAAAAAAACAGTGTGCATTGTCCTGTATACCTATTCCAATAACGAGAAAAGTTTTATATTTATTTTTCCAATACATCACACATGAAAGAAATGTCCTTTAACAAGGTCTTCACAAAAAACACAGAACAATGCACATTTTCTGTATTTTTAATTCTTGTAATTAGAAAAGCAATTGTTTTTCTTACTGCATTACAGGTGAAAGACCTGAGCTTTACCACAGAGTAGGAAAGCTATTGTATTACTTAACGCGTTACAGGGGAATGAAACGTATTATAACAGAAACACCATGAAAAGCACAGCACAGTGTGCATTGCCCTATATGCCTCATTCTTCTAGTAAATAGAAATTGTGTAGATTTAATTCACTAATACTTTACACCTGAAAAGAATGTACTTGACACAGTAATATATCCATGGCGTGTGTTCCTTTCTGTTCTAGGAATTAGAAAGCTTCCGTTTTACTTAACACATTTCAAATGACAGAAATGTGCTTTATCATGAACAGCAAAAAGTGCATTGCCATGTGGTCTTTTGTCTTAGTAACTAGAAACGCATTATTGTTTCATAACCAACACGTTACAGCTGAATGTAATAGTCCTCAGTATATTTGCCACAAAAGTAGAGTGAAATGTGTGTCGCCTGTGATCCCCTCTCTTGCAGTAACTAGATAAGCCTTATTATCACTTAATGTGTTACAGGTGAAAGAAATGTTATGAGACTCACGACAAATAGTCCCGTAAAATGCTCTGTGTTCCTTTCTTTACTGCTTCCTAAAAAGGCTACAGTTTTACTTGATGGGTTACAAAAGAGAGAAAGCTACTTAATCTTAAATGCCACAGAACACTCAGTACAATGTGCAATGTTCTATATTCCTCTGTACTATTTAGTAAAGTATTACTTTTATCTAACATTACATAATAACTTCTTGAAGTTCACTTTATTATATACTTCACAAGAAGCTCAGTACAATGTGCATCGTGCTTATATCTTTGTTTCTTGAACTAGAAAAGCTATAGTTTTACTCGATCTGCTCGCAGTGAACGAAATGTGCTTTACCATAAAAGCCACAGAACAGTTAAATATTTATTTTGTCCTATACATTACACCTGAAAGAAATGTCCTTTAACAAGGCTTTCACAGAAAACCAAGAACAATGTCCACTGCGTGTATTTTCAGTTCTTGTAACTTGAAACGTTATACTTTTACCTCCTGCATTTCAGGGAAAGACATGAGCTTTACCATACATAGACTAGAAAGCTATAGATTTACCTAATGCGTTACAGGTGAATGAAATGTATTATAACTGAAATGCCGTGAAAAGCACAGCACAATGCATTGCCCTGTATGCCTCTCTATTCAGATAGCTAGAAATTGAGTAGATTTAATTCACCAATACTTTACACCTGAAAGGAATGTACTTGATACAGTAAGATATCCATGCTGTGTGTTCCTTTCTGTTCTAGTAATGAGAAAGCTTCCGTTTTACTCAACGCATTTCAAATGAATGAAATGTGCTTTATCATGAACAGCAAAAAAGTGCATTGCCACTTTTTGTAACGCCGAAAATGTAAGGCCAAAAGTGGCCTTTTTTCTTAGTAAGTAGAAACGCGTTGTTGTTTCTTAACCAACACGTTACACATGAATGTAATATTCCTCAGTATATTTGCCACAAAAAGTAAGGTAAAATGTATGTTGCTTGTGATCCCCTCTCTTGTAGTAACTAGATAAGCCTTATTATCACTTAATGTGTTACATATGAAAGAAATGTTATTTATGAGACTCGCCTCAAATAACACAGTAGAAATCTCTGTGTTCCTTTCCTTAATGTTGATTAGAAACCCTACAGTTTTCTTTAGTGCGGTACAAATGTAAGGAAGCAACTTAATCTAAAATGCCATAGAAAACACAGGACACTCTTCATTTTGTGTGTTCTTTTCTGTACTGGTAATTAGAACAACTTCCGTTTTACCTAATGTCTTACAAATGAAAGAAAACTGCTTTACCACAGACCTGACAAAAACACAGTAAAATTGGCATTGCACTGGAGGCTTATATGTCCAACTAAGGAAAAACGCGTTAGGGTTCCTAAACAGATACATTACAGTTGAATGGGATAATCTTTAATGTAATGCCAAAAAAAGTGTAGTACAGTGTGTATGGCATGAGATCCTTCCTTGTGGTAACTGGAAAAGCCTTATATTTACTTAATGTGTTCCAGGTGAAAAGAATATACCAGATGAGATTCACAGTAAATAGCACAGTAAAAGGTGCATAGCTCGGGGTTCCTTTCCTTAATAAGGCCTAGAAAAGTTAGTTTTACTTAATGCGTTACAACTGAGAGAAAGCTACTTAATCTTCACTGCCACAGAAAACTGGGGACAATGTGTTTCTTATACTATATTGACGATAAAATTATTAGCTTTAAATAACCATTATATTCTAACTGAATGACGTGAACTTTATTATGTACTACACAAGAAGCACAGTACAATGCGCATTGCGTTTCCTTCCTTCGTTCTGTACCTAGAAGATCTATAATTTGTCTTGATCCGTCAAAGTGAATGAAATGGACTTTACCATACATGCCACAAAATACAAAGCACACGCCTTGCCTTGTGTTGCTCTCTATTCTAGTAACGAGAGAAGTTTTCTATTTATTTGTCCAATACATTACCTCTGAAAGAAATGTCCTTTAACAAGGCTTTCACAGAAAACAAAGAACAATGTCCATTGTGTATATTTTTGTCCTTGTAACTAGAAACGTTATACTTTTACTTACAGCATTACAGCTGAAAGACATGAGCTTTACCGTAGACTAGGAAAGCCATAGATTAACTTAAAATGTTACAGGTGAGTGAAACGTATTATATCAGAAACGCCATGAAAAGCACAGCACAGTGTGCATTGCCCTATATGACTCTCTCTTCTAGTAGCTAGAAATTGTGTAGTTTTCATTGACTTTAAATACTTTACAGCTGAAAGGAATGTACTTGACACATTAAGATACCCATGGCGTGTGTTCCTTTCTGTTGTAGGAAATAGAAAGCTTCCGTTTTACTTAACGCATTTCAAATGACAGCAATGTGCTTTATCATGAACAGCAAAAAGTGCATTGCCATGTGGCCTTTTTTCTTAGTAAGTAGAAACGCGTTATTGTTTTTTAACCAACACGTTACACACGAATGTAATATTCCTCAGAATATTTGCCACAAAAAGTAAGGTAAAATGTATATTGCTTGTGATCCCCTCTCTTGCAGTAACTAGATAAGCCTTATTATCACTTAATGTGTTACAGGTGAAAGAAATGTTATGAGACTCACGACAAATAGTACCGTAAAGTGCTCTGTGTTCCTTTCCTTACTGCTTCCTAAAAAGGCTACAGTTTTACTTGATGGGTTACAAAAGAGAGAAAGCTACTTCTAGGTACTTGTTTCTGTACCTAGAAACACTGGGAGTCAGGAACGGGGGTCCAAGAACCTTGCTTCTCCTCAGGGTATCCATCCACTGGGCAGGGAGAGGAAGGCAGAGCCCGGGATGAGGGAAACCTGGTCTGATTGGGAATGAGTGCTCAGAGTACTGGAGGAGCCAGTGGAGCTAGTGGAGAGAAGGCCTTCCTCCGGGGCTTTTGTCACAGCTCTTTAAGATGAAAGCCTTCCCTGTGGCAATCCTTAATAAAAACAACTCTCTGAGATAATCCTTGCTTGCTTGTACTGGTTTATTTGATGGTGGATGTAAATGCATATATTTTATTCGAGGTGAACAAGGGATTAAATATTCTTTGCAGGGAGGAATGCCCAAGAAAGAAAGCTCATGGGCTGAAGGCTTGGAGCTATCTAGAGATCTCACTAGCATGGAGAAGAACTCCAGGTGTGGATACTATGTGACCCAGTGACCATGGTCCTCAGTGGGGTGTTCCAGAGCAGGTAGAGGTAGGTTGGAAATGGCTCCAACTCCTGCTATTCTCAATTCTGAGATTCCTAGGGTTTGAGATTATTCAATCTTACCATTTCATATGCCTGTCTGGTAACATGGTCCCACATGTCCTATATGCACCTACACACATATATGTACAGCACGTGTATACCACACATATTAAACACACACACACACACACACACAGGGATACCAGAACTTTGCCATTGAGATGTATCTGGTCATTATTCCTTCATGCTGGCAGCTCAAGTTACCCCTCCCTGAGATACTCATTAGTCAGGACGGAGCTTTGCAGAAGACTTTGTTAGGAAGAGGACAGGGTAGAAAGCCATAAGGGATCCCACTCTAAGAAGATTCTTGCCTGTTCACCTGTCTGGGGTGTGCTGGGGACTTGTGCTGCTGACATCTTCTAACAGCTCCAACTCCAGTCTCTAGTTCTCAGCACTGTCCACCTGAAATGATACACTTCTAAGCCAACAAATAAGACCAGAGAGGAGAGAGGAAAGGCTGGAGGTGACACTTATGGAGATTTGAACCTGGGGCAAAATGATGAGTGAGGCTGAAATCAAATCTCAGGCCACTCAGTCCGTCTGCAGTCTGTTCTCTTGTTCCCTAAGGTCAATGAATCTGTCATTGGAAAGGACCAGCCAGGAGGTACAGGCGAGTGTGCCAGATGTTCTTTTCAGCGATTCTCATCATCTCTGGTCCCCTGGGATGACCTGCTTCTCATAGCCTACTATTCAAGCTGCAGGTGATGACCGGCTTTTGCTAACTCAGGAGCAAACAGGAACCCCTCTTGTTTTCATTTGCTACTTCCTGCCATAGTGCCTGATAATGTCATCTTCTCCATGAGTCAGCAGAGCAGAAGCAATGCTCACTCTCACTTTCATTCTCTCTTTTGGCCTCCTCTCTACCACATGCTCCTTCATCTAGCAAGCACATATGAACTCCCATGGTAGATTCAGCAGACAGTGAAGGCATGGTGCCTGGCTCCTGGACCTTCCAACTCATTGAGTTAAGGTGATGTTCAAGAAATATTTATACCTTGTCTTCTTGCAAATACATTATGTGCATGGAGGAGATATGTGGAGTCCTGTGGGACCTATGAAGTAGGGGGGCTGACCAAATCTTGGTGCCTGGGGAAGCTTCCTTGAAGAAAGAATATTTGTGCTGAACTCTGCCACAGAATCATGAGTTTCAATGGCAGGGATGGATAAAGGAAGGATGGGCATAGATGTATATGCCCAGCCTTAAGGAAGAAACATGTAGTCTGAATGAGAAAAGAATGTACTGAAATAAGGTCAGTGGCGAGTCAAGGTTAAATGCAATTTCTTTGGACACTCTGATAAGAATTTTAACCTTGGGCCAGGGAGATGGTTCAGCATTTATTATATACAGCACAAGAGAAGGAGTTAGGTATGTCAGTAGGAGGTCTCTATAGGTGGTCTCTGTAGGTGAGCAGTCTCAGGCTATACAAACATGTGTGGAGGGCTGAGGTTGCTGGGAAGTTGGTGCCACTCCATCAGAGTACACATGGCCCACCTGATCCCAGCTCTCCTGTAAATGTGTCTGTGCATCTGTCCTTTTGCCATCCCCTTGGCACACTAGTCAGATTCCCAGGACTGTGCAAATGGTCTGAGAGTGGCAGGATGTGATACCTTAAAGATGCAGAGAGTGACCTACAGGGTTGCCAGAAGGCCTAAGGCCATAGCGTGTGGCTGAGGACAGATGATACAGAAGAAGCACTGCCAGATTTGTTCAAATGATGAGCAGCTGTCTATTCCTGGGGGTTGGGGGAGGTCAGCATGCAAGGTCTCAGGAGAGGGCTGTCAAGAAAGTTGGTGCTCATATGAGTGGCTAAGCAGAGATGGGGCAAGGACTAGAACGGACTCACTTTTTGGGATGTGGGCAGATTGGAGAACTGCATCATGGCTTCAGATTGAATGAGTGCAGTTTGAAAGGTATGTGGAAAGATCAAGTAAGGCTTTGTGGACAGTCAGATATTGGGGCTAGACGCAGAAGAGAGATAAATTTGGGGGGAACTGCGAGAAGTCTGTGTGTACTGAGTTGAGATTGTTGATGGAGATGCTGAAGATGGGAACACGAGTTTTTAAATATGACAGAGAATGAGAAGGCTAGGGAGATGAGCATGGAGTAACAGAAAATATGAGGAGAACCTCGGATGAAGAGCGTTAGCAGCATGCAAGACTGGCTTTCCCAAGAACAAGTGTAGAGGAATGGAGGAGGGATCCAGGGAGAAAATGAGGTCAGACAAGTCTTGATAATGATTGGAGGAGGGGGTGAGTTTGGGAAAGGTGCTTTCATGGCCAACTTACTCTTTTTTAAAGTTTTAATGGAAATATTACATGTCTCCCTCCCCTTCTTTCCTCCAGCACTTCCCATTCCTACCCTCCCACCCCCTCTCAAGTTAACAAATGGCCTGTTTGTCTGTAATTATTATGGTGTCATATTCATATTATAATAAATATATAAATACAATTTACTGACTTTTTTGTTGTTGTTGTTTTGTTTTGTTTTTCGAGACAGGGTTTCTCTGTGTAGCCCTGGCTGTCCTGGAACTCACTCTGTAGACCAGGCTGGCCTCGAACTCAGAAATCCGCCTGCCTCTGCCTCCCAAGTGCTGGGTTAAAGGCGTGTGCCACACTGCCCGGCAACTTACTGACTTTTTAACTGAAAATTTATACAATAAATTTTGATCATGGTTTTCTCTCTCCCATCTGTCTCAGATCCTCCCTACCTCCCCACCCCTCCAACTCCTTCTCTTTTTCTCTTGAGGAAAAAAAAAGATAAATGAAAATCAAGTAAATAAAAAGCTCAAGAAATACACACACACACATGCATGCATGCACACACGCAAATGACCAGTAAGATTAAAACTGCTCAAACAAAGCAATAAGAGACAAACAAACAAAACAAAGCAAAAAAAAATCTTCAAAGCCTTCATTGAAACCGGTACATGATGAAATCTCAAGTAGTTTTGATCTGTATTTCCCTGATGATGAAAGATGTTAAACGTGTCTTTAAGTGTTTCTCAGACATGCGTGTTTCAACTTTTCAGAACTCTTTATTTAATTCTGCACATTAGTTTTGATTGGTTTGTTTTCTTGATGTCCAGGTTTTGCTTCTTTATATAGATATTAACCCTATATTGGATGCATGATACAAAAACTTTTTTTCCAATTCTGCTTTGTCTGAATGTCAGTGTTCTTTACCATATGGAATCTTTTCAATTTCATGAGGTCCCATTTATTAGTTATTATTGTTCTTAGTGCCTGGGTTGTTGGTATCCTGAACAGAAAATTTTTCCTGTGACAATGTTCAAGATTATTCTACCTCTTTCTTTTCTGTCAGTTTCAGGGTATCTGAGGTGCTTGATTCATTTGGAGTTGATTTTCTTGTGAAGGGTGCTAAGTTTGTATTTAGATTCTTCTACATGTAGTTAGCCAGTTTGATTAGCATTGTTTGCTGAAAATTATGTCTTTTTTTTTTTTCCCAGAGTGTATTTTCTGGCTTCTTTATTTTAAAAAAATCGGGTGTTGATAGGTGTGTGGGCTTGTATGTGGATCTCCAGTTGATTCCATTGATCAGTGTATCTGCTTTAATGCCGATACTATGCTGGGTGGTGATTGTCTTTATACCGTGCAGTCCAACTTGGTGTTAGAGATGGTGATAACTTTAATAGCTCTTTTTATTATTCAAGATTGTTTTAGTTATCCTGTTTTGTTGCGTTTCTATACAACATTGAAAATTGTCCTTTTGATATCTGTAAAGAATTGTGTTGGAATTTTGGTGAAGATTGCATTGAATCTGTAGATTACTTTGGGTAGGGTGGCCATTTTTGAAATATTAATCCTACTGATCCATGTGCATGGGAGATCTTTTCGTCTTCATATATCTCTAATTTCTTCCTTCAGAGCCTTAACATTTTTATTATGCAAGTCTTTTCACGCTTGGTTAGCATTACCCCAAGGTATATATTCCAGGCTATTGTGAAAAGCATTATTTTCCTGACTTCTTTCTCTGAGTTTTGTGAGGTAATTTTGTTTGCTGCTAATTTGCTGAAAGTGCTTACAGCTGCAGAAGATTCCTGGTGGAGTTTTTAGGGTCTTTTATATTTAGAATCATATAACCTTCAAATAAAAATACTTTGATTTCTTCCTTTCCTAATTGTATCCCTTGATCTTAATTGTCTTTATCCCTAAGACCTCAAGTACTACTGAATAGTTATAGATAAGAATGGACATCTTCATCCTGTTCCTGATGTTTTCAGTGGAAATGCTGTGACTTTCTCCCCATTTAGGTCGATGTTGGCTGTGAGATCACTGTAAACTGCCTTCATTATGTTAAGAATATCCTTTATAACCCTAGTCTCTTGGGGACTTTTACTATGAAGGGTTGTTGAATTTCGTCAAAGGCTTTTTCTGCATCTAATAAAGTGATCATATGGTTTTGCCTTTCAATCGCTTATATAATGAATTATGCTTATTAATGTACATATGTTGAACCCTCTCTACATCTTCGGGATGCATCCTGCTTAATCATGGTGGATGATCTTTTTAATACTTTCTTGGATATGGTTTGAAAGAATTTTCCTGAGGATTTTGCTGATGTTCATAAGGGAAATTGATCTATAATTCTCTTTCTTTTGGGAATCTTTATGTGATTTAAGTATCAGAGTAACTGATACTCTTCTGTTTCTCTTTTGTGAAATAATTTGAAGAAAATTGGTGCTAACTCTTCTTTGAAGACGGGGTAGAATTCTGTACTGAATCCATCTGGCCTTGGACTTATTTTGGTTGGGAAACATTTTACTTACTTCCTCTATCTCATTAGGGTTACGAATCTGTTTAAGTTGCTTATCTGATCTTGATTTAACTGGTAGGTCATATATATCAAGACAATTATCCGTTTCTTTTAGGTCTTCCAGTTTGTGAAGTACAGATTTCTAAAGCATGTCCTTATGATTCTCTGGATTTTCCCCAATGGTCTTTTCTGATGTTACCTTCTTTATTTCTAATTATATTAATTTTGTTCTTCTCTCTATATATTTTAGTCAACTTATCTAAAGGTTTATCATATTCCTGATTTTCTCAAAGAACTAACTTTATTCCACTGATTCTTTGCATTGTTTTGTTGGTGTTTCTAGTTTATTGATCTCTAGTTTGACTATTTCTTTCTGTCTACTCTTCTTGGATGTCACTTCTTTTTGTTCTAGAGCTTTCAGGTATGCTATTAAATTGCTAATACGTTATTGCTCTAATTTTTGAATGTAAGCACTTGGTACTACGAAATTGCCTATTAGAACTGCCTTCATTATGTCCCATAGGCTTGGGTATGTCATGTTTTCATTTTCATTCAATTATAAAAAGCTTTTCATTTCCTTTTTAATTTTTTTCTTGACCCATTTATCATTCACTATTGAGCTGTTCAGTTTCCATGAGTTCATAAGCTTCCTGTTTCTTTTGTTCTTGATATCCAGCTTTAAGCAGTGGTGGTTAGATGGCATGAAGGGCGTTATTTCTATTTCTTGTACCTGTTGAGACTTACCATGTGTCCCAGTATGTGGTGATTTTGGAGAATGTTCCATGAGCTGCTGAGAAGAAAGTATGTTCATTTGTGTTTGGGTGAAATGTTCTGTTAGATCACCTTGGTTTA